>VWZY01004197.1:419571-559683 GCA_013399075.1 Chloroceryle aenea
CGCTCGCGTTTGGGAGAGAGCACTGGCAAGCACAAGTGCCTCTTCTACTCCCATCCCACACAGGGATAACCCTCTGCAGAGACAGGTGGTCGTGCAGTGTACTGCAGTGCAGCAGTGGGAAGGGTATTTCATGGGTTTAGCCAGCCCAGCCCTGTTCCCCTTTGGCCCTGACCTGCCCTGGCTGGGTGGGATGATGTGGAAGCTGGCTCACCAGTAGACTTCCCCTGGCACGGATTAACACCCGTGCACTGTGTGCTTGCTTTTCTTTAATCTGCTGTCTAACCCTCCCATGTTCCTTGTGGTGGCTGTGAATGCAGCTGCACATGCTGTGGGTGCTCACACACCTCCGCCGAGCTGCACGCTTCATACCACCTCTTGCTTTGAAGCAGCAATTGCGCTTCTGCTTTTTTCCTAGGTGCTTTTTTCTTTAATTAAACAAACAAACAACAACAAACCAAACCCAAAACAAACCAGCAAAACAAAACAGAAAAGCTTTCAGTTTAACTCCATAACACTTGAACCCTTTTGTTCTTTTCGCTGGACTTGGTCACCCCCCAGAGATCGATTGTTTTCTTTCTTGTCCAGACGTGTCTTCCTGCTCAGCCAGATAACAATTTGCTTTATTTCTGCGTGGCTGTGTGGGTTTGTGTTTTCCCTTGACATTTCTGTGAACAACGCAGCAAAGGTCGGTGTGGTGCATCCCCATCCCCTTCCTCTTTGGGCTTATTTCGATGATTCTCCCATACTGATGCTCACTGGTTTTCCAGTCGTATTTAATCCCCTTTGTGGCCACCTCCACTTTTCCAATGCATATGCTGGCATTAAATGGCCTGCTATCCTGTCCTAATTTCCATGCTAAAACTGCTGGGAGGATAATCTATCTTTTTTTTTTTCCTCTTTGCTGTGTCCTTTTGTATTGTTTATTCTTCATCTAGATTGGGAGAGCCTGCAAGTCCTTTCATGACTATTATTTTTTCCACATGTCCAAGCTCAAACTGAGAATTAGAAAGCTCCCAGGGCTGATCCTTACTTGGCCAGCATTTCTACCACATTTTTCTTTTTAACCTTTTCAGAGCATTTTCTGCAGTTCTGCCTTCCCAGCTGATCAGAGAGAAACCAGGGGCGGCAGGGAGGGCTCAGCAGGGGCCAGCCCCCCGGGTGACTCTGGAGATGTGCTGCGGTGCCGGCTGGGACACAGGTCACAAATGGTAGTCCAGCTGAAGGCTGATTGCCGTTGGGGTCAGGAAGGACAATCCTGGCCTCTGGGCAACATTAACTTTATGCTGTGAGTTTTGTGGTCTTTTACAGTACAGCTGACTCTGGGAGGGTTTGGCTTCTTTGAGTGGGAAGTGTGGTTTCAGCTCGCTTCTTAATATTTGGTGTATCACTTGATGCCTTACCCCTGTTAAATGGGGAGGGGGGAGCACGCTGTTGTACTTCAGATGGCAAAATGAAAATATACCTGGTAACTCCCCTCCATGTTAGAAGGAATCCCAGGTTCTGCCAAACCACCCCACATTAACTTGGCTAGTTACCAAAACACAGACGCTGATACTCACGGGTCTTTTTCTGGTCCTCGGTAGGAGCTGTTGGATCAACTGGAGCCAAATGCTCAGCATTATTACAGTTTTCCTTTTAAACTGCTCAGATTAATGGAACAATTTTTCATTCAGGGAAATCAGGTACAGATCCCTGGCGACTACACTGATTTGACTCTGGCTTTTGAGTAGTACAAATTACAGCAGAATATCATTATTCATTTCATCCATCCTGTGTTCTGGCAAATTATCATTCATCTCACAAAAAGGATATCTCAGCCAGAGACCTTTATTTTATCCTTTTAGTGTAAAAAAATCCCCACTGCTTCCTCCCTCCAAATTAGCAGCCTGTCATTTCCCTGGGGAAGTCTGTCTTAGGTGTAGTGCTGTGACTTACATCTGACTAATATCCCCCAAGACCAGACAGGGCTCCGGCACATTTTTACCTTTCAACACATACCTGAAATCCCTCCCCAGGTCCATGACTGCCTGCTCAGGAGTTAGTCACTTCCTCCACAGCCTGTAGGGAGACAGCAAAGTTAAAGCAACTGCTGCTTTGTTCTAACCAAGCTTATTGTCAGTGGCTCACCGCTCACACGTACACTGAGTTCATCTTACTCCATATGAAAACCCTGCAGGCTGCAGGCTGGGGGCTGACTGTGGTGTCATTAGAGACCCTGCCTGGTTTCTGGCTGTTACCTGGCAAACTCCTGCATTAACCAAGTACCACAAAGTGTAATTTCTAAATGTCACAGTGAGCCATACTGCCCCAGTGCTGCATTTCAAGCTGCCCATAAGGAGCTTTCCCCTTCCCACAGCCAGGGAATCTTATCACATAGCACAGTGCAAAATGCACATCAGACGTGAAATCATCAGGAAGATGGTGTAGTGGCTGTGCAGGGTGGCTGAGGGGTCAGCAGTGATACCCCCACACTGTAAACCTGGGGAGAAGCAGAGCGGGCTGGAGCAAGGAAGGTCATCCCAGGGGGAGGTTTCATTCCCAGTGGTGCCAGACAAAGCCGTATGGACATGCTGAAGCTGATCATTATCTGGGCTTGTTCTGCTTCAGCTACTTTGTGAAAACACAGCTTCCACATCACATTTTTTAAGGACTATTTAAGAAGATAATAACTTGCTACAAGTTAATGTGATCTTGGCTAGATAACCTGGTGATACTTTAGTCTCAGTCTGACATTGTAGCTTTGCCCCTGGAGCTACTCCTGTGGTTTTTTTCCTTATTAGAAATCAGACACTTTGGGAAGGGTTTGGTGCCAGCAAGGCAAGGTGGACACATGAAATGCTGTTGCATCTTCTGTTGAGGAAGAACCCCTCAAAAGAACCCCTGTGCCCTGGATGCTGACCCCAGACGGGCATCCATACCCTTGCCATCCTTGCATGCTGCACCCCATCCCTAACAACACCAGACAGTGTGCGGTCTTTGGGCTCAGTCTAGCTTCAACCTCTGTGGAGCAAAGGGAAAATGCCACCAGAGGAGAGGTCCAGTCCTCTCTACTAGAAACCGCCCCAAGATCAGCAACTGTCATCACAGAGAAGTGACTGTCAGGTGGCAGCAGCTTTGGGAGTCAGCCTGTGGCAGGGTGAGAGGTGCTGCGTTCCCCTACTTCGAGGAGGCTCCGTCTCTGTCCCTGCAGGGCACTGTGTGAGATTAGCATCAGCCATCTCACAGGGACACGCTCGTTTCTGCCCTTCTGCCCAATCCCACTTCAACGTCTGTCACCACTCTGCACAAACCACCACACTTTCCCCCAGCTTTCCTGGGGAGAGTTCTAAAATCAGGGAGTTTCTCTATCAGGCTTCTGTGCTTTTGCTATAATCACTCCGTATGCTCCTCCGACAACCTTATTTCTAAAAAGAAAAAGAAGAAAAGACAACTCCCATCATCTCTCAAATCTCAGTGAGAGGTCTTCACACACTAAAAGAGAAACCAAGGCTGCCAGCCCTCTATCTGGAGCTCTTCTTACACATTTCTTAACCCTCAGGGTCCAATGGATGCTGAGAATTAGTCTTTTGTAACATTTGTTTGGCTGCCAAAAAGGAAAAATGATTAGCAGCTCAAAGGTTACATTGCTGTATTTTGCAGGAGAAGCCCTTGTCATGGGCTGCCTCTGCCCCTCTGACTGCGGACGCAACACCGTGACGCTCGGCTGCCCACAGGGCACTGGGGTGCTCTGCCCGTCGGGCTGCGCTGCTCCAGCACACTGTCCCAGTGCTCGTGGTGCAGTGTGGGATCTTTCCACTACTGCCCTGCAGATGCATGTCCTCCCTGCCTCCCATGGACAGCAGGGACCAGACGTTGCAAGTGGTCCCCATCCCTTGCAAGTGGCCTTGAAAAGCATCATCTCCCACTTAATCCATATCACTGAATCACAGAACGTTAGGGGTTGGAAGAGACACCAAAATATCATCTGGTCCAATTCCCCTGCCAGAGCAGGATCACCTAGATCAGGTCACACAGGAATGTGTCTACGTGGGTGTTGAATGTCTCCAGAGAAGGAGATTCCACAACCTGCCCGGGCAGCCTGTTCCAGTGCTCTGTCTGTCAGCCTCACCATGAAGAAGTTTCTCCTTATGTTTACACAGAATCTCCTGTGTTCCAGCTTGTACCCGTAGCCCCTTGTCCTACCATTGTACATCACTGAGAAGAGCCTGGCTCCATCCTCCTGTCACTCGCCTCTTACATGTTTATAAACAGTAATGAGGTCACCCCTCAGTCTCCTCTTCTCCAAGCTAAAGAGACCCAGCTCCCTCAGCCTTTCCTCACAAGGGAGATGTTCCACTCCACATATGAGTGTGACCAGATTTGTACTGTGAAGACAACACTCCCTGCTACAGTCAATGCTATTTCTATACCCTCTCCAGGGACTTCAGTATATTAAAGACAAGTAAGATGAATAGTTTTTAAGATATAGTTAATGGTTTAAGAAAGAGGTGTAAAACAGATTGCCCAATTAATGGCTGCTGTTACTGTTTCCTTTACTAGCCCCTAATTCACCTGTTTCCTGGGGGCAGAGCTGTTCAGACAGGATTTACCTTTCTGGATCCTGCAGAGCTCAGGAACTGGTACTGGAAATAGTTTTGGAAGCCCTCTCATGGGTCTCAGAGCAGGATACAGTGACCCTGAGATGCTGATGCCACTGCGTCCAAGCAGTGACAGTGCCCTACAAATCCCCACCAGCTGCCAGCATGGGCCTGTCTTCTAGGTAGGCAGCGGTGGGCTCCAGCCCCTCTCTCCCCCAGATCACTGCTCACTCACCCACCCAACTGCCTCTGCCAGGTCACTCTTCTCACAGGGCATCCGTGCTTGTATTTCACAGCTGAGGGGGGTCTGCCAAGGACAAGCCAGGTCAATCAAGTTTATGAACATCCTCCTTTATTTTGCTGTCTTGGGCACCTCTCCTTCATTCCACAGTAAAGGGGCTGCTTTGTCTGGGCACTAGGCTGTACCTGTACCTGCACTGCTTTAGGCATTTGGCAAGGAGAAATTGTTCAGAAGGGTAACTCTAAACTTCTGGCCCTGGATTGAAGCCTTACTCACAGACTGGCACTGTCATGTCACAGATGCTTACTCTGTTCATTATGTTGATGGGTGTTAGCAATGCAGTTTGAACTTTGTTCAGATTTCCCCTCAGTTTGGCAGTGTAAGAGCCAGAGCTTTGATCTGGGTTCAGGCCGGTTGTTAGGTACAAATTACCCGTCAGTCCAATTTTTTTTCCCCACTGTCTCCTTTTGCCAATAATTTGCTACAACGCAGAGATTTCCTGTCATCTTGTCAGTCTGTGTCCTTCCAAAGTCACTTTGCTGCCAATGATTAGCTTCTGTCTTTCCACCTCTCTGCAGTGAGCTGCTGATCCCACAGGGAAGCGTCACAATTCGCTCCAGAGAGCTCGCCCCTGTGCCCCAAAACAGCCACGATGTGACCCACTCCGTGGACAGTCAGAGGCTGGTCACGCAGACTGGAACAGTCTTTTTCTGTTGGTTGAGATGATGTGGCCACAGAACCAGCCCGAGGAAATCCACTTTACTTGCCAGCCCTGTCTGGGGAATATCGTCTATTGGTCGGAGCTCCAGATTGGGAGGCTGTGGTCATGGCCCCAGCTTTGCCTTTGTTTTTTGGTATGATCTTGGGCAAAAGGGATACTAATCCTGTTTTTCATTCGTTAAAGGGAGGATAAAAACACTTCCCCAGAAGAGTTAGGTGTTAGATTATAATATTTCATGATCATAAAGCCTTTGATATCCTTTAATCAAAGAGCTGTTAAGGGTTTTAAAGGTTGTTATAATTTGTGGAATAGATGTTAGACTGTCTCTGCACAGTCTACACAGAATGTGGAGTCTCTAATGTAATCTGGGGACTAAGTATTAAATGTTCCCTTTTAGGTGATGGCAGAAGTTAGTTTTAAGCCACATACACACACTGATGAGAGTATATTGGACTTTAAAAGCTTCTTCACATCTCAGTAGACCTTCTCTTCTTGAGTCTTCTCATACGAGGCTAATTTACATTAAGTCTAGGCCACGTCAGGGTCTGGATTTCTCATGAAAATATGTCTTGGTAGTAAAAGCAAAGCCCCTTCTGCTCTCTGCATGAGAATCGCTTAATTCTTCCCTCCACATCATAAATCCCAGGGCATGCTCTGAACCCCATATAATTTGGACTTAAGAAAGAAATGAGATGAACAATTCTTCTTTTGACAACTTTCATTTCCATCCTGGACAACTTTAATTTCCACCCTGGCTTCCCTACATTTCTCCATTAAAAGAGCACACCAGAGACTTTGCAAATCCCTCTCTGTGCAGTACGAGCACAGGCTGCACTGGTGCTGTATGCCTCTAAGCGTTGCCCAGCCAAATACTTGAGTCCATCCTGTCATGCGTGAGCACGGTGGGTACCCCCCTCCACTCAAATGTAGCCCTGTTGGTCTACTAGTTCCAACTGGTTCAGCAGTAGCTGTTGGTGCTCTCACTCCAGCAAACCACTTTGCACGCCCATGGTGGAAACTTGCAGCCAGAAAAACATTTACCACCCACTGCTGTCTACAAAGGAATTATTTTACAGTCTTAAAAGAAATTGCAAAACTCATCTAGTATAAAATACATTGTTTTGTCTTTGTGTTTGTCCCAGAGAGAAGAAAGCTCTTAAAACCTTGTAAAGCCAATTACGCTCGATCGAAATGAATTAGAGGAGTTGTTTATAGAATACCTACCGTGAGAATCTGGCTCAGCTTGACAGATTGTATTTTTATTATTATTATTTATTTGCTTTACTGCTTGGTCTGTAGCTGTACAATGATATTGCAATGAAGAGAAAATGCTGACAGGTCATGTTCTGCTTCTATTGGCAGCACCACTGTTTTATATTTAAATGACAAATATCCTGGCAAAGCTCAGTAACTTTATGTTTCCTATTTTTCAGACATTGTTTTATATGTCTATGGAGCAACCTTATTAACCTCTGCATTTCTCCAGTGGCATTGAGACGATCAAATGGTTTCTTGCGGTACGCAGTGCAAAGCTGTCCTTCCTTCACCAGCACAAACACTTCATGTCATTTCTTTAGGGAAGCCAAGAACATTTCAGAACATTGGTTTTTTGTATTTGCAAGAATGTGACGTGCCATTACTTTCCATGTTCAAATTTTGCTTTCCTCCTGAAACAAAGTATTTCAAAATCCCGTATTTTTAACATTTGCTGTGCTACCTAGAGCCAAAATGGAACTGCTTTAATCAGTATTATTTGGGAAATTTCAAAACATTAAATACTTTCCAGACCATGGAGGAAGGTACTTTCATGTCTTGGTCATTATTTTATAAGCAAGTAGACCAATGCTGATTATGTTAAATGAACATCAGTGTAACATTCAGGTCCCCCTTTTCCTCCTGACCTGCAGGAGGGGCCCACTGGCCGCCTTGGTGCTGCTCTTCCAGCTCTGCTGCTCAGAACACTCATGATTTCTTTCAGTCCTAACTCACTACTATTGGTGCTGAAAGAACTGCGGATCAGGACTGATTCCCGCGGATTTTTTATAAGATCTGACTCCCGTGTGGTTTAATTCCTGTGGAAAAACCAGCTCTGGCTCTGGTTGCGCTGCTCTGCAGCCTGCAGGATGAGCCCCCAGGGATGGTCCTGATGCAAACTGATACAGCACCCAGCAATTACATGTTGTAAGAGCTGCAGAACTGCTGCTGGGACAGTCCCAAGTAGTATTGTTTGGTGCCCACCTTCCTCATGACTCTGGGCCGCACTTACTGAAAGTGTACATCAGGGCCACGGCAAACGGCCAGAGCCTGAAGCTCCAGCGATAGGATCCCCTGCACCACAGAAACTGGGCACTTCCCCCGCCTCACCAGAGGTCGTGTAGTGACACTTCTGGCATCACACACGAGTTTCAAACAGGACCAGCAGAAAGCACGAGTTTTTACCTTGTGGGAAATTTCCATAAATGAAAAGTACCAGCTTTTATTTCTTTTTTTTTTTTTTCCCCTGTGGATGAAATGAAGAAAGTCTTCCACCCAACAGGAAACTGAAAAGTAATTCTAGAATTTTCAGGCCAAGGGTTTTGAAGCAAGTGAGCTGGCAAGAAATGGTATTTTTTTTCTGGGGAACTTTGCCCAGCATCCACTGAATCGTGGACAAACATGATGTGTTCATGCAAGAGCTGTCATTGTGCTACACTGACTCAGCACTTCTGCCTGGAAAACTCTTGGACTCTGACTGGTTTCTTCTTCACCTCCCTTCTCCATGCTTTCCACTTGTTTCTTAGTGTCATGGTAACTTTTCAGCCCCAGCATGAGCCTCAAAGGGTGTACAGCAGAAGAAGGGTACACAAAAGAAGATGCACAAGATGCTGCATGGAGGTAGATGTTTCTTGTAGGTACTGTCTCTAACCAAACCACCCCACAGCCACTGCCCCGGCGGTAAGCTCCCAGTTACCCAACTGGGACACAATGACAAAAGCCACTGTTCTCCCATCTACCACTGAGTTCCCAGGGAGATGTCACTGCCAGGCTAACAACCACTGAAAGACTTTCCCTCTTGTAACCAGGTCTGTGAGACCTGCCAGCTGTTCTGCCATAACCCTCACATCTATCCAGAGACTGACATCAGAAATGCTGCTCTGAGACTCTCCATGAGGGCACGACTCTAACGGTCCTAAATGCTGGGATTTCTGGCACTGAATTACTCTTCCAGGCCCCTGCTCAGTGAAGTATTTCTCACCGAATTAAGGGAAATTTAAGTATGTGCTTATGTATTTGGATGAACAGAGAGCCTGTGAAATCAATGGAACTACTGAGAGCTGTGTAGAAGCCCTTAAAATTAATGTGTTGGGTTTTTTTGTTACTTTTTTTAAAGTATCTGTTATTTATTCCCAAGTCCTTATCTTGTTTATAACAAAGAATGAACAAAATTCCTTTCCCAAGGCTGGACAGTACTGGAGCATATCCGCACCAAACAGGGACAAAAATAAGCTTGATTGTAGGCAGATTAAATAAGCAAATGCTTCTTAGTCTCACTCTCTCCCTTTTGTCCTTTTTGTTCCTCTGCACACGGTAAAGCTAAGGTTTTATGGCCTTATCTAAAGTCTGCAGAATTTGATGCAGCTCTTTTTGTTGGCTTGAATGGGTTTTGGAGCAGTCCTGTAGGGCAGAGTATGGAAATATCTTTACACAGATTTCTCACCCACTGTCTAGAGAAAGGAATATTTGTTACTAAAACACTGATCCAACACACAGTCCCCAAGACCTGTCAATATTCACTCTGTTGCTAAATTTAAAATTACCCTGTTTTCTCTTTGAACTTTCCTTAGGAACATAAAATCTGAAGAGGCTTGAATAGGTTTCCAATTTCTAGCTCATTTTATACAAAACCTTCAAACCACAGTTGCTTCCGAAGCACATCGCACACAAAGGTAAGCATACAAAGAGGAGTTTCCAAACATTATAATAAACCATCTTCAAAGTGAACATGCCCCAGATCAGAAGTCCCACGTGGCTGCAATAAGGATGGTTGCTGCTGGTGATTTTGTGGCTGGGGAAGGCACAGCCTGAGAAGCCGGGCAGGGGCGAGGGCTGCACGGTCGCCCAAGGGAGACGCAGCACCAAGCAGTGTCAGGGCAGCGCCCTGGCCACGTCCCTGCTAAATCCGGCTAAGTGCACGGCTTTGGTGAGGTGGAGGAACATGAAATGCCCTTCACTTCAGCTAACAAAGTTCACATGAACGAGCCAGAACATCGTTGCCACCAAGGCCCTGATCCAGCTGTCACTGCCCCCAGGCGGGACCTTGCTGGAGGGTTGCTACAGCGGTGATTTTCACAGTGGGGCAAGCTCCCGACCTCCGTGCCACCTAAGTCCCACTGATGGATGCATTGCACGGTTTGACAGTATTTTTCCAGACCCTTAATTGCTACCTACAGAAACCTTTGGCCTGTAGCGTGTCACACCAGTATTACACAGAACTGGGCCAGTGAGAGGCCTCCTGAGCTCAGCTCCCCACCCCCACACTAAAAGCAGAGGGGTACAGGAGGTTCTGGTTCACGTATATATTGTCGCAGTACTCAATACACACTTTGAAATCTTAAAGCAGATTGTGACTTGCCATCTATAACTAAAAGATATCGATACACGGACACACAATGTGCTTTTGCAAAATGACAGAAAAACTGTTCTTTTCATGGTACCTCAGTGCAAACATGACTGCATGTTGCTTTTAAATAGCTACTGCTCTGTGAGACAATATCATCCTCAGGTAAACCAATCTGCTACCCATATTTAGGCTTTGTAAAGAAAAGAAGCAGACCAACCTCCACATGGTTTGTTTAGTTTGGTTTTGTTGTTTTTTTTTTTTTCTTCTTTTTTTTTTTTCTTTTGGAATTTGCATGCTTAATACAAAACTAGGGAGGTTTAAAATCTCACTGAACATTCTATGTGAATTAACCAGATTCTAGAGTAATGTGGAAAGGAAAAGAATGAAAAGTACAGCTTTTCATTTTAACATATGCAGCTCTTTTCATGCAGGGTATTCTTCTAGGTTGGGTTTTTTTTTTCCTTTTTTAAAATGATGCTTTGCATTAAAGAACATAGGCAGTGTAAACACAGTCTGTAACACTTAAAAAACAGTGCAAATCTTGTTGATTTCTGGGAGGAGGTTGAAATACATATATTTATAATGAAGGTAAAATCACTTTCTTTCTCAGTAAAAAAATATGTATATTAAACACCTATATGTTTGGAATTCAACTTCACAAAAGAACAAGTTATAGTCTTATACTGTGTAATAAATTAATAGCTTTCCCAGATTTCCATTTTCAGTGTTAGTGTCAAATGTGTAACAACGCTAGGAAAAAACCCCACAGTGAACCAAAACAAGAGAAACAGGTATTATTTAGAACCTAATGAAAATCTTACAGATAATAACTGGTGTAAGAGGGCACAGAATAAAGAGCTGGGGAAAGAAGCAATGGAAAAATACCGACCTCTATGAATTATTGCACATTTGAGATGATTCTCATGGCCTTTGGGCCAATTCTGGATACTTCTAAGTCTTAGGTCAGTGTTTGTTTCCATTTGACTGTAGGGTACAATTTAGGAACCACTGCAAAATGTCAAGGATTTACTGAACTTGTTTGCTGATGAAACCACAGGCAGCTGAGTGCAGAGTGCTAACTTTATTCATGCAATCAGAGAGAACAAGGCTAGAAACATACTGAAATACAGGCAAGGTTGCCTGCCATAAAAAATATTTTTGGGGACTTGCTCCAGCAGAACTTATTGAGACAGAACTCTCATGTCTACTGGTCTTTTTTTTTTTTTTTATCATCAAAGCTGTGCCAAAACCGGCAAAACTGGCTTCTGCCTTCATTATTTCAAGATTTTTCCTGGAATACTGTTGTCTCCATGGTTTAACCCTGCAACTGTTCATCAGCTGAGTATGGGAATGTCCATGAAACATACTGGACCAAAGAAAACTCAACTTGCTGAGTAGTAATGCCTGAGACAGAATACCTGTGTAACAGTTCTCAACCACAAGCAGCAAGAATCCCTTCCATTGACAAATAAATGACAGTATCCTGACTGACTGATGGGATCACTCACAGAAGTGAGAAATGCAAGACTTTTCCAGCTGCTCAAAAATACCACTTTTCACTAGCTGCACAGAGAGCAGAACTGTTCCTGCTTCAGCCATATTTAATATGTACATAGAATGAAGGTAGATAAACAGAGAGAGAACTGTCTCAGGTGATTATCATTGCAACTGAAGTCAGACTACTAGTAAGCCTGAATAATTTAGCACTTGATCTCTGAATATTGCTTTAGCAATCATTTTCTATTGCCGATGTTCTCACAAAAAGGTTAATTTCAAATTGTAACTACTGCTTTTGGAAAAAAAATCCTATCTAAAATTACATTGGCTTTACTACAAATCCTAAAAGAGCTCAAGAGACCTTAAGAAATTTCAAATGAATGAATGGACTGACAGATAGATAAATTTATACTTAAACTGTTAAAAAAAGTCATTAAAATCTGAAAAGGAAAAAAAGTGACATCATCTACAATCGACAGAAAAATCTTCCTAAACATCTTCTGATATTCTAGTAAGTTGTTTAATAAAACCACATTGCTAACCATTGACTAGGAATACAACATGCCTCAGTAATAAAATGAAGAGATGCTGATGTGAGCAGGTGATTTATTCTGCAGTAACTGTTACTATGCATTTTATTGATAAAGCTTCATCTGCATTATTTCAGCTGGTCATCTTCTAAAATATATTTGTGAGACAACATTACCAGGAAGGTTTCCTCCTCCTTCCTTTTGAGAATGATTCACCCCTTGGGGTCTGTGCAGGAGATAATAATTTTCATAGCATGATTAAAATTTCAAACAGTACTGAAGTCTGCATGAAAAACCCAACAGCTTCCATGTATTTCAAATACTACCTAAATATGTACGGATGTTGAAGATCATATACAGTGACCTTTTATCCATCCCAGATTGTAAACCTACTGTAAAATGATGGGATTTTTTTGTTCTATTCCCCCTCCTTTTTAAAGAAGCAATAAAACTGTACATTAAAAGACAGGAAGGACATTACTGAGTTACAAAACAATGCCCCCTTTGTCAATAATTTGCAAATGTAAACAAAAAAGTTCAAGTAGAAAAGCGAACCAGTGTGCCACTGCTTCAAATAAGTTTTCTCCCCCCATGGGATTAGGGCAAAGTTCTTTAAAAAAAGTCTTCCTGGCGGTCATGAAGCATCTCAAAAGACTCCTGATCTTCACTACCAGATATCACTGGTGAAGCTAAGCTCCTTTGCTGATAAAGGTAGCAATGGGTTGTTCCTGTGAAACTCTTGGGGATCCTTCATGGTATTGTTAAGAGGTAGCTGTCCGTTTAGTAGTGTCAAAGGAATGTTACAGTATGTGTGATGGTTGCTTATGGAAGCTATTGGCAATGTTGCTGCTGACACATCATATTCATATCCTCGGCAGTAATGTCTCATTTGCACAGAGTCTGCTTGGTGGTAATCAGTTAAATCAGCCCGCGATTCTACCAGAGTGGCAGAAGTGCCTGTGACGGCCAGAGACGGTACAGTCTGGAGGTCTCCAAAAAGGCCCTGCTCTGCGGAATCCAGGACCTGATGCCGAGACACCACCTCCTTTTTCTTCCCTGGCATTTCAAAGACTAGGCGCTTCCAAAACTTAGAGTTCAGTTTGCTGCTTTTTGGTCCTTTCCACTTGACCACTGAGAGAAGTTTGATGGTGTGCTTTAAAGTTTCCACTTCGTGATAATTCACCTTCCCTTTTAATTCAGTACACTCAATCAAAATAACTTTGATTTCTCCACTCACTAGCATGTTATGGAGTCTGTTTTCCATCTCAAAAATACTCCATCCTCTCCTGAGAACATAGTCTGGAGTTAACACGATAATGAGTCTTCTGCTTTGTTCAACACATCTCGTGAGATCTTCAATGTAGGCTACAAATTATAGAAAAAGAGAAAGAGTAAAGAATAAAGAAGTCTATTGTATCAAAACATCAGGCTTGCAATCAAGTATAACAAAATCCTACAGCTTACTGATCCACTCTATTTAAGACCAGGGGCATTTCACTATATACTCCGACAAATAAAAAAGGATTGTGCATCACAACATATTTCTATTTATGGAGAACATACAGAAAACTCCGTAATAACACTCTCCATCCTTCACTGGTTTTCCCTGTTCATCTCAACACAATGACATTTACATAATATCCTCACCGTGTAGATGCATTAGTGACTAAAAATACACAGTTCTCTTACTGAAAAAATGTAAGTCAAGATCAATGTAATGTTTGTGTAAATTCTCACATTAACACTGGGTAGGATTCACATCGCATTGAGGGGAGCACGCGCTGGGAAGCAGTTCTTGTGTTTCAGATGCAAGGACATGAGGGTGCTGCAGGGTGTATGAACTGTAACGTGCAAGAGCCCAAAACAAAATCAACCTTCAACACACGCAGACCTTGTGCCATCGCATAGAAGCATCACGGTAGCTCTTTCTCCTTTAGGTATTGACCACAAAAGCACAATAACATTCTCTGTGGCCCAATGGTAGGGTTTAATATCACAAACCTGTGCTTCTATGTACCCCAAAGTGTTAACAGAAACTTGACAAGTGACAGGAACAAATGAAAAAATTAAACATATTGGAGGTGTTTATTTGTTGAGACATCAGTGACAAAGAAAATAGTATTCTTCTTTTATTCATGCATGCCAAGTAGTTGCAAACGATCAGTGTAAGCAGAAATGCCAGCCCCAGCATTAACTCCACGATGTCAGACTATTGAACTGCAAATATTCTTGAAGTTGGACTTGGATCCCTGAGTTTCACTTGTCCCAGGGATGGTAGGAAAGAGAAGCCAATTACAGTGGTCTGACATGGAACAGGATGAGAAAGAGATCCACTTACAGACCTGATCCAAAACCCATTCAAATGAACAGACTTCAACAATTTCAATGGGGTTTGGGTCGAGACCAGCAAAATGAAATCACTTGGAAAAAACCCAAAACACTAGGGTCAGAAAAGTGTTCATTGATTGCACAGCATCATGATTGCTGTGGATATAATTTTCTTTGTTTAAACTACGTGAACCTCTTGACCATGCTACTCAGAATGTGCCGCCTGACAACGGCGGAGAAGCATGTGTTATAAATGAAGACTTGGACACGAGAGCTGCACAGAACAGATCTTTACTCAGCACAGGGCAGGGCCTCTCTTACACACACTGCCCTCTAGCAGGAACAACAATTACAAATAACATCATTAATCAACATCTGTTACTGCAAGACTCATTTTTATAGTCCCAAGCACCATACCACAGCATGCTTATTCACACCACTTCCAGTAAAGTAAGTAGCTACAAAATAAGCCAACAGGAACATTCTAAAATAGCTTATTTTCATGAGACTGAAGGCATACTTAGCATCAAATCTGCCTTTACCAATGTTGTATTTCACCACTTAGCAGCAAGAAGAATTTCTTTCACAAATGAAAAAAAGAGGCAATTGCAAACATCCCACAGACACACAAAAATTTAAGACATACACATACATTACAAATGTCTATGCAACAATCCTGACCTTTAGTTAATGTTTTATGACTCTTTAATCATGCAGCATTTACAGTTTGGGGGTTTGGTTTGTTTGTTTTTTTCTTAGAATATTTTATGAGGAAACCCCTCACATTGCTCTGGTAAAATAGTTACTCATTAATGAAAAAAAATCAACAATAAAATCCATGGGAGAGGCAGCAGAGAAGGGAGAGAATTAGCAACAATGAGAAAATGATAAGCAGAACTGGTGAAACAAAACTTAAGGAAAGGTAGAAATGTTCAATACAATGGAAAGAGATTATCCCAATGTATCAACAGCTCAGACTCTTCATTTTCTTCCTTTCTTTCTGCTCCCAAAAAGAAAGAATTTAGGTGGGAAGCTTCATCATTAGAGGTTGAATCTGCAAGATACAGTAAAACAACAAACTATCATGCATCTTTCCCGAGACATATTCATCCCTTCTTCAAACAACTCAGAACACTGCTGTGTACAGACAATTCTCTGCAGGACACAGTACCCACCAGTACCACACATCCAGGTGAGTGCTAAGCACAGCCATGTGCATCCTATATGCATCCAATTAAAACAACAACAACAAAACAAACAAACAAAAAATCACTCCAGTCTCATCTCTTCAAATACCCAGCAGCAATCATTTCAATAGCAATAATCCATTGTACCATCGCCAGCAAAAACTCACCAGACTTTGCTTTAGTCAAACAGGGAATGAGGTGGGAAGCAGACAGGAATAATTCCTGGTTTTCTCAGATGGATACTTCTCCCCTCTGTGCCTCTCCCATACTTTGGCATGCCCACCTTACTGGATATTGCAGCCAGTTAGAGCTTTCTGCAGATGACTAACCAGACACCTTCACAAACCACCACTAAGAGCTCCTTCAAATTCAGAGTTTGGAACTGGTTCACTGATAGACCTGGCCAATGTACTAGGGGTCTGTTGGGGCACTGAGGATAAAATACACTGTATTACAGGAAACTGGAAACCCAAGTGAAGAGGCAAACACATTCTCCAGCCACCTGGTCCAGAAGTACTTAGTACTCCCAATAACTTCACCTCAGGACTGCTACTGAAGATAGGTGACAGCTTCCCTGGAGCACTTGGTTCCACTGGGTGGACTCTCCAAAATGTACAATGTGCACAACTTGACCACTTCTGCAAGGAAAGCAGGAGGGTGTGGGAATGACAGATTTCTGTCCATGAAAATTCAAGCTTTGTTTTTTCCAGTGGTACCGGACTGTGTAAACCTGTGAGGTGCTAAACCACCAGCTCTCACTTCAGAATTTGAGACTGCTTGAAGCACCGCAGGTCCAGGTCTTAAGTGTTCAGCCCACTAGAAGGCATTAAATCCTAACAGTCTATGTTGCAAAATAGGATGGAGAAAGGGTTGTTTTCACCTTTCCAGTGAGCTAAGAAGTAATTGTCAGGCAATGGCTCCGTTTCAAGAAAAAAAAAATGAGCATGGATTTCAGGAATGACATCATGAGCTAGGATCAGCTGTAAGGTCCCAGACCAACAATATTTCCATTAGATAAATATTATGTTGCTGAAACTTCACTTTTGCTGCAGGATGTGTGAACTTCAATGACACTTCATTGTGAGAAGAGAAAAAAAAATCAGCCTGACAAAATCAGTATGGAATTATTAATTTTTAATTCCCAAAGATTTTATGTTACCATAAACTAGAATGTAAAAATAAAATGTCAGCATTAGAATTAACCCACTTGGTTTAATTAAAAGAGAACATTTTAAATGTTGACCCTTTTCCCCCTTTTAAAACACCATTTTGCAATACGACACAAAACCTGATTTCAAAATAATAGCATTTCCCATAGGTAAAAGAAAATCAGAACTATGAGTAGCTCCATCAGTAACTTACTTGCATCACATCCAATGCAATGCCCAAGGAGATGTGGACACTGAGAACTTTTAGACCCATAAACAAATGTAGTTTTTCTATGGTTGCCCTTTAGGAATGTAGACAGATCACCTGACAGCAGATACGTGCTCACTAAATACTGTCCACGTGTAACGATGCTGAACTCTGGTTTGAAGCACCGAAGAAAAGTCCATGACATGCATCCCATTTGCAATTAAATCGTGAGCAACTGCCTACTGAATCTTGAACGAGCTACGCGAATCACAGGCTGGAAGGAAACGCAGACAACCTACTATGCAGCAGACCAAGAGCAAGGAAATTAATGAACACCATGGACACAGAGCTGCTTGCACAAAGAAATGACTGACTAACCAGATACAGATGACTTGCAGAAGCAGTTAAGGGAGAGGGAAAGAACACCAGAAATCATACAGAGTCCTACAGATATTTTTGGGAAGTATGGTCTGCAGCACCACAAGGACCAAAGAGCATCTACCATCAACCTCATACTGTCTGGTTCCTGGCACTCTGAAAACAACCCGCCTCTCTGTGTTTGGCAATGTGACTGTCACTTGAGAAAGTTATTTATAGAAGAATAATTCAGTTGTGGTTCCCTAAATGAATAGTTCCCAAACCCTAACTCTGATTACTTTACTGTAACAAAAATGATTGCATGTCTTGATTTTCCTGTTTATTAAATACCTGTTGCTTCTGTTAGCTCAGACCAGAACTGCAATGCAGCTGGAACTGCTGAAACACAGAGCAGAGTGAGGGCCCCCCCAGAGACAGCCCAGTCCCAGTATAAGCTAAGGGACAGCTGATGAGTTCAACATAAAGAAACAAACGATGCAGCTCAGCACAATGTTCTGCCCTCTCACCATGACGCTCTCTCAGCTCTTACCAAACTTGCTGTGCTCCACATGGCAAAGGAAGGAAGGATTAAGGAGAAGGTAAAGGTGGCAGCTCTGGGGATGTCTCCTTGCAGACTGAAGTGTCTGAAGTGAGTGGTTTTGGTAAAATTGTTTTGGCAGTAGATGTTGGAATCAAAATTCTGGATATTTAGAATCAAAGACTGATAGACTCATACAGGTTAGAAGGGGGCTCTGGATGTCTCCATGTTATTACCCTGCCCAAAGCAGGACCAGATAAGATCGCTCAGGGCCTTGTCCACTACAGTTTTGAAGACCTCCAGTGTCTGACCACCTCCATGGTGAGGAAAATTTTCCAGATGCTTAGATGGAATTTTCAATGTTGCAACTTGTACCTGTGGCCTCTCGTCCAACAACTGCATCTCTCTGAGAAGAGTCTGTCTCTGTGCTTGCCAATGGAATGACAACAATAAGATTCTTTCTTGGCTTTGCCTTTGTTGGCCTTTTCTTCAGGAAACACAGTTCTTCTGGTGTCTCCTCTTGTATTGTGTGCTCCAGCTCCCTGACCACCTTGATAGCCTTCAGTGGGCTGTTAGAGGGTACCTAGCCTTTCTGGCTTTCATTCATATTTCTTCCACCTTCAGCAGTGATTCCCCTGTTTTCCTGCTACCCCTGCCCTTGTCTGGCCGTAAGTGTAAGATCCATACAGAGCAGACAACAATGGATTTCTGAAAGGAGTTTGTGGAGCTGGGTATTCTATTCCCATCCCACGTGAAGGGTGTCCAAAATGTAATTAAGGCTCCTTGGGAATCCCCAGCATACAGTCCAGCTGGGTTTTCTTCATCCAGGAACCCAGGAAGCTGCAAGTCACCAGGCAAAGCCACATGGATGGGCAGACAAAATTTACAGTGCCAGAAATGCAATATTGACTGTTGTTGGGTGCTTTCTATCACATGTCTTAGGTGCTCTCCTGCTATGCTGACAACTTCTCATTTGTCAGATAAAAGCAAAGATTTTGCTCACTACTGTTCTTTTCAGTGCCTGATCTCTCTCTATACCCTGGGCTGAGCTGGGGTGAACTGGTGTTTTTTTCAGTCCTGTTGAGACCAAATGCATATACGCTTAGAGAGCAACTAGATGGTGCTCTAACAGATTTATATTGCTGGTATTAAAAATCCAACTGGACAATTTTGGACTCTTCATTTTCAAATTAAATTAAAATAATTTGCAGGAACTAAGTGAGAAAAAAAATCATCTTCCTCCAATGTAGTCCTAATTTTAGAATAGTTAAGTGCAAAGAGAACTTTCTCTCTGTAGATCCATCATCCTTAGCAAGACAGTAAATGGCTCAGGTAAAAACATGACTATTTCTATTTCCCTCCCCACCCCAACCATCCAGTCTCCTCAGGTCTCCTGACACTGAATTGAAAAGCTTGCAGGGCTTTAGTGTGCTTGCTGTGGGAAAGGGTTTGTAAAAAAGTCCTAAAAACTAATAGGTGGGAAAAATTGTAACTGCTAAGAAACTTTAGTAACAACTGCAACCGTTATCTTAGGGATCACAGTCTCCTTTTATAGGCTGGCAAGTTCAATTATGCATTAGTTACCCTGGCAGAAAGGTGCCTGTGCTGTCAGCTTTGACAGAAAGAAGACGACTCTGGTAGCATCAAAGAACATTCTTCAAGACATAGCTGCTATAGCGCTTCCTATAACACGCAACTCAAATCCTGGGTTACAGACTTGGTCTTGCTGCTCACACAGCACACTGCATGTCACGTCTCCCTGCCGCGCTGCACCTCTCATCCTCCAGCCTGCACGGCCACGTGGACTTCTGCATGAGCGAGAGCAGAGCAGTGGTGGCTGCTTGAGCTCCTTTTCTACCTTGCCAGTTTAGGAACCTCTCAGGCAGCACTGAGTCATCACAAAGGTCCTTGCTGGCCACCATGTGGTGGCCATCACCAAGGCCCTTGGCATCCTTCACGCTGGCTCTTCCACTAGAAAAAACCACTACACTGGGATAACATTTGTATCCCAGCAAGGCACAAAAACCAACACCTACCGCAAAACATGACTCAGCCCCATCTGATCTGAACTCTGGATGACAGGGATCTGCTTCCTGATGGTGAACAGGTGGCCTCAGTCCCCACAGCCATCACCTCTGTCCTCCTAGGGACAGCAACAGTCACTCCAGGGGCATCCCCGAAACAGCCTTTCCTCAGCGCAGAGCCCAGAAGGCAGAGCTCGGCTGTCGGTGTGAAGGAGCTTGCTGCTGGGCACGCGCATCCCAGCTAAGGCACATCTGGCTGTAATCTCTCCTTCGGCTGCACAGGGACATGCAGAGCCTATTGCAGCTATTCCCCAGAGGTTAGAGATGAACCAGCTGGACAAGAACATAATCAAACTCATGCCTGAATTTTTCTGAAGTCAGCTTTTTAGTTTGTTCAGGGAAGCATGCAAGAAAGTTAATGAAACACTATTTAACAAATCTATTTTTTGCTTGCTCTCAAATCCAAGTAGCAGCTGTAACGTTTTTCCTTCATGGCAGGAAGGAAGCACAATAATACACACCCTCCTGTGGCAGCACCTTAAAACTGCAGAGATTCTGTGAAACAACCAGCCTTACAAAGCACACCTCACTTGCTGCAGTGGTGGACTGGAACACATTTACCTGAACAAGATATAGAAGGAAACACATGGGAATGGAGAGTGGGAAGGCAGTACACTGCCTTACGCTGAAAATCATTTACACCAAAGATGAGGAAATGCAGTGCATGTGAGAAGAGATCTTTCCTAAAATTTAAAAAAAAAAAAAAAAAGATAAGCGTGGTCAAACCTCCATTTCTCTACAGAAATCTTCCCCAAAGAGCTATATATTTTGTCATATCTGCCACTTTAGGAGACAGTCTCTCTAAAATCCGTTACGTTTACCGGTGAAGTTTCTAGCAGGTCCGTAGCACATCACGCTGCCTGCTCTCTTCACTAGGCACAGCAAGTCCTCGTACAAGTGGGGAGCATTAGACAGAACACGGCCAAGTTCCATTTCTCCAGCACACATGAAGAGCTTACAAATACAGGATTCTGAGTCTTCTCTCCTTCCCCACCACCTCTCCCTTCCTCTTGCCCCTTCAAAAAAGCTAATTCCCTCTAGCTTTTTCAAAGCTAAAGCATGCAAATCATGCTCATTTCAGTTCCACGTTTTATTCTGCTTTGTCATTATGTCTGATTAAGCCTTCTTGAAGCTCCATGTGTTAGAATCAGGCCCTTTCATAATACTGAAGAAGTGAGTTTGAGAGGAGAAAAAGAGGTATTAAATCTGTGAATGTTCATAAATGAGAACTGACATTTTCAGGTACCCTACATTTTCAGGAGAGGTTTAATGAATACTGAAAGTGATGACAAGTATTTGCTGAGTGTCTCACTGACAAAAATAGACAAAAATAAAATACCACGCTGGCTGCTACAGCAATTGGAAAAGGAGAATCTCATTTCAGATTAATCTGTGCTTCAGTATCGTTACCATTGAAGGGCTAGCTTTAAACTCTTTAATTCATTTGTATAATTGCTATGTATAACTCTGCCATATTGTTGGATAGGAATCAACTATTTACACCATTTCTGTGATTTTTAAGACAAAAATACTTATATTCTCTTAATAATATCTAGAAATTCAGTATGACTTGCTTGTACTGTTAGAAATAAGAAGCCTATGAGCCAAATCCCCTTTCTGGATATGTCACCAGGGGAGTAAAACTCACACCCTGCAGGGACAGGGAAAAAGGGAAGCAGCTCTAACCTAGGAGCTGCAAATGCACATGATAAATTCAAGCCACTACACAGGGCTTTGCATAATCTCTGACTAGGCTCTGACTCCCCTTTCCCAAGGGGACAGGATTCAG
Organism: Chloroceryle aenea; assembly: GCA_013399075.1. Lineage (NCBI taxonomy): Eukaryota > Metazoa > Chordata > Aves > Coraciiformes > Cerylidae > Chloroceryle > Chloroceryle aenea. The sequence goes on from VWZY01004197.1 coordinate 441,377, forward strand.
AGCTCTGTTTCTAGCTCCCACAAATATCAGGGATGAAGTAGGCTTCAACTTCAGGGGCAGGCACTGGGCTTTGGCAGCAGCAAGACAGCAGTTTCTAGTCTTTTGGCAGGCAGGTTGCTAATGCAACCATGTTCTAGCTGCTTCACATTTGGGGACATTTGCTCCAGCACAGCCACTGCTGTTTTCTCTCTGTATTTCCTATACAGTAGCATATACAGAGAGAAGTTCATATTCCCATCTAAAATTTTTCACAGGAGTGATTTGCAGACATAATTCATAAAAACAGCTTATTTTTCACAAGGGTGGCATTTCAAATAAATGTGATATTAAAGCAAACAATACTGTGCATTAAAAATTCATCAACACGATGTGTATGATTCACGGTCTTTTTTGACTTGTCCCAAAATGAATCTGGATGAAGAGATGCCATAATTACAGCTAGGAAGGCATTAACTGTTGGCACAAACATCCAAAGGTGCTACTGAATCTTCTGACATGGCAGCAAAACTGATTCAAAAAGGACAACTGTATGTCACTGTCAGCATGGAAAAACAGCATCAGATCCCCGGGCTCTACACAGTCCTCTGAAGAATTAGTATTACTTAGACAATACCAGCTACTTACACAACAGCAACACTGCTCAGAAATGCAACATTTGGTCAAAACTAATGAAAAAATTGCACGTTTACCATTAACTGGGAAACTATTGTAGCTATTTATGAGATTTCAAAGTTAGGGAAAAAAAAACTAAAGGCCATGGGAAAGATGGCTTTTACTTGTAAAGCTGCTGTAGACAAACAAATAATTCCTGGAAAAAATAACAATTCCATTTTCAATGAGAAAACAGAAACTACAAAACCTCTTTTTGAAGGTTCCTGCTTAGCTACCTGTGTTTGATGTAGAGATTTTGGATGACAGTATCACTTGCAGCACTGCAGCCTTCCCTGTAGGAAGGTCCAGCTCAGTGGCAGTTCCGTCTGACTCCAGTGCTGCAGGAACAAGCTCTAACCTAGAGCTCAAATTTGCAGTATCGAGGAAGCTTTTCCAATCCTCACACTCTCTTCACAAAGAGGATTCCCATACCTAGGTCTTAATGGACAGTCCAGGCCTTCATGACACATCAGAGAGAATTAAAACTGAAAGGTCAGAAATACTTACTTCCACTAGGGATCAGGTCCCTATCTGGAATGAAGAGCTTATATCCATAGTGCTTTTCTAGAACATCTGGCAGAATTTCAAGTGCAAACTGCTCTTCTTCATTATTATCACAATCTAACGCATCGGGATCCACTTTGGTGTATGAAAGATACGCGTCATATTCCTTGTTGTCTGTAAGAAAACAAATTTGTGTTCAGCCTGCTGTTTGCAAAAGAACTATAAAGAATACAGGAATGTACTAGGAAATCATTATTCTTTGAAATGATCAAGCATTTCCCAACAAAACCTGGACTTTTCACTGGAATATGCAATCTGGCTTCCACAGAGAAATTTTTCAGATCCAGACAAAGGATATCCTTTCCATTTTCTTCTGCATGTTGAGCTAGTTAGTAACTGCTTCATGTGGTCAGTCTACACATTTAACATCTGCAAAGATCGTGGGCAAAGTTTTGATAAAAATTCTAAAGCCAGAACTTTTTATTTTAATCCACTACATATTGTTAATGGAAATTTTTCAACTCCCATGCCCGATGAGTGCTATGATTATGGAGAACTTTTGAGCTTGGAAAAGCTTTTAAACTTGGAAAAGTTTTAAACTTGGAAAATTTTGAGCAAGAAAAAAATCCTTACACAAGTAATTGTGAGAAAATATGTAACTTAATACAAATTAATACTAATTATGCAGAAAAGAGTGATAAATACAAACACTCCAATGCAGTTTTTCAGAAAACATTGTAGTTTTTAAAACCAGTATCATCACTTGATGCAGGACATTTGAAATACTCAGGGTTCACAGTCAGAGCAAGAGAAATAACTCTGAGAGCAAATGGGGCACAGCAGGAGACTTGCCTCTTCATTCTGCCTGCAGCTCAGGGGTGGAGGCAAAGCCTCATCCAAAGGTGGAGGCAGGCAGTGGGTTACAGAGGGGACGCAGGCAACACGGGGGTGCAACACACCTCCTCCTTCTGCACAGCACTGGGGCTTGTCGCCAGCTCTCTGCATCTGAAACACAGAGCTAAGAGCAGGCAACTGTGCCAGGAACAGAAGTGCCACCACTATTGGGCCTGGGATCCATGCTGGGATCAGACTGTCTTAGTGATATTTCTCTTTGCTATTCCTCTGGAGTAATGGAAAACAGTATATTGAAAAAGTTAACCTTCGGCAATTCAGTCTCCAGGGAAAAGCACAGTTGCCATTATTTACAGAGAATGAAAAATCAAATAGTTAATGTTGTGTGGACAAAATTGCAGGAACAGAGGATTGCTGGGTACCAATTATCTGTAGAGAACAGCAGACATGAAATGCAATTAATGCTGTAAAATCATCAATACATTCTGATAAAAAGTAGCTAATGATAATACAATGCATTCCTCAATGACCTTGAAATTACAGTTACTTTCTTACAATTCTTGACACAAAGCCGGAGCCACGAGGGTCAGAGCTACAGACAAAGCATGTGAATAATTATATGTTTGTAAGAGGCAATTTGCCTAGTGTCACCAGAGCTGGATGGGAGGATGTCCACCTGGCTTCCTGATAGTTCTCTAAAATCAGCAGCATACAAAAATAGTAGTTACTGATGGAACAACAAACAGCAAAGAAGTAAGGGCCAGTCTGCTCTGCAGGCCTGTCCAAAACCTGCTACCCTGTCCACAATGAAGCCTGCCAAAACCTTTTAAGAGAAGCCAGCCACCAAGTGATGTGGGAGCCAAACATCCCTGCAAACATTTGAGAGCTCTTCAAAGGCAGCAAAGCAAAGCAAAGCCCAGAGCACCAACACGCCTGGTTATACAGCAGAGTGAAAGCCACACACAGACTGTGTGCAAGCAGTCCCTGAGCTTCCTGCCCCTTTTGGTGTGTGGGTACAACTGCCGTCCCCAGTCACCTCTAGTCACAATACCAGTAAGCGAGACGTAGGCAGAACTGGTTCCCTGGGCTCCTGTGAGTCCATACACTTGTTTAACCTCTACAGTCTTGTCTCCCTTTTCACAAGCTTCACATACACAGGAGACAGCAGAAGGACATCTCCACGCTTGCCCACCGCTTGCTCTGTGTGCTCTGGACACAGGACTCTTCGGAGCCGTTTCCTAGAACACTTCCCTTAATCCTCAGGATGATTTTCTCTATAGAGAATGCCATGCACAACACAGGAAGTGAATGAATCCAATATGGCCTACATGGGGTATTTTTGGAAATAGGAATAAAGGAAATCTGTTGAGATTATCTGTTCTATTTCAAAGAAATACATATATATCAAATGGAAGATGATCCTGCAATTGCATTTCTGCAGCTGACTGCTCATGGGAGCGCTGTATGTTCCCACTATAGCCTGCATAAGTAGAAAGAGACAGCCCTGTATATATTTGGACTTCAGTAATATTCTGACTCCATTTTTCATTCTTCAGGATCAGAATGAGACACAAACCTGCAATAATGCACTGGAAAAATAAAAGGTTGTTTTCAGAATCAACATGCACACAAAACCTCTATGTACTCATGAAGCTTCTTTTAAACGAGAAAATAGTATTGTTCATAAAGTAAAAAGTGATTGAACCAAGGAATTTACATGAATAAAAATGCAGCAGCCTGATACTGAAAATGCAAAATAAACAAATTTAAGCAATCTGGAGGAAGTTACCCCTTCGGGTCACTATTTGTTGGTGTGAACCAGGAATGTTATACTGGCATAAATCCAAGGTGTTAGAGGTGAATCACTTCCAAAACCACACAATCTCACTCTTCACTTTCCCTTAGGTATCAGTATCAATATTTTGAAGTATTGTATAGTATGAAAAAAGCATCATTTTATCTTTTCTCACTCACACAGGAGATTGACTGTGAGGAATTTTCCTGATATCTATTCCTGCTATTTCTTGTCCCACATTCTAAAGTCCCCTGGATGTCATTCCACCCATTCTCCAAAACTCCTATGGATTTCATTGTAGCAAAACATTTTTGCATCACATCTACCCAGTGTTAAACAGAAACATTTAGTATTTTGGTAACAGTAACGCTAAGGGCAGAAAGTAACATCTGTGCAACTGGACATTGTTTTGGCACCCCAGGGGAAATGGGTTCTTTGCTCTTTTTATCAAATACATTCTTGTTTCTTGATAGACCATTCCAGGCTGTCTACGTGACTCCAAAGTGTTATGGTGGGCTTTGAAAAGTATCTGCACTTGAATACTGTACTTCAGATCTTTAGCAGATACTAGTCACATGCATATTAATAACATACTAATTATGCTAGAATAGAAGTGTTAAGAATACAATAATAGGATTTAAAGCACTAGGATTTACTTTACTCCAGCTTCACAGGACCAGGAATGTTCTTTATTCAGGAGAATTAAAGCTACAGTTTAAAAATACCAGTCATTTAAAAATACATGTTTAGCTTTAGGCACCAAACAGAATATATGCTAGTGAGAGGGAAGCGGGGAGGAAGAACACTGAAAAACAGCCTAGTTCATTCCAAAACATACTCCCCAGGTAAGCTGTATGTTTCCACTCAGTCGTTTACAGTCTCCCCATTAACTGAGGTAACTAGTTACCTCAATAACAATCACAACTCACTAGTTCCTGGGGTTAGTTGGCAACCTGAAGACAATACGATGGAAATGGTTAATGAAAAATACCTGGTGAAAGGGCTGCCCACCCACAGTATGAACCTCAGGAGAAGTGATCCTGGGTATACATGGCAGTGGGACATATGAATGTGGAGAGTCTTTCTGAGGAATCTGTTCATAAGTGACATTCAAGCCTCTATAACAAAGTCATGAACCATTCTTCTGACTCCCATTTGCTTATGGCATGGCCCAGTGATGTTTCAGTGAAAAGACTCATTGATTTCAGGGGGTTTGGGGAGAAAGTGTTAGGGCTTTACACTGCTAGGTGCTTAGTAGCTTGACCTTAAACTGGCAGAAGGTATCTATTGGGTTTCATTTCAATCTAGAAGCTGCATCACTTTGGGGCTGTGAAATATTTCCTTTGCATTTATTGAGTTTCCTGAGGAACTGCTCACCATCAGCTGCTTCATCTCCTCCAAAGTTCTGCCTGTAGAACAGCATTAGCTCTATGTTGTAGCACTTATAGATGGTCACGAGCAAAATCAGCAGAAGAAGGATGGCTCCCAGTCCTCCAGCAAGCTCTATTTTGTAGATCAAATCTAAAATTAGCAAGGAAAGACAGAAAGGTTATGAACTTTTCAAGCTTTATTGGCTCTAATCCTCTGTACAATACCACATAAAACTGTGCAGCTTCCAATTACAATCACTGTAACATTAAGGATGCTCGATTTTATTTTTTTTTTTGTGCATTACCTATTACTTAACTTTACCCATTTACTCCATCTACTACCCATCTGAACTCACCATCCAAAATACATGTGAGGCTACAATCATAATTCTTCTACAGGGGAATTATGTAGTGAATTTACACAGAGGATTAATCAACTTCTAATGAGCTTGTGGAGTTTGAAATTTCTGTATTGGCAGAGAGCATCAAATGCTGCATGCACCATGTCAGAAACGAGATACTAGACATACTGTACCCCATTTGGGAGGCTCTAGTGCCCTCAGAATTATTAACTTTGCTTTTATATTTGTGAAGTCAGTGGATGGGCTGACGTGAGCTGCCAAGCCAGGACTACTTCTGAATCACTGGAGAATGAATCAAGCATCCAGAATGCCCAAGATAACATGAAAAGCCAGGAGTGCACATCAGGCTGCTAAGAGCCACTTTGTCCGAGTTGTGATGGCTGCTAACAGAGTTGTCATGTGTTTGTTTAGTACACATTATACTTTAATGGGAACTAGTGGTAGTTAAAATTTTCTACTGGGATGCTTTTGTTAGGAAACATCACAAGCAGTCTGCCTCAGAGAACCTCACAAATCCATCCAAACACAATTATCCATCTTCTACAGCAGGAGAAACAGGCATAGAGAAGCGAAGCAACATGTTCAAGGTCATTCAGCAATTCATTCACCAATGCCAGGATGGGATAAAACCCCTTGAATACCCAGTCTAGTGCTCTGCCTGCTGTAAGACTCGAACAGCATTGCTCCTTAGCCTGCAATGTGCTCTGAACACAATATTGCTCATAATATCACTTAGCATATTACTTAGCCATTAAAGACAAAAGATAACAATTTGACAATACCTACTTCTACCAGTCTGTATCACTTCAGAGAAGACGTCCTGAAAATATTTCCTGCTGTGATAAATACATCATGAACATTTAAAAACTGTAATACAGGCACGACTAAGTTTTTGTGATCTTTATGCTTCTAGAACTTAGGTTGCTTCTAAAACTTAGGTCAGAAGAAATTATTGGTGTGTCATTTGTGTCATTTTCAAGATAAAAAGCAAATTAGTTGTGCATCTTTTGGGGTTATTCTTGCCTTGCTACATCTTGCATTTTGATAATTAACATCAGATGTCAAGCTATTCCCAGTTTACAGTATCTCTGATGTCTGTCTGGTAAGAAGCCATGAACTAATAGATGGAAAAAGTCTGTTGTAATAGCTATTTAATCTCTCTGAGAACACAGGGAATTCATGGGACTTTTATTACACTGCATGATAAAGTTAGCGTGTGCTCTGGAGATAAAGCTGGTCAAATGGAGAACTGAGTTGGTTAAAATCACTTTTCAGGGAAAAAACTTTTGTTGTATTTGTACTCAGTGGGTTTTGCTGGGAAAGGGAGATGAGGGCAAAGCTTCCAGCTTGGAAGGAGAGAAAATGCTGAGCTTTGATCAACTGCAGCCCTCTAAGGAGCACAGACTTGGGTCCACTTGCTGGGGGAATGGCAGGGTATCGAACACAAACCCACAAAATCCAGCCCAAAAGACAAAATCGGTCTGGTTTTGCACATCTTGAACTTGTCCTACTGCCCATAAACTCTCCTAGTGTCCAGACATAAGGAGGCAGAAAGCCAAAGTTTTTGTCTCCTTATTTCCACTCCAAGATGGAGGCAATGGAGAAAACACCATTAATGTTCAGTTTTCTTGCCTATTCCAGCTCTTACTCTCCGTCTCTGATACAAGCCTTGCTCCTTGAGTGGTGCTCATGGAGGTTAATAGGGAAGGCAGCACACCTAGCAATAGGAAAGGAATTGAACCTGAGCTTGGTGCTATAATAGCAACTGAAAATAAGTAAATAATAATATTCTTACAGCTTCTAATGTAAAATGCAGATGGACCTAGCAACATATCACAGAGGATTGTGGTCTTCAAAATACCAGAAGTCTCATAAACACCAAATAAATAAGAGACAATATATTTTAGAAAGTTCCTCATCATTTAGTATTATATCAATATAAAAAAAAAAAACAACAAACCCAAATTAGTTTCCTGCGTGCCTTGAATAAAGGCAGCCTCCTTGAAATAAATAGTGAGCACACATCATTCTAATAGTTACTTTTATCTAAACTCACTGCTTCTTGCCACTAAAAGCACAGCTTCATTTTATTCTAGAGTTCCCAGAAAGTTATTGGTGTTCCAGGACAGTTATATTACAGACTATGTAGTCTTCAACCACTAAAATACTGGACTGCTTTCCAGTTCACTTGAAGGGAATCCCGAGCCATTTCCACAACTAAGGGACAAATGGGTGTATATTGTGTTTCCATGTAATTTGAGCAGCAAACATGCTAGGACAGCATGGAGGAAAAGAAAAGAAAAGCAAACCCAGGATTGTCCAGAACTTATTTTTTAACTACTTGAAAGCAGGGAAAAATGTGGTCTTGAATTAAGTCAGTAAGAAAGACTGTGACAGCAAAGAGGTGTATTCAGGTCTCAGAAGCATGCCTGGTTCTGTCTTTGCATGGGTAGCAACTTCCTCCTTAAAGCAATGTATGTGCTTAAAAATAACTACCTGATGTCAAAAGAAAAAGAACCCTAGAAACTCATACTACAGCTATAACATGGGTCTGGGGTTTATTCCTGTTTTGTTTAGTTCTTTTATCCAAGCTTTCCTAGTTTTGCAGGACAGATGACTTATGGTAGCTTTTGTATACCTGATGTACTGCAATCACACCTTCGAAGAGACATGAACTACAGCACTGACAACCTGGAGACAACATGGAGCTACAAGCACCTCTTGCTGAACAGGGGTAACGTGCAGCCCTTAGCAGGTCAGGCTTTGGAGGGGACATTTCCCTGCCTGAGAGATCTGTTCTTCTTCACCTTCCCAAAGTGCCTCAGCATCTGGAAAGCTGCAGCACATTACAGTAGGAATTCACAATCCCTCTTCTGACACACACAGAGGGTGCTGGTCAACAGTTTTCTACCAGTCCTGCCCTAAATCTTGTCACAAGTCAGTAAATACAGTAGTCAATCAAAGCCAAGCTGGAAGAGCTATGATAAGAAGTAATTATATCAAGTTGCAGAAAGGAAAATTCTGGTCAAGTATTTGTAAGAACTTAAATAAAAACAGGACAATGGGACAGGCAGTCAAAGGACACAGTGAAAATACTGTGGTTATTTTAAATGACACTTTAATAGCTTGAAAATCGGCTACTGAGAATGCCTGAGGGGAATATAAGCTTTTCTACAGCCACAGTGCAGAGAGAAATGAAATAGTAGCTGGGAAGTGATCTTTTCCACCTCCAAATTCTGTATTCAGCAGTGCTTCTTCCATAATTTCAGCAGAGCTCTGAAATATCTGCATTTTCTTGTTATAAATAAACCTCGCTTGTTATTCTAATATATGCAACACAGCTGAACATTTAACACTGTCAACATAGATATACCCACTATCAGTTGTGTATTTATGAGGTTCAGTGGATGGAAAGGTAGAACGCTTTCTGCACTGAAGAGGCTAATCCCTCATCATGATGACCAGATTCCTTAATTAAAGCTGTGACATCCTGTCACTTCAGATGTTGAATACACATTCACGTGTGTTCCACACCGCAACTGCAGGTCCTTGTTTCTCAGAGTGGTTTGCACGTTCCGTATTGTGTTTTATCCTTGTCACTTAATGTAAAATACAACCTGTGCTATGCCCTTCGTTGGGGAGGACATAAAGCTCTCATGTATAGAGCAAACTGCGTAAGCAGGACTTGATTCAGCTGAGTGTGATAGGACTGTGTACTGTACTTCCACACATGAAACCTGTGGGTCACAGGACATTGTCTCAAAAGTTTCCTCTACTTTGCAGACCCTTTTTGTCCCAACACCCCCGCTCCCCTCCCCTTTCATTTTATACAGATTATAGCCCTGAAACACAGCACTTGAATCCAGCATGCCTTAGGTGAACAGATGACTATGGATGTTTCCAAAACCGTGGTGCCCCATGTACAGAAGCCTCAGCTGCTCTTCCCATTCTTCTGCCTAGCTCTGAGTTTGTTCCATGGTGATGTCTACCATAGGCTCAGAGGTCAATCTGCAGTATGCTCAAGCACTAAAACTCTATTTAAACCTTCTCCAAAATAGCAATGCTTCTGTGGGATTTTGCTGCAACTGGGATGGTGGAGAGCACTGGCTTTTTCAACTGACATTAACACTGCAATCCACCAGCTGCTGAGGAGCACGTCCTTCACCTTAGTGGTCTGAAAGCACACAAAGGACTGGAACAGCACTTGCAGTTGTGCCTTGTGACAACATTTTTTCTTCTCCTCTTTGGTAAATTATTTTACAGCTAGGAGTAATGGCAATGGACAATGTATTAGCTTGTTAGTCAATCTCCTGTGCTGATGGCTCTGTGGGTTCACATTACATCCTCATCCTGAGCGTGCAGCCTTCCTTTGCTCTCCCAGCAAATACTGTCTTAGAGCTTAGTACTACCGAATACACTGTATCATAGAGACATCACCATCAAATTCAAACGTCACCCTACTGATGAATAGGAGAGGTGACTGAACAAACAGCATAACAACTGTAATGAGATACTGCTACACTCCTTACCATAATGACTTCAACAAACAGCAGAGCATGGTAGAACCTTTTAATCTAGAACATTCAAACCCAAATGGTTTCCTTTCTGCTACAGGTAACTTGTCAGTAGTGGTATTCTCAACTCCCAGTACAGTTCCAAGCAAAGCAACCTTGATGGGGTAACTCTCTATTGATTTGTAGCTCCCTCTGGAATGTTTTTATTCCCGGTGCATTTAAAATCAAAATGCAGGACAACTGTTTAAAGCTTTCAATTTAAACAGCAAAGCCAGGAAGTGGAGAAATACGAGAACATCTGACCTTCCTGCTGAGGTATCTATTCTAAGAAATGCACATTTTACTCCATCACATAATTACTTCTGATCTAGTCAGTCAACTCTGGGTCAACTCTTGGAACTCTTAGTTGTTTTGACCAAAATACTTCCACTAATTATATTGGTGTGTACGGGGGGAATGTACTCCAGGCAAGCGCATCACCCGTAAGGCTGATTCACTGGAGACTAAAGAACAATTCATCAGTATTTGTCACAAATGGTAAACTGAAGCTGTAACACAAACCTACTTCAGCTCCACAGCTGTCAGTAGACACTCAGGACTCCAGCCTGTCTCAGGGAGGTCGGCTGGAGCTTTGCTACAGGCTGACCTGCTGTTGCTGGGATGGGTGTGAGTAGAGAGAATGAAATAAAGGAACTACCTTTCTTGCGCAGGAGAACACTGGCATGTTTCCGCCCGTTTCTGTTCTCCACGTGACAGGTGTAGTTTGCCAGGTCTGCCTCCTCTACAGCATCAAAGATCAATGTCAATTCAACTTCTTTTTCTCCGAGATGTTCTCTGAGGAGTCTGAAAGGAAGATAACAGTCTTTGCTTAACTGAATGAACACAGGTGGAAGATTCCCAAAAGAACCATGATTTCTCAGCACAAGATTCAGAGTGTTTCTGGACTCCTTCAATCCTGGAGAAGGACTTCAAAGGAGTTTTGAGTTGCCTGAAAGAGACTGCACAGTGCAATCTTTCCTAACAACCTCCTCCCACCATGTCTGTAGTGATGAGTTGAATCAAGTGTAGGAAGAGTGGCTACAAGTGCAATGGTTGCAGGTGGCTTGCTTTACCTTGTCTCCACCAGAATGAAATGTTAAAAACAATGTTTCCTCTAAAAGAAGCAATAAATACTGACTTTCCAGTTAAGTAAATATGCACTACTAAGCCATAGCTGAGCAAATTATAATGCAATATTTTAAAGGCTGGGTATTGTGAGACATTTTAATGCAGTCTGGGAAACCAACTAGAGAAACTGTTCTACACTGTGGAATTTTCCTCTGTTTTTGGGGGCTAGATCCTGACTTTAAAAGGGAACAGTGTAAATCACAAGAGCTCCCTGCTCCTTTGAGAGGACAGAGGAGACATTCAAAATCCCCACAAAGGGAATAGAAAATTCTAGCAGACTTTCAGGTCAGAGGTACAGTCTTTTCATGTCATTGTTCTAATATGAATGTTAAAAAGAATGCAAAGTAAATGCAAGTGTTTTCTGTTGCTGACATTAAGTCTAAAAATACAATGCCCTATTCTCTCAAAAGGCTTCTTATCGGTTGCTCAAGAAAAAGTTACTGGTCGTTTGAACAAGGAAATGTTAACATCATGTAAAATCTACCGGATTCATTTGATCCTGTCAGTGTACTGCTGCACAACCTGTAAGGAGGTAAACATGAAATGTGTGATGCCCTCGCAGTCACCTCTGAACTCACCATTGCCCATAGTACTCCAAACAGACAGTGCATGGCATGAAGAGCTAAAGGTACAAAAGAGATCCACGTGCACCAAAAGAGAAACATTTTCTCCAGAGACTGAAGGGAGGCAATTGGGCACAAAGTAATTAACCAGAACACTGTTTATGCTGGATGGAAACTGCTCCTGCAGAGCTTAACATTTTTCAGTGACAACAAGTTCCAAACTTCTCTATTACAAACAAAAGTTGTTTTGGGGTTTCCAATGCACACACATTTTCTTATATACATAATTTCACAGAACAAACATGGAACTCCAAATCTGAAAACAAATCAGAAGTGAAGGATGAGGGCAGTGCACTAGACAATCAGCAATGCAAACCTGACTGCTATAAACCACATATTTACAGTAAGAATTTGATACAGCACGTAGCCTTTAAAGGCCTGAGCGAGGATAGAATTCAGAAGATGTACCAGAGCGTCCACAACAATTCAGCCTCTTTCACCATGCCTGTATAACTTGCAAAAAAGCAGGTGGAAGAACATGAGTCTAAGAACAAGCGTGTGTGTTGCATTTGGAAACTTGGATTGCATCTCTTTTGCCCATTCACTCTCATTTATAATGTATTTCTGCATTTCTTTTTTATTCTGGCCCTGAGTCCCGCATGCTGAAAACAATGCAAGAAAGGTTGAATTTGTATCATTTCTGGCCAGAAAAGAAACCTCCCAAGAGAGCCTGATCTCTGTTTGCCAACTCAGTCTGTATCACTGGGGGTCGGATAAATCAATTCTCATTTACCTATTAATATTCCATATGCATATATAGCAAAATATTTAAACTCAGTAAAGTCTTTCTTCTCCATATGCTCCATGATTTTTTGGCCTACAAATCATGCTGCAGGGAGCAAATACAATCATTAACAGAGAAGGTATCTGGGACACTAATCTGGAGCATTCTGTGACTGTTCAGGTAGTCTTGTGTTTACTATAGCCAACATATTTTATGCAGAAAAAAAAAGTGAAGACCGATTGTAATTAAAATAAAATAAACTACTATTCTCTATCTATTTAAAACCAAATAATCACCCTTTAGCCTAAATTTAAATAATACACGATAAGCTCAAAAGGAGCTTTCATAAAAAAAGAAGATGCAGAGAATCTGAGAATTTTTTGTCACCTATTTTCATGTTAATTTCAATAATTAGGAAGAGAACTCAGAATGGGACCTATTATGAAAATGCTGACAAGACACTGCAACATTATGCTGGTAGCAAAGTGCAGAAAGCTCTTAGTGCTGTTCAACATTTCATTTCTGCCTTTTTTTTTTTCAACCAGTACTCTACAGCTAATGATTCATTGCCACAAAAAGACACACTTGGTCACCTACATTCTTTAAAATATGTGTGCAGCCTTTAATTGATTGCATTTTGTAGTTGGTTCAGAGAGCACTGAGCACAATTATTTTGGGGAAATAAAAGGAAAACAGTATCAAGAAGTAAGACCTTAAAGCTGCAACAGTATTTGATGCACACCCAGATGAACCTCTGTCCCTATTGGAGCTGGAAGAAAGCTTGCCAGCAACACTGCCAACACATGCCAGCTCCTACAAGTTCAGAAAATAATGGCTGTTTTTTCTGGTTTGATAAAGAAACCTAACTGCATCATTTAATACATCGATAAATCAATGGTGCTTGAGAACTCACAACAAACAGGATGAAGGGAGGGATAGAAGAGGTGGGTGATGTAAAAAAAACACCCAGTGCTTTCATTTTGTTCAAGCTGAAGCATTTGATTTAATCCTAAACAAAACATTTTGTCTACAGATTATTTTTCAGTTAAGAAAATTTGCATTAAAAAGTGTAATTTCAGAATACAAATGTTTTCTTTGAAAAATACCCAGTGTTCCAGAGTATTCAAATCTTTTATCATGTTTTTCCAATGCATTTATGCACTAGGTTGCATCTGAAGTTAAAATACTTTTCCTTTGAAACTATATTTCCTAAAATTTTCAGGCTTTCTATGATCACAGATGTAAAGGCTATAGGAAAGCTTCAGCTGGGTCTCTTTGCAAGAGACATTAATTCCAAACCTTTACTGACCTGCATGTGAGTTGGGACTTATCAAAAAGGAAAATTTTTATGTGGTGGAGGATGTGGATATGGGATACAAATTCCAGTCGCTCCGTTCTAGTCCTTAGCAATAGTCTGTAGATGAAAGGACAGATGTGTGTGCACACCTCTCCAAAGAAAAGTAGTTCAACTAAACATGGCACGATGATCTTCCTTCTCACTTTTCCTCCATCATGTTACTCATTCTCTGCCCAGAAATTGTCTACTTCAATAGTATAAGCTTTTCAGGACAGAACTGTCATTTCCATACTTCTCTGCAAAGTACCCAGCACATTAGCCAGGCAGTGATGATAATTCTTCCTCCTTCCCTCAGCATCCCCTCCTAACAGAATACAACATCCTCATCTTGTCTGAGCATTCTGCAACCATCAGTTGACTTCTGTGGGTGAAAAGGCAGAATGTTAAGTTAATCAGCAGGAAGAAAGAAGGCTGCAGGTCAAAATGTCTCCATTCACTTCTTTTCATGCCTCTAGAATGAGTTGAAGTGTTTCCACTTTAAGAATGGAGAAGAGAGAAAGAAAGAACAAAAAAGGACAAACATGCTTTAAAAGTTGAGCATTATGAGGCACCTGCAAACTGTTCTGCAGTGTTGCCTGGAGAAGAAAAAGAAGCAGCTCATCTATAAGTTAAGATTTATGCCTGAAAATACTTCTTTGCCATGGCAGAGAGATGGTGTTGAAATTTGCTGTGGGCTCCTTTGATAATTAGGTACAGCTAACAACTCTGCAGGCAGGCTTAAAGACTCTGGTTCTTTCTTTAATAGCCCTGGTTCGATTTACATGACATTTTTATTACCGCTGTGAAAAACCCACCTGGCAAGCAAAGCCTCTTTCTCCTTCCCCCCATGCATGACTAACTTCTGGGGATCTTAATTCAAGGAAAGGCAAGGAGGCAGGTTAGGGAGGGGGCCATCGCCTCCAAGTCCTGGAAAGCTGATTAGTTTTTATTATGAGGCTCTGTTACAGGGTCTAATAAATACCGAGAGGCCCAGAGCTACACGTAGATTACTCATGGTGAAGTTTGCTTACCACAAAAACAGCTCCACGGGCTTGATTTTAACAAAAATGCTCAGGATGCATGCATCTGTATTTCAGTGCTTTCATAGGAGCACACGAATTGACTGGTAACTCTGCATGCTAGAGGATGCAAACTAGGGATGGATGTTTTGTACTCCCACGCTGCACTGATCTGCAAACCTGAACTCCCATTCTGTGCAGCAAATCCAGTGCCAAAATGGATGGGTACAGCCCAGGGTAAGGACAGCAACAAAACATTCAGAGTGCTACTAAATTTGTGAACTAATTGAAGATAGGGGGTGCAGAGTTAAAATGTTAAGATATTTGCCAAAGAAACACCCCTGGAGTACCTGGTGGTTGTTGTAACAATTCCCAGTTACTTGTGGTTTCTCACCATTAACAGAAACGTGCGGATAATACCAAACAGAAGCAAACTGATGGGAAAAGCATCTAAGCAGCAAGTTCACCATGGCTCATCAAATTTGGAAAATACATGATATTTTTGGAAATACATCAATAAATACAACTGGGTGGAAGATGTGGGCTGGCTCAGAGCACTGACAGAACGTTTAGTGCTGCTTAGCTTCCCTGAAGCAGCCTATCTGTAATGGGACACATAAACAAGAGTCGTTACTGTGCAAAAAAACATTTGCAAAAAGTTACCGCTGCAGTTGCCATAGCTACTTCTAAATGAAAAAAGAGATGGACTGTGGCACTGCTGGCAGCGATGCAGTAGGTTTTGGTAAATGCTGTGTTTTTAATGCTGGCTGTGGTGCGCAGGAGATTAGGTACATGATAAGTAGCTTTGTGCAAGAGAAGATTCCCTGAATTGTGATGGGTCTGTAAACTGAGTCAAAGCACTTTAACGGAGTGGGAAAGGGGAGCTGTCAAAAAATTAAATTGAAACGTGAATGTGTAAAGAGATGGCACAATGAAGGACAAATACAGCTTTTTCAAACTCAATTTCACTAATAAATGCACATAAAGGAAAAGTTTTGAACTGTGCTAGAGCTGGAGAGCTCTTTAAATACAAACCTCTAATTGTCCTTCAGCTGCAGAGGAAGAACATGACCAAAATCACTCTGTTCATATATATACACCAGAGAGGACACAATGTCACTAAATGCTGATTATGTGCAATGGCAGAAGTTTCCTAAAATTGTATATTGTGGTCAGAAGACCAAAAGAGGATTGCACACTTAAAGCCATTCTGGCAATAGTTGATAAATTTCATCTATATGCAATTAAAGTGAAACTTTAGGTCAGTTATTTTAGTATGGCTTAATAACTACATGGCTGAACTTCAAATTATTGATCAAGTAATAAAGTAACAAAATCTCCCTCTGCCAGCTCTCCAAAATCACTTTTACAAGAAACAAACATCACAGAAATGAGACCAAAATAATGTGCAATGGAGGGTGAAACAACCTTGGCTTTCTTCATAATCTATATTCATGGTGTCTAGAGGAGCTGGGACTACCTTGTCCATAGTATAACCATATCTTAGACTTTGCTCAAAGAGCTATTAATTGAGTAATTATTAAACAAGGAAGACAAAGATGATGCTGTTATGTGCAAATTCCACGAAAGTTCATGGGGAAACCAATGTTTCTTTTCTTTACAACTAACACAACAAATGACAAGCACAACCTGGATATTGAACATCACACAGAGACTGCCTTCTCTCCCCTAAGTGTAAAGCACAGAAGAACAAATGCTGCTCTTTGAAAGCCCTGGTTAGGGCATACTGAGAACTGTATCCCAGGCAGACAACACATTCAGCAGAAGAGGGAAAAAAAAGTATGGTGACTTTGACAGGAGACCATTCATCTTTAAGATTAACACTGATGGTGAAATGAACGTCGTCTTGCCAAGGACTGCCACAAGGGACAGCTGCAGTGGTCAGCATCATTTCCACGCAGGGCTAAAATCAACCCCCAGAACGCTCAAGAGACACTTCAGCTGCCATTAGGGGAGGCTGATAACAGATTTTCAGGCGCGTAGCTGGCTACTATGTCTTTAGAGTTTATTTGCTAGAAAGAAGAGGGAGAAACTCTCACTGCTCTGGTTCCAAGTCATTCATCACTCTTTAGACAGAAAACTATTTCCACTTCTAATTAGAAAGCTGTTTTAAAACACCCAACAGGCTTTTGGGACATACCATGTTTTTAACAGTAAATACTCCTAAAAGTACCTGACTTCGCCTTCTCTAATGTGACCTTCTAATTCTTCTATGAATTTTTCCCCTTTCATCCAGTAGATCATGGGGCCCGATTCTCCACTGAATCCAAAGAAAGCTTTGCAAGCGACAGTCAGAGGGTTTCCTGAGGAGAAAAAGAAAAGAGAGGGTTAGACACTTTGTCATGGCTAGTAGTGAGAGTATGATTATGAGAAACTTCAGACCAACCTCCCCATTTAAAATTGTAGGGGGTAAAAAAGAAAAGTAATAACTATAAACCATAGGAAAAGGGTGCTGTTGACTTGCATACCCAGGAAGTAGCTATGAAATGAAACTCTGAGGTTATGAATCATTTCATTCTTCCCAGAAAGATACTACAGGAACAAGGAGAAGGTATGGAAATTGTGGCAACATAAGGTGATGTCAGACTGATTGTTAAAGAGAAAGAGATGACTTCTTTGTCAGACTCCTGGGATCTCTGCCGGGACTGGGGAGTGTGCCCTGAGAGGCAGGTAAATCACTGAACTTGCTTACTGCTGCCTAGCCAGTCGTAAAAAAGACACAGTAATAACTTCTTCCTCACTTAGACAGAAATCAAATGTTAATGAAGTCTTGGTAAGCTGTTCAGAGAGCTTTTAAAGATCCCCAAGTAATACATGATGCCAGTGAGCACCAACACTCATGTTACTGTCAATAGGCTTTTGGCAAAGGACCAATCTTCAAAGCATTATTCAAGCAGTAAAGAACTCTGCAAAAATACTTCCAGAAGAAAGAAAGTAAAACTTGGAAACCAATCAGATTTCTTTTCTCTCCAAGAATTCAACATTTACATGTGTTTTTGTTTGGCTACAGCTTTAGCGGTACTAGCTAGTCCAGGCCTTGCACTGCTTACACTGCCAGGACAGATGGTCGTCTGCCTGCAGAAAAAAAAAGAACAATAAACCCCCAAACAAGCCAGGAATTTCAGAAGAACCATATCCATTCCCTCAGCACACAAATACAGCTGCTGCACCGCTTTTTTTGCCTGTTTTACTGAACGTAGGTGGTCCAGGTTACAAAGCAGCTCTAAGAGTCACCAACTCACATGGGAGGACAAACTTCATTTAATGTCACTGGAAACTCTGTCTGAATCTTCCAGGACTTGGATCGAGCATGGAAAGTCCAAATACTGCATTTTACTATATTTGGAAGAAATGTTTTATTATGCCAGCAGGAAACTCTTTTGATGCTGAAATAGAAGAGGTCTACACTTTTCAAAAAGGACTAGTCATTTGGAGCACAGCACTTGGCTGAACATGGGCTAATGGTTTCCCATGATTGACTTAAGGTGTCATAATCAGTTGCCTCTTGTCTGCTCAGCAGTGGTAACTCACTGTGTGCATACTCAGAGCATATCATAGCTGTGTGTTAAACCATCTTTGCCTAACCCCACACCGAGCCATCCTAGGCCAGCTCCTTGCACTTGTCTACCGAGTATTTCAGTGCCCAATTTAAGACATGTCAAAAGAGTCTGATTAGTCAGAAAGTGCAGCACTCCCAGCCACTGGAAATCAGACGCCTGTAAATTGTTTCCAGGATCCAAAATTACAAGTCCTTTTGAAACATTAGGATACAGCAAGAAAGGGTTTAAAGACTGCGCTTCAGTCTCCGTTTCTCAAATAGCAGAAGACAAAAATGGAAAATGTTTATCCTGGAAATGTTTTACAGACTCTCATTATCTCCGTATTCACCATGAACCCTGGTACCACAGCTGGCCACCGAACACGTGCTGAAGCTGACAGATTCTATACAACCAGCTCAAACATCCAACATGTAAGACGGGGTAGATACTCGGTCATCCTGACATCCCACAACACTGACCACCACCATCAGAAAGTTCCAGACTCCATTAACTAATGAAGAGTCAGAAACACTTCTAGGCAGAGGTTTAATTCCACTACAATACAGTATCAGAGCAGTCTGCTTCCTCCTTCTTCCAACCCTTCACTCAGCCCTGCAAGGTGCTGCTTGCCCTCCACGGGCGGAAGGGAGAACTGGAGCCCTTGGCTAAATCCATCTCACATTTTCCTAGCGTGCTGAATGCTGGTGTGGTGTGAGGTCTTTTGTGCTGCTTGCCTCAGAGTCATGATACGCATCTATTTAAATACCACTTAGTGATTCCTAGCATGTGGCTGCTCAGCCCATGCTTGATTTTAATGGAAAGAGACAATTGTAGCAATGTGAAAAAGCAAAGGGATGATGGGGCCTATCAGCATTGGCAGTTTATGCCCTTTGCCCGGTACAGCACGCTGGGCATTAAGTGTTACGGGCAAAATACATTACAGGGTGTGCTTTGCCTCAAACCAGCAGATTTTGACTTAAAAAAACCAAACCCCAAAGAAATTAAAATATTCCAAGGTAAGTCAAAGATTTCTATACATGCAGAGTAAATATATTGGGGTATATGTCTGGTCTGAAGAAATAAGTTTTCTATACAAATAGAAAATATCTATAAAATTATAAAATCTAAAAATCTATAGGTGTTGGTACACAGCTTGCATAATAAAAACCCCAATATAGAGCATCAGTAGCCTTTACTGTAACAGCCTCTGTGCTCTGAACATGCCTGGGCAGATCTAATTCCCAGTTTTGCCACCAGGGAAAGCCAGCAGAATAAACTAATACCGACAATAGCAAACTTCAGAGCAAATTAGTATTTTCATCTCAAAGTCTGGGGCTGGTCACACCTGAAAAAACCCACAGTCCATCCCATCTGCAAACCCATCACTGGTCAGATGGAGGTGTAAGCAACTCTTGCTCATGAAACAACTAATGATTATCTCAGTAGCAGAATAATGCACATCTGGGTTGAGATGATCTGGTTTGGGATGGAAAGAGATTCGGGCTTGATGACACATCAAGGTCCCATCCAATCCCAATTCCCACACACTGTTCTCCTGCTCTAGCAGGTAAGGATATCTCACTCTTCTATAGCTCTCTGAAGCACCTTCTGCTTTATAAATCTCATCTCTCCTTTGTGACCCCAGAAGCAGGACAAAGTCAGAAAAGGTAACATTGGCTCTTCCTTGCAGAAACACTTTACCTCCTCAAATAAGCCACCATAAAGAAAGTGAGGGAGGTTTCCCCTCTCCTACTACATTAAGACACAGTAGAATCCATCAGGAATCTGCTACTACTGGTTTTCAAGGAACTCCAACCAATTCCCATCCAGAAAAAAACATGCCATGTCTCACTGCATTTCCCTCAGGTACTTGGATCCTAAAACTGCAGCTGAATTCTCTGGTTCCTAAACATACCCTGGAACATGGGGAGAAATTGTCCTTTGCAGGTCCTGATTTTGGGCCTGGCCTCGAGTCATGCGGTATCACACCAAGTCACAGTTCCACACAAAAGGAACTAACAGGCAGTTTGTAACTCCAATAACTCTTCTTGTCTAAAGCCCAAGCTTTTGCATATCATAACTGTTCTTAGCAAGAAAAAATCTTGTGTCATTTAATTAACAACATCAAACTTGCTATAATGAATGGTATCCTCAAAGTTATCCATTTATAAATGGTTTCTGATTAAATCAAAGAGACTTTTCAGTTGCAATTTTAATTAATAAAATAATTTTCTGAGAAACAGAGAAAATGATTAGTGAGGCTTCTATGAATCAACTTTTAAGAGAATGTTTTAAGGAACACGAGAAGAAAGCAGAGAAACCTGCTTGTAGCCATCACCGAGTCTACTGCTCTGCTGGGGTCACCTTGTTACAGTGAAGCCTCAAGTTCCAGCAGAAGTCTCTGCTTTCATTTTTCCTCCCTCCTCTGTCAATCAGGCGGGCTTGTTGCAAACTCCCAGCTGATAAGACACGACCACTGGCAATGGGAATGACTTTTATTGCTAACTTTTAGTGTACATTTTTCACCTGACCACTTTCACAATAAATCTGCGTGAGCCCTACCACGCATTTTAGCAATTTTTTCTCTGAAAATGAGAATTCCACAGAAAGGCTGGATGGTGGTAGGAGTACTGGCTAAGGATAGAAACACTGTCTGCAAGAGAATTTAGCCAGGTGTGATTCTGAATTTGCTTACTGCAGGTCTGACATGCTTCGAAAGAGAAGAACAAATCCTGTGGCACAGTCTCTCTTGAATGACACATGCTCCAAGCATCAAGGGAATGAAGCTTGAAATACCTGCAAGTTGTTCAGTCTTTTAAAAACTTAAATGCCAAGGCTTGATGACTGACCAGCAGGGAAGAGAAAAGCTTTTCACAGATGATGGATCATACCAAGGCATTTTTTCAAGGATTTTTTGGAAAATGCAGATTGATTGTTCTTTTTCACTCCTTTTGCACAGGTAGGTGTATTTTGTGTCTCATTCCATCTCTCCCAGTCTCTCTTTTTGATGCATGTATGTCATGTAGGTCCATTCTGATAATGGTGCCTGCGTCTCTTTCCCTCTAAGACTGACAGAGAAAAGTGTTGGCAAAGGAGCAGCTTCCCTCCCTTGACATGCAGATGTTATGCAGGCACTTCACGGGCTTTGTTTCTTCAGTTTGCTCAGACAGAGGACAAGAAAGGCAGGTTACTTATCACATCTCAACAAGTGTAAGCTACAGGCTGCCTGTAGAATCGAATCTGACGTTCCAGGCTGTGAGGTTTTCCAGGCAAATCACCATGTCACTGACAAGAACATTATTGTTGTAATGTGCTTTACAAGTGCTAGAAACTGGCCAAAGAGCAGCAGAGTGATTTAAATTCCCCTGCCAAGGCAGGCTGGATTGTATACGACCATGAAGTAAATAACACATTTCCTTTTACTTCAGAAGGACATCCTGGATAAGAAGATATGGGAGACAGAGCTTATGCCTGCAATTTATCCACAAAACAAATGCCAGGGGCAACACAGACCTTGACTCGTGAAAAGCAATCTCTGTGTGTGGTTGCTTCTATCTTAGTTTGCAGAGAATGTCAACTTTTAAGTCCCTTGCAAGGACATCCTCTTAGCTGTTCCCCAGTGCTCAGCAATAACAGCAGAACCCAGGGCACACTGTGGTGGTGCAGCCCAAGCCAAAGCACAGGTTTGGCTCGACTGGCTGATGCTGAACGGGGATGCAGATGGTGCCCACTCAAGGCCACTCTTGCAATCTGAGAGCCAAATCCTGTGACTGAGTTGCTGAGCCCCAGACCTCTGCCTGGGGCTCATCTGCAATGGGATGACCTCCTAAAGAAATCGGGAGGCATTTGGCGAGGGTAGCAGAGGAGATGTTTGGGTTTTGCTCATGTTACCCACCATGGCTCATCACCTGTGTCTCCCAGTCCCCTCTGAGCACAGATCAAGACACTGCAGTACCAGGAGCATCAGCATCTGCTCCTAAAACCTGCTAAGGTGGCACTGCAGTTCTTGACAGATCTGTCCACTACTGAATTTAGACAAAGCTACAAAAACCCACAGAAACCTCAGGTGCATTATCACCTCCCTTCATTTTCTCCTGGCCATTTCCCAGCATTACTTGATCAATGCTTTCATGTTTTCTTTAGTACAAAAAGATTTATAAAGTCAGTGCTATTTATTCTTCTTGGGCTCCTCATTGACTTGGGTATTCTTCAGAATACAAACCTAGCTGTGTGCTAAACCTTGCTATCCCTACTCAGGTAAAAGTCTCATGGAGTTCAGTGACTAGTTTGAGAACTATTTGATCCAGTGAAAATAAAATATATGCAAAATGAATTATTTTCTTGGAGAAACACCAACAAAAATAATTACAGAAAATCCTACAATGTTTCAAACTTCTATTCTGTCTGGCAGTAGATGCATGACTGGATATGAACCTTCCAAACATTTGCATAATTACAGATCAGCCAGGAATTAATGAACTGAAAGGCCTTTGAATAAAATTAAAAAACCTGTTTTGTGGAGTGGTAATAATTGATAAAGATAAATTGATAGTGAAATCAAGCCTAACTAGCCCCCAGACATTTCAGATCAGTATAGGAGCATTTAAAAAACTCACAGGTGCTTATATATAGATATGTATATACACATGCATTTTGCTACATTGTTTTATTCTCCAAGCTTCTACAAAGAAACAGACTAAAGGAGGTGCTCTTCCCCTAAGTAAGACCCCGCGTTACAAAAAGCATTTGCTAGCCACTAAAATAATACTCTGGAAGCTGCACTGGTATGTAGGAAAAATAAATGGCGGCAGGATGTGATGTGCATTAAGTTGGCTCTTCACTCACAGAAGAACTTTTTGGCTGAGGGAAGTCTTTGGCAATAAGAAAGAGCCCAGTAAAAACTCTGACATGAAAAATGTAAAAGATCTTTAGGTCTTATTTTGTCCTCTGTAGTTTATGATCTTAATGCTATTTCTTTTTTTTCTTGCTCTGATCTTATTTCTTATGCCCTGAGACATCACAAAATACATGGCCATGAGATACTTGTGCCTTTCTGTCTCACTCAAGTGAGCAAATGACACATATAAAAAGTACCATAAAAATAACACTGACTAACAAGCAGCAAAACCCCAAACATGAAACAAAGCAACTGAGCCTCTAGTTTGCTGCCAAGAACACAAGTCAGTGCACTTGCTGTCATTCCATCCAGCCCCAACCATTTCCAATTTAAACAACATGATCATGACCCACTGCAAGAGCTGTTTGTGGGCTTGGCTATTGACTGTGGCTCTCACAAAAAAAAAAAACAAAACAAAACTAAAATACACAGAAGGCTGAAGTGTTGCTGATAAAAATTTTATCAGATGCTCCAGAAATGAATCAATCAAGGCAAAATCCTTGATCCTTTATCCTAAAGCAATCACCCAACAAAAACACACCCAGCAAAACATCCCACCCCCACCAGAGTAAACCTCACCTAAATCCTGTAAAATCCTTTATCCCATTTCCAGAACTCCCTTGGGGCCACAATCTGAAGTGTTAGTCATTGAGAACTCAGGTGTAACTGAAAGTCAAGGATTTTAGCTTTTCAGTTATTTACCTACAATGAAGACAGATGCTTAGTGGGATTTCCAGAAGCAGCTTGACAGCTGCCTTGTGCTGACTTTAACTTGTGCTCAGTGCTGAGGTCCTTCTGAAAATCTCATTTCTGTACATTGTGAGGAATAAAAATATTAGAGAAATGTGAAATGCCCTGTAGGTGCTTTCAAAATGTCCCCTTGGTGTGCTAGAGTTCCAAGGGTCACCCAACAGCACCAGAGCAGTGTCATCCAGACTCAGGTGAACTAAGCTGGAAGTGAGATGGAACAAATCATCTCACTGTGGCCTGGGCATGGGTACGGCCCCATGCAGACACAGCAATCAGTCCCCTTTATCCTGATATGGCTTTTTAGCATGGCCAAAATAGGTGGCAACACACAAGTGTGTTGCTCTGAGAGAAGAGACGGAAAGGAAATATATTCAGAGGGACATTTGCTTCCTTAAGTCGCTTTCCCCATGTTGAGAAGGGGAAACAAATGTTTGAGGTATGAAGGAACGGACCACAGATTGACTCTCTTGTCTCTTACCAGTGATCTACTGGCTCAAGGGGAAGGTATGGTCCTATCCCAGACTGTGCTGCTTCTTGCCAGCTTCAGGACTTTCTAACTCTCCACTTTGCCCCTTCATAATATTTTCTAAGGATATTCACATCTTACACATCAGTTTAAATAAACAAGGTGAGACCTTTTGAAATAAATGTATGCTTGAATCTAAGGTAAAAACTGGGCTATTTTTATACTCAGTTTGTGACTGTTCACTCAACCCCTGCTTAAATTTTGGCTAACCCAGCTCACACTAAGACCTGGTGTATGCTGGGAGCAGCGCTGTAAGGTCAAAGCAGGAGCAGCACAAGGCAGCACCGGTGGCCAGACAGAGCTAAAAGGCCCTTATGCACCATCATCTCCTGCAAATTGTTGTCTCCAGCAGCCACTAGTTTTTGTCTGGCAGCTTCCTGAGAATCCACTAATTTATGGAAGTGGTATAGACCAAGCCTCCAAGCTGAAGGGTATAAAACGTCAGTTTACTCAAAAAGCTTTTGAAGTAGATCCAACAGCAGCTGGACTGCTGAGGCTTCCCGGTGTGATACAGGGGACACCCAAAACTTCGCGAGGAGGAAGGATGAGAATCATCTTTCCTTACACCATCGGGTAAGTAAGTAATTATTTTCTTATTTCCTCATAGGTGCATGATATTAAGAGTTATGAGTTCTGAAACCTTATGACTTGAATGATGAATAAGTGAATTCACGTGACTGACTAGTCTGGGTTAAAGGGTATTGAGCCCATTTGTTGTGATTCTGTGACTATATTTCTTAATTAGCTCATGAAATAGTTTAAATCACAGAGTATGTCATCTTGTAAATTTGAAAGAGCTGAAAGGACCATGACATCAAAATCCTAATTCTCCCTGAACAGCTTGCTAATATCTTCTCAGTGTCCTGCAGCAGGCTTGTACGGACAGAAATGCTAGTGTGGTAACAAGGTCCAGAATATCACCTTGATTCAAAAATCCTTTCCTCTGCCTGAGCCCTGCTCCTGACACAGTGCAGAAGTGGATGTGAGCACTAAGAAAAGAGGCCAGATACAAGAGGAGGTAACTGCTGCAACCTTCTCATTTCTCCAGCTTTCCCAGCCTTCCTAAAATAAATCCAATGCAGTGCTGGGTCCTGGTCAGGGGGGTGGAAGAGACAGATGTCAGTTGCCTCTGATAATGAATGTAACCACAACTGTCACCTCACTTGGCCTCAGTTATGCAGGTGGCCTCTCATCACAGGGCACAGGACTTGCCATGGCTCCTGATAAGATGATGCAAGTTCCCACTTCCCCCGCACAAAGGAACCAACAGGGACACAGATACCAAGATCAGCTTGTGCCCAAATGAGAATCTACAACTGACTGATGTACTTAAAACTCAGCAAATACTCAAAAATTTTTGCTGAACAGGGAGAGGGTTCCCTGTTGATTTAATTACGAATTTAAGCGCTATGCTGAGTAAGAGCAACAGTGAGCTTTAAATAAAGACTCTATCTACACAAAAAGATTGAAGAACAACAGCCACTGAACAACATTTTCTCCAAGCTAACTCCAGTAAATAATTCCCACTTATTAGTTACTTACATTTGGAGATAACACTCAGGCAGAGTAGGAAAGTAAAACACAGTTCAGTAAATGCAACCTGTATTTTGCTTATTGAATGAATCAATATTGTTCATCAGTTCTCCATAAAGAATTTGCAGGGAAGTTTAATCCCTTCCAGTTTGTCAAAATTAACGAAAACATTTTTATTCACCCTTCTTAATGTTTAAAAAAAACCCTTAAGACAAAAAAAAGCAAGTGACATTAAGGTGAATAGTATTTTAAAAAAGTCAATCGCTCAGAAAACTCTTACTGTTTTACAGTTTTTTTCTGTTTTTTGTTTGCTTGTTTGTTGTTTGTTTTGGTTTGGTTTTTTTTGTTTTTTTTTTTGTTTTTTTTTCCCTCTTTCAAAACCTTAGGTTAAGAATCTTTAACCAAGATACAAGAGCTAAAACAGGGACTTTTATCTTGGATGCAAAAATTTAGCAAGCACTTAAGGATGTAAAGGTTGTAAGAAATGTTATAAATTCAGACAACTTGTTGAAGTTAAAAATGCTCCTTCCTGAAGAGATACAGTGCTCAGTTGTTTCAGCCATAATCTATCAGTTCAGGTAAGTGCCACATGGAAAATGATCTTGTTTCTTTTCTCTGACAGACATGATTTACATAGGTCAATAGACTAATTGCCCTAAACCTATTAGCAGTGAGGACTCAGATTTACCCTAAGCCTTCTGCTTTGCACTCAGTTGATAGCATTCACATTAAATGTAATTTTGGTTGCACAGGAAGCTAATAATCTCAATTTTCCTAGGTAAGTGCCAAACAATGAAGTCTGCAACTCAAAACTCCTAAATTCTGCCCCATCCCTTTTTACCTTGGAACTTTACACACAGTGAAGGCACAGCACATGGTGTCACCTTCCCAAATCCACTTAATTCATCCTTGTTCTCCACACTGCTAATTGATAATGATTAAAATCACTCAAAAAACAATTTGCTGGCCCAAGCAGAAACTCCTGCACGGTGGAACTACCCTGTTCAAATTCACAGTGGTGAGACATCACACGCTTGCAGAGAAGAGTGGGAATTTCAAGACTTAGCTGAGATATGATCACAAAAGTCTGTTGCATAAACAGGCAAGGAAAGATGTGTCTGCAGGGACTAACACCAGACTCCTCCAGATCACAGCAGAGCACCCTTGAAGGAGGGTAACACTGTGGTTGGATCAGCATCAGAGGAGCGGGGTCAGCTCCTGTGGGCTCCTGTTCCAGGTTTGAAAGGGGGCAACTGCCAGCAGAGTAAGCTATAGATACAGATCTCTCTGGATGGTACCGGCTGTACCCTACTTGCCACGGGATGCAGCAAAGCCCACATCTTGTGTCTACACTGGGACTACACTGGGAAAGAGGGGTGCAAGGATTCACCCTAAGGTGGTCCTGCTGCCATGGGGATTTCTGAGGTGGCCACATGGCCTTGCTGTGGATTCCCCATGGCTAAGGCAGACGGTACCAGCAGGTCATAATGTAAGAGGAAAATTGGCTCAGAGCAAGAGATTTTCTGACTTCAGTGTGATACGGAAAGTAAATGCAAGGATAAGAAAACAGATTTTCCACCTTAAAATGAAAGCAAAGAATGAATATTTCTACCAGACATAGGTTGGTAATCAGTCAGCCACTTCCTTGGCAAGGAACTGAGCCTTGAAGTTCATCTGCAGGTTACAATGGTATGCCCTGAAAATCTGGGCACAGGCTCCATATAGCTAGAGAGGAATCTTTCTGAAAGACTAAAATAACACAAACCATAATAATAAATAAATAAAATACCTTTACCCCATGCTCCAGCCCCCCTCTTGGGGAGAGGGATCTCATATCTTCTCAAGACTTACAATAAAATGTTATGAATTCAAATCTGAAATATATTGAGAAGAGAGAAGTTCTATTGCCTTGCTGTGACAAACTCAGTGTGAACTCCTTACATCTGGGAGAGCCATGTTATGAGTTAATTCAGAGCAACCTCCTGAGAATTTCATGTGAACTTACATGCTTGATCTTAAAAAATACATTTTCTATTCTAAAATAAAAGAGGAATCAGAAAATAGGAGCCCCTCCTCTACCACGTAGGCAGGGCTGTCGATCCTATGACGCACAGCAGGCAGAGCATGAGCGAGCTGCTCTCTGGCCCAGGTAAGAGCTCAAGCCTGCCCTTCACTCCAGCACACTGCGGGCAGCTGTGCAAGAGCTCTCAGCACACAAAGATGGTTCCCACAGAAAGCAGCTTTCATTTCATGCAGTCCTGGAGCCTCAGAATAACCCCCTCATGTTTTGGCCACAGTGGTGTTTGGATATAAGGCAGTATCCTAGGAGCTCAGAGCAGGATCTTAAAAAAAACCTCCTGAGAGAAAAGCTTTGCTCTTCTTTATTGCTTATCTCTTTTCTTAGCTGTGCTAGTGCTGAGAAGGAAATTAAGCCGCTCCCTGCGAGATCTAATGTGAAACCATGGCCACTTCAGAGTTGAGATTGTTATCTGAGCTTTTTCTAGTGCCAAAAACCTTTATGTGGCCTTCACCTCCAAATTAACTAGAGAAGGTTACACACTTGCTCTTCCCTCCCCCTTGGGAAAGCTCCTCACACCATCCAAAATGAAGCAAGGACCCAGGTAATTGTGATCATCTGGAAGTGAGATGGTCTCATCACACAGAGATACACAGAAGCAACACCAAAGGACTGGCCTTTAGAGAGGTGCATCTGCTACCTCACAGTGCCCTAAATAAAGCTGTGCCTGCAACTCCTAACAGGCTGTGGCAAATGCCTGTCCCCAAAGTCTTGTGAACTTTCTTTTAAGGATATTTAAAGGGACGCTGTGTATGTTCTTGAAAGCTCATGTAGCAAGATAAACCAGAGACAAATACAACAGAAAAGCCCTGCTGTAGTTCAGAACGGATTTTCAAATTCAGTAAAGCCACTATCGGTCCATGCACAAGGTGACGTGAACACGGCAGCACTTTGCTGTTATTTCCCACTCCAACACCCAGAGGAATTCTGTCAGAGGGTACCTGGTGCAGAGTGACACTTGTGAAGAGTTGTTAGCTGCTCTGAGCTGTTGGACTTAGAAGTCAGAGAGCTTTTTCTTTAGGTCTTTTTCTGCTGACTGCTGAGTATTAAAAGACAGAAAAGGCTGGGTAAAATTTTCCCTTTGTTTGGATAATTATCTTCTGTGCTACCTTGTTGAGAACCAATGTGTCTGAACTAATTTCTTTCATTTCTCTGTCAAAACCATAATTATTTTCTTAGCTGATTCATTCTTCATTGAGCTAGGGCTCAGAAAAAGACATTAACTCAGGTCAGTCTGTCAGGAATCATCTTGACTGAACTCTCCTCCCCTCAACCCTCAGGTCCAGAGTCAGGCTTTCTAAAGCCCGAATGTCCACCACCACATCTGTGCTGACTCGGTGATGGATAGAAAGCTTCTTTTTCCAGGTATGGTTTATGTACTCTGGGATTTCACTGGAGGCCTCCAATATTTTGCCTTATATGCTACTGCTGCTGCATTTCAGCCTAGTATTTCTGAGTAACTTTTCAGTCTGCTGAGCTGGGCAGACAAAGGGTAAGATGCACATCTTAGCTCTGCCAGGTAGACTCATCTCCAGCAGAAAGCCTGCCTGAAGGGAGACGGGGATGGACGGAGCATCTAAAATATCCTTCCCACACTGCAAAACTCAAACTGTGGGTAGGGCTGCCTAATGAGCAGGGGAGTTGGGGAAGGATGAAATAGGCTGAATCTTCACAGGTAAAGGAAGGATGCTATTGGCTCTGGTCATGGGGAACAGGGCTGACTCAAGGCATTTTGAGGAGAAGCTGAAAGCAGCAGCCCCTTGGGAGGGCCAGGGCAGATGTGTGCTCTGTGCTACCTCTAACTGTGTCGTTTCTGAGTTCCCACTAAGGATAAGCTCACAGCTCAGCTCAGGGAACAAGCACAGTCCCCTGCAGAACACTATTTTGTGCCTTGCAGTGTGCTGAGAAACAGGATCCCTTGGGTAGTTAGCAGCCAAACAGACCAAATAATACTCTCAGTTCCCAAATGTCAAACAAATTAGCTACAGACACTCCCATCTCCCTTCAGTCCCCCTAATGAAACCCACTTTTACACGTCAGCTCCATACAGAAATGTAGCTCTATTTGCTCAGAAGCTGGATTTTTTTCTTTCAATCCAGTGAGTCACTGAATGTTTCTCATTTTCTCAACAGACAGAAAAGACTTAAATACTTCTGTACAGACTCCTGTAGCACTAGTTTTTCAGCCTTTTTAGATGTACTGACCCCTACAAATGTTTCTGTTGGAGCTGCTGACCTTTCCAGAGAGCCCTTGCCCCCACCAACACAAAGGCACAGCCCGACTGCCTTTCAGAGCCCTGAGGAGCAATCTGCCACACTCCAGAGTTACCAGCCACTGCCCTGTTAAGCTACCTGGCAGCAGAACACACAGTGCTGTGTTCACTGAGATTACAGACTGTATATAGCAGCTTCCTGGGGATAGCTGTGGAAGGCAAAGAGCGATCTCTCTTTCAGAAGACTTCTTCAGAGAGATGGCTTCAAATGGGAGAGTAATAAAAGAGTATCTCAATGAAAGGAGAAATTAAACCTCAGCACAGGCAAACACTTCCCTTGTATCTGGCACGAATACGTGAGGGGACGGGGAAGGAGCCTTTTGAGCAGTGAAAGACCCAACTGGGAGAACATAAGTGACAGGCTGTGGCCTCCTTGAAGCAGTGATGGGAGGGCTTTCAGCATGGCCGCCCCGGCACCCGGCCTGCCCTGCCTGAGCAGCATCGGGGCTGCCACAGCGCAGGTCTTGGCCTGTGCTTCAGCAGCACAAGGGGTATTAATGGTGGCCAGGGTTCCCCAGAGAGGCTGGGGGGCAGGGGTGTTCTCTCCAGCTGCTGGAGAAAGGTAGGCGTAGTTTCACAGGGGAAAAAGAGCAGTAAAATCTGCCCCGCTTGCCAATGGGAATGCAAACCCAATGCTGGCAGCACACTCGCTCTGCGCTGGGCCTGCAAGGGAAGGGACAGCCAAGGGAACCCAGATGCCACTGCCCCACAGGATTAGCCAGGCAGTGACAGCAGTGCGCTTGCCCCACGGGGCTGGCAAGTCTGGGCTCTGCTGCCCACAACCTTGGAGCAACCTGGGGTGGTGGTGGATGGTCCTCCATCCGGCCACCATCTCCTGCTTCCCATCTTCACAGAGAGAACCCACGCCCATCCTATGGACTCCGGGCTACATGTGCTGCCTCCATGCTTGGTACACACTCAAGCTAACATGGCTTTTCTCAGGGGCTTAAAGCAATGACAGCCTCACTATGCACAACTGCTGCCGAAGTAGGTCTGCCCCACCAGGATAAAGGGTCTGCAGGTCCCAGAGAGCATCACTCCCTCATACTGCCTGGCCACTTTTTTGTTTGGCCTTAAATGCAAAGGAGAGGACAATGTGACAGGCAGTTTGTGAGAGCTATTGACTGCTGGCACACTACACTTTGCTTTTGTCATGTCGAGTCATCTGCAAGCTTCTCAGAGCCTGTATGATGGTGCTTTTTGCTTGCTCGAATGGAAATGAAGTAAAAGCCAGGGTGACATGCACTGCTGTGCGGAGAAACAAATGCAGATCCACAGAGTGGCACTTCCACCTAATTTGAGGCCATGAGCTTCACCACTGCCTGGGGAAAGTCTATTTCACAGGAAGGAATTTCACTTTGGACTAAATGAAGACAAGGTTTATATAACCTCAAACCCCAAAACAATCAAAGGAGTGTGAATGGTCCCACAGAAGGTTGCTGGCCTGCTTTTGTCTGTGTTTTGACTTCTGCAGCTCTTGGCCACCCTGAAGCGCTTCAGGGGTGGTGTTTACTATGCAGATTTTACTAACCCGATGGTCACTTGCCTTTTGTGTGAACGAACCTCACTGCTGTGAACTCTGAACATCTGGCAGGGGTGTAAGCAAGGCTTATCTGCTGGGCTGACAGCTTCGCCAATGGCTGGTGGGCTGCAGCCACTACCACACACACATTGTGGTGTGTATCCAATCATCCAGATGTGACCAGCTTCTCTCCTTTGGTTTCTTTCTTCACCTACCACATGTACAGGAGGGTGACTTTTTGTACAGTTGTTCTAATGTCCCACAGTGTATGAAATATGGGCTGGGGTAACTGAGAAATGCCAAAGCACAAGGATACAAATCACTCCAGAGCATGATGTGACCTATTTTAGCTCAATCAAAAATATCTTAAATCCCCCCCAGCCCCATAATATCTTCATTTTCAATATGCTAAATTTCTGGAAAAGTCTAGTTTTTCAATGACTGCAAAGTATTTTCCTAATAAAATGAAAAGACATGTGTACTTCCAACCAGCAAAATACATGGTCTGCACTTTGTGACCACAGCTGAACAGAAAGGAAGAGCAGCTTTATGAAGACAGTTGAGGCAACAAAGCTTTTGGCTGCAAACAGACTTTGAATGGTAAGATTTCAAAAAATCCACTTTCAGTGGATTCAACTCCACATAAAAACCTGAGTAGTGAGACCTGCTGCGTTCACAGGTGACAGATGGAACCGCCATGAGTCATGCTGGTAGTTCTCATGCACAGACACACAGATGCAGTCAGCAGTCGATACCGGGCCCCTCCTAAATGAAAATCTGCTCAGATGTCTCCATCTTAAAAAAGAGAATAATAACAACCTCCCAAATACATTCATTTAAACCAGAAATGATTCAATTTTCTTTTGTTTTACACCAGATGTGCTCCAGACATGCCAGCTTGGTCTCTAAAGACTTTCCTGTCTCCTATGGTCTCCTCTTCATCAAAGTACATGGTAAAAATTTCCTCCCTGCACATCAACGGTCACCAGTGTAACCTTGTCATTTCAATTTCTCACACCTCTTCTTTTCACCTGCTCTATATCTGCAAAGTCTCATCTTGACAGCTTATTGCCATTGGCTACTAATGTTGAACAAAGCACTCCCAGTTTCAAACATAACGAAAAGAAAAATCAGTAACCCAAAAGAGAAAATTGTCCATGGAAACCACTCTCCCAGGGCTGGCCACGTTCTTCAGGTTCAACACCTGAATCTGCTTTACAGAAGCTCACAGGCTCCCCAGCTGCTGCTGTTCTTCATTTCCTCTGGAATTTCTTCTGCCAAATAACCTGCTCCCAAAGACAGAAGAAGAGCCAACCTGAGAGCCCTCTGGGCACCCTCCTGAACACCACAAAAGCACCATTTTGGCCCTAAAATCTTCCTCAGATATACACAGGAGCACACCTCCATACTCCCCAGTGGCCTGAGATCTGTTTTACAAGCAGTAATGATTAGGAGACATGAATCATCCCCTCATTTTTCTTCTTCCGTTACATGCACACAAGATGCACCTCTTTTGCCTACTCCTGCTGGAACTCCAGCAAGCTGCTCTCATCCTAGATTTTCACTTAGAAAGCAATTTGTCAGTACAAGTGATGCTTAAATTTTAAAAGGTTGTGACTAGTGCTGGGAATTGGAATCTCAGTCCTGACCCAGGCAAATCAAATCAGGCTGCTGCCTTCTTGAATTGAGGGTTGCTAGCCAAAACTTCATTTTGTTCCGATTGCTAGTATTTAAAATTTTAAAGTATGAAATATGGCATCGCAGGATGTGGGTCCAAAGACACAGCATGTACTCAAGGGCTCTTATGAAAGCACCAAAGCACACAACGTCTCATTCATCCCTACAGCCATTTGGCTATGGGACAGAAAAGGAAGACAAAAGCAAGCATGCTTTCTTGTGGGACTCTGTCTCTACTTTGCCCAATGTTTCTACATCTCATTTTTCACCAGAGACCTTCCTCCTTCAACTGCTGATGAAGTTTTGGAAGGGCTCCTTACAGCACCTCAGCAGGCAGGCAGGGATTTGCTTATGTGAGGAAATGATTATCAGAGAGGAATTCAGGGGGACATCCCAAAGCTGTGAATGAACCAATCTCCAAGGACAGGACATATCCAGGCTTGGAAGCAGCTGGTAAACACTCTTAACCATAAAACAAGAGGTGACGAAGAGTCTTAGGATCACCGATTCTTGTTTAACAAATCAAGAAGAAAGCAGGGCAAGGTACTGTAGAAAACAGTGACTTCAAGAGCTGTGGAAGTGGCTCTTTAAGTCATTGGAAACCAGAGAGTATCAAGCAGACTCTTGAAGTGGCAGTGTATTATCACCACTGCTGGTTCATCTTGTCATATTCCTAAATGCCCAAGAGATGCTCTGGCATGGGCTTGCACAACTAATTGTATGAACAGTCCTACAGGGCTGCTCCTTACCCCTCATCCATGCAGGACAGCAAAGGAAAGGAAAGCTTTGGGCTCTGCTTTGAAGAGAGCAGTAATTGCCTATCTTCAAGGGCTCAGGGAGTGCTTCTAACAGCTGCTGTAAAAGGCAATGAGGAAAAACAAGTTCCAGCAGCATTGTGGGAGGTTTGCAAAGGAGCATCTACCTACTCTGTGAAAAGTACTCTCCCCTCAGAGCAAGAGGTCCAGCCTCAGAGGACTTGGCCTTGTACTTCTGTCTTAATCTTGCAGAACAAAGCACTATTCTTTACTTCTGGTCCCAAGTAAACTCATGCTTTTATCCCGCAGCAGAACACAGTTACAGATTTATCTAATAAATCCCTCAATTCTTTAAGTGATGCCTTGCAGATAATTATCTTTTTATTAAAAAAAAAAAAAAAGCTAAAATTACATGAGTAAAGTCTCACTGCAGCTAATACTCATCAAGCTGATAGTCATGCTTCAGAAGATTTGAAGATTACCTTCAGAGACACACATTTGCCAGACCAGGGTGCTACATAATACAGTGCTTTATAACTTTGAAAAAACACCGAGTTATTTATTCATCTTGTATTTTTCAAGAAAACACAAGTTTGAGCTTTATTTGTGTGAACACTGGGATGTTCTGCACATTCCCAAAGTCAGCAGTGCTAGGACACTCCCTGATGTTCCGTGTTGCTTTACTTATCTTCTTAAATAACTGCTGAAAGAGCAACCCTATTATTGCTGCACTTTATAAGACACTGACCTGAATCTTCCCCACATTGTGGTGTGAAATGGGAATAAGGGCGATGGGCTGTCAAGAATCGAGCAAACTGATGCTCAGGTTGATTCAAGAAAAGAGGTCTTAGAAATCTGCAGGAGCCTAGCCACACAGTAGGCTGCCTCCCTAAGCTAATATGATTCAAGCTGAAAATTCGACCTCTCTCCTGCTCTTTAATTTGTGGTGTTTTAACAACCTGGAGTTCACTTGTCTAATGCTGCTTTCCTCCTCTGTTATCTGTACTGGACTTTCTGCAGGCTTCATAGATTTTTAACGCCAGAATGGGTCATCAAGATCATCTCTCCCCATCCCTGCTCATAACGGTGTTCTTACTGATCCTTATGCTGTCCCCATTAACTTGTGCTTTGGAGAGAGTGCAATTGGAACGTGGCTGAGTATCTGTGTGTCTGGGAATGGGAAATGATCTGTAATCCACTGCTCAGAAAAGCTGTGGTGTAAAACTGAAGACACAAAGGGAGCAGAGTGTTCCCTCAGCAGCTCTTCCTCCTCCTCCGGAGACTGGATTGATAGCCTCGTGCACTCCTTGGCACCACTACAGAAATCAGCACCTGTTTTCAGCCCTATGACTCCTCATTTTAGGAAGCCTGCAAGTCATGCATTTCTACCATCCTCTTCAGGGCTTGCAGATATTTGAAGTGCTGGCCACATACATGCTGAAGTTTTTAAAAGAGGAAGGACAACGCCAGATTGATAAGGTAATCAAATGTAAACCTTCTGGCTTATTTTATCTCTTCCTGGAGAAAATACTTCTATGACAAAGTTGTATTTTGAACTAGCCATTAAGAAGATATGAGCTATCTGCACTCCCTGTATTTGATAGTAAATATACTTCGGAAGAGAGGTACAACTATGTACTTGGACATCTAATACCACAAAGAGCCTGTCCAGTCTTCAGCAGAGATTTGTAAATCTGGCAAATCTCAGCAGAGCTGGCAGGCTCTTCTCAAGAGAGAACGTAGTGGTGACAGGAAGGCTTCTGTCAGGATCAATTTACTTTGGCAAAATGTGTTTAAGAAGCCTTGCAGAAAAATATTGTCCTGTTCTAGACAGATCTGGCTATGCCGGAAAGTCTCTTGCATATAATTCCCCCAAGGCAAGGAGGGTTTATGGCTTTTGTCCTCAGTAAGATAAAAATCATACTCAACATCCTTCCTGTCTCCTCTTTAGCACCCCCTCCTTCTGGGCACTACCCCTAACCCACCTTAAAAAAACACTCTGGCAGAGTCATCTACCACTTTGAATATAAAAGCAGATAGTTCATGAAACTTCATAAAGCAATACCCATACTCTTCACCCAAACATCAAACATGATAGGTAGGGATTGGCTGCCATTTCTGATGAATCTCCTTAGAGCACCAGAGGATATAAATTATGGGAAAGGGCAAACTGCAAGTTCTACATGACTTGGCTCGCAGCCGAGAGAAGCCAGTCCTGCACATTCCCTGTCACCAGAGGACATACTGATTTTTGTTATCCTTAGTATCTGTTAGCTTCTTGTTATGGCAATTTTCCATGGATTTAGCTATTCCTCTTTGTCAGAGCCCTTGTTAACAATTCAAGTTGTTATGGTTGTTCAGTCAAAATGGAAGGCCAGTGACCAGTTATAATGATCCCTGATTTCTAAAACCTAACTTGCTTTTACAGAAGAAAGAGAAGGGGAGAAGAAAGGGATTTTAGTGCTTTTGCAGTATGTCTAATTTCTGTCACTCTAGCATTTCCCAGGTATATATTTTTAAGTCCAAATAAGTTAGCTTTGTTTTTTTTGATGCATTCATGCCTTCTGTTGCGTATGGCAGCAACACTTCTGTGATAATGACAAGTCAGAAAGCCAGGCTCTGATTCTGTAGCTGGGTACTGGTATGGGATGTGCAGAACCTAACACAGCCTCATCCAGGACTCTCAAAGGCAAGCAGAAAAAAATGAGAGAGAACATGGCCTATGTGCAAATCACCACTGTTTTGAGGGTTCTTCCTCTTTGCATGAGACTGAGGAAAACAAGCTATTTCAACAGGTTTTGACCCACTTTAGTCTAAGATGAGCACATGGCTGTTATTTAACCACTTCAGGAAGCCAGCAGAGAGTCAATGCATTGCTACTATGTTCTTCATAGCTGGTGCAGAATTTTCACATAGACTTTTCTCAGCAGGGACCTTCCACCTCAGGGCAGGTGAGGGCACTTCCCATATGGGGCATTTCCACCTCTCTATTATGGGATTCTTTTTGGACCCAAATCTCCATAGTGCTGACCCCAAAAGGCCATGTGCAAGCGCTATACTGAGGTAAGCTGGAAGTGATTAAATCTGTTGGCTTCAGCAAGGTTATTCAAATGACAGAAGGGATTAGAAGGGATAGCAGCAGGCAGGCAGTGGCAGTGAAGTGCAGGCTGCTGCTAAGGTTACTTTGTGACCTCGGGGAGCAGGAGGCTGCTCTGCATACAACTGCCTATTACTTATCTTAATTGTATCAGCCAAAACCCACACTAGCCTTTGATATTTACTGCAAGAAAGACACAAGGCAGAATAACTTCAAAGGGGACTGAAAAATACAAGTGGAGACTAAAAGCCAAGATCCTGTCCTCAGTGCACCCCAAAGCTTCCCTCTCAAACTAGAAGAGCTTTCTGCTACAAGAACACTGAGTTTAGACTAGAGTTTGTGATTCATAAGAACACATGGGGCAGGCTGGAGTAATTCTTCCAGTTGCAAATATTATTGAACTTCTCCCATTAGCTGAAATTAAATTAGTTGAATTTGAAGGTAGTTGAAACTAGGACAAGGGGAAGAATTGAACAGGCTGGGACAGCAACATGCCTAGATCCTCCTTTAGCTCTCTTGGGTATCTCAGACATGTACCCTCTCCTTCACCCACCTTACCAACCCGGTCAGAGCCAGGAACAAGCTTGAGGTGAAGGGCAGAAACAATTTTGCTTTAAATCATATTCTCCACTGAGCAGCTGATGCTGCTGAAGCTTCAGAAGATGGAGAAGTGCCAACGCCCACCCTTGCAATTGTACTGCAGGACCCTGCTGCATAAGGCTCTTCATCCACTGGTGCTTTAATGCTTTGCCTCCTTGT
The DNA here is from genome assembly GCA_013399075.1 of Chloroceryle aenea. Classification (NCBI taxonomy): domain Eukaryota; kingdom Metazoa; phylum Chordata; class Aves; order Coraciiformes; family Cerylidae; genus Chloroceryle; species Chloroceryle aenea. The sequence continues at coordinate 479,719 of VWZY01004197.1, forward strand.
GGCATGGATCTAGAGGAGAATGCTAAGTTTTATCCTGATGGTTATGAAGAAATTGAAATTCAATGATGTAATTCAAGTATAATGAAGTGCCCAACAATGCCTGAAGATCACTCTGGCATTATTATGTATTTTTAAATTATCTCATGTATTTTTGGAGCCTGACTTCTGTTTTCTTTCAACTCTTTGGGTTGGCAATAGTAGAAAATAATAATATGTATTTCAGCTCCCTTCAAGGAAGTACAGATGGAAGAGGATTAGATCAGGTACTCTCATCTTGGGGTTGGGGAACACATCTGAGGAAGGAATTGTGACTGATCCCTCTCTCTCCATTGCCAGGCTGGATGGCCGAGGATGAGGAAGAACTGCCACCACCAACCCACACTGAAGTGTAATGTGATTTACTATCCAATCCAAACAGGAATGTGTGGGGTTTTTTTAACATATTTTATTAGAATTCCCACCAAGCTGTTTTCTTAAAAGACTCTACTTCTTAAATACAGGTGCTGCATTTCTCAGATGTCCAGGGAAAAGCAAAACTCCCGAATGACCAGATGGATTCACATAAAGGTCAAAGAGAAAAGAGGGCCCTTCTTTCTGTGCTTTCAGAAAAACTCCTCCCGTGCATACAGCTTCTATGAGACATACAGCTTCTTCCAGAAGGTATCACCAAAGCACTATTTGGGAATGTATTGATCAGTGGACATTTACAATGTTGTCAGTCCCAGACAAGATGACCTAAGATCAATTATTACCTTGGGTACTGCTTACAAATGTCAGAGGCATTACTCAGGAAATTGATCTCGACTTTATGCAATTTAAAGATCAATAGAAACCAGCAAACAATTAGCAAGCTATTAGTAAGGGTGCACTGACACTCTTATTGACAGTTCCCTTGGAATTTATGCACTCACAGATACACACACCGTGTTTACTTACCTATCACCTATGGGCTATCTGCACCCACTATAGAAGCCCAAAGCTCACACTGACTTGCTCAGCTGCTCCAGTGGCTCATCCCTGCTATGACTTGGACCCATTGCTGCTACTGTTATCACGGTACCATCATAAGCTTGTACACTTTCTCTTGGGGATACACAGGGATGCACCAGCAGCACTCGGCAGCTACCTGCCCTAACAAGTGCTTCAGAAGCCAATTTATTAAGAAAATTGATAAAGCCAGTCACTAGAGGACAAAATAAAAAGAGAATTCTGAATTGGTGTTTTTTCAGAACACACAGCAAAATAAAATATATTTGTATCAGTGTCCTGAACTAATCCTCCTGAAGTGTGGAGAAGTCTAGGAAAGCACAGCATTTCTCATTCAATTGTGCCTGTGTCCCCAGAACTGACCTTTGCAATCAGAACCCCACTACCACCCATAGGAAGGAAAAGTTTGGGATTTTTTTTTTTATCTCACAGCGGACATATCTCATTCTAAACCCTTGTTGCCTTCCTGGCAGGGAGGGCTTGGGGAACACAAAGCTGTCCATGACATTACCTGTATTTTCTTCCAGTCTGGCTACCTGTTAGGTTGTAACTGCTTTCTTACTTCTAAACTGATAGTATTTTGAAAGTTCTGCATTTCACCAGGGTCCTGGCCTAAGAGTAGAATCCTCAGAAAGATTTAAGAATGTAAGAAATGTAGCTTAATTTTCTTTTCTTCTCTTAAAAAAAAAAAGAAAGACTCATTAGCTAGCTTAGCTGCCAGTGTTTTGAAAGCAGATAACAACCGTGCAATTGCAGGTGAACAAAAGCCTGATAAACAGATCTCTCAACTGTGTTTAGAGCCTCTGCTTCCATTTTGGTTGGTAAAAGTCCAATGACTTACAGGAGTGAGGAACAAGATGAAAGGTCTCCTGCAACTCTTCATAGTTGTGTAAGTCACACCTGCTCAGTCACCTCATTCCCTCCCTACCTTCTTCCATGTAAGCACTTCAGTTTTAATCTGAGTAGCCTGGAGGAGGTTTGCAGATGCCCATGTATTCTGAAGATCATCAGAAATTCTGCCTGGGATTCGATTGCTAGTGCTCTGAGTTGCTAGCTTGATAGTGGCTTTAAGTGACAGAGATAAGAAGAGATTTAGAAAATCTTCTTTATTGCCTTTCAGATCCAAAGCAGAATCACAAAAAGGAAACTCCTCCATTCTCCAAACTCCCCTATTCTCAATTTCAGGGTTATGCTTTAGAGGTACCAAAGAAATCAAACAGGTGACAAGCTCTAGTTGGAGTCAAAAGAGGCTAAGGGGAAGAGCAGGGGTGCTTTTTTGGACAGAGTCTCCGAAAAACAAATGTCAAATCAAGTGACTGAAGCAAAAATACCATTGTTGCCTTACAGGCTATAGAGTCTTCCCTTTTCCTTGCTCATTTGTTAGAAAAGCATTAACGTTGAAGGACAGAAGATGGTTCTCTAATGTACATGACCCAAATACACAGTCATTTTGGGTGTCTTCAGATAAGGTAAAACCCCGTATTTCTCGGGGTAGAACAGAGACCTGAAGATTCAAAACCCAACAAGGACTTTGCTTTTTCTCACTTCCAACTTATTTTTGCAAAGATACAGCCACTCGTCCTCCTTCCTTGTCATTGACATTGCAACTGTCAAATGAATAAATAGTGATGTTTCAAAGGAACATCACACATTGGGAAGAGGGCGTCAAGGAAATTAGAACGCTGAGCAGGAGCCCGACTGTCACAGGAGGCATGTCAAGAAATGACTTTGTAACTCTGCCTGGGAATGCAGCTGTGCGGTCAGTAAATACTGGCACAACCTTTTCATTTCATTCCTGCCAGCGCGGCTGCCAAAGGAAGAGCTGCTAGTTTAACAATTCCCTGCCAAGCACAGTAAGGGGAATAGCCTTATTCACGGTGTCTGAGGATTCTGTTAGATGGCACCACGTTTTAAAGCCCCCAAAGAACTGTCTAATAATGAAGCCTACACGCTCCGACGTTGGTATTGGCAAGTTCTTTGATTTAAGTGTACCTGCCCCTTTGCTGAGCTACAGCAAACAAGCTGTGCTTTTGCATTTTTGATGTGTGTGTAAAAGCAATGTGACACGACATCAAAGCAGCTCCCATAGCATTGCCCACAATCTCTTGCTAGAGAAGCAGAAGGCATCATCACCTGGGAATAAATAAGAAAAAAATCCTGCTGATGTGATCTACCCTGTGCCGAAAAAGTTAACTTTCCTAGAGATTAAGCGCTCAATGACGTGACTCAGTGATTACATTTCAGCAAGTTGTGCGCAATTTCTTTGTATGCCAAATGGGGACTGGCTGACTGCAGCAAATTTAACTAAACTACTTGGCAGCATCCATGCTGAACAACGCTTCTCTCCACGCCTGTGCAAAGGCACAGTCCAGCTCCCACCGTATCTGATAGGAATTCACAGGCAGTGCTATATTTACCCATTTAGCCAAATCCTCAATTTACCATACTTGGTCACAACTCTTGGAAAATTGCCTTAATTATGCAGCTAGTTCTGTTACAGTCACTGTCTTGAGATGCAGAATCCCTGGGAGGGCCATGGAGAGGAAGAATTCAAATACCAGTATATTCAGTTTGTCAGGAAGAGGATTGAAGAGTGACATTACAGTGTACGAGGATTTCACTGGGAAGAAATGCGAGACAGCGGAAGATTTCTTAGTACAGCAGAAAAGGCATTTCAAGAACTGAAATGAGAAGCCAGAAAAGTTTTAATTGCAGGTAAAGCACCAATTTGAAACAGTGAATCTAAACAGCAATTGAAAGAGGTGACTCCAGGAAACAGTGAATTCTCAATGCCTTGAGATCAAGGTGACTGTCTTCCTGAATTATGTCTTTCGAATACACTGTGTTTGGCTCAGCACAGGGGTGGCTGCAAATTTAACTGTCCACAGTGCACATGAGATGAAATCAGGTGAACTAATGATCCTATCTATCTCTTGAAGCTCTGTGAGTCTATGGACTAATGCTGATGGGATTACTTGTATGAAAAATAACAGATGAATGAGAATTTGCATGACTGGGTCAATTTCTAGTGAAAACTGCTCCCAACAAATATCATCTGTGTGACATATTTATCTCAATGATGCAGGATGACCTACATCTTAATCTAATTTAGAGGAAAAGAATAAAACCCAGGAGACCTATGAAGACTTTTAACGAAAATGACTGGGGACTCTCCCTTACTTGGTCAGGGCTTTTTTGTTTTCTGTGGACTGACTACTGAAATGCTGTTGTCTAAATCTAATCTCAGCACATTTTTCAACTTCAGAATTTCACACATCTAATGAAATCTTCTTTCTCTCTACTTTGCACACATTGTTTGATTTTCTTCCTGGTTTACAGATAGGAAAAAAACCCTATTATCCCTTAAATGTAGAGGTCACTAATAGGATTTAAGGAAAGGTTGTTTTAGCAATTTATCTGCAGAAGTTATTCAAAATACAAACCCCATGAAATTCCTTAGATTATTTTTATTTAAGAAGAGAAACAAACAAATAAAAAAATGGTCCCCGGGCTTGAATGAAAACCTGCTTAGCTGTAAATTGGCCTTTTCTCAGAGTTCTCTTGGCAGTTTTGGCCTGAGGGAAGGTCTAGAATGATATGGCTGCTTCCTTAGTAGAGCAGTAAGATTAATGGGAGAGATTCTCATTTGCTGTATATAGACAATTCTCTGGGACTTACACTGTCTGAGGGTCGAGCCCAATGTAATTTCACAAATCTGGATTTCACGTAGCTGAACCAGTTCTTAAAGAAGAGGGTTATATTTTAAAAGGCTGTTCAAATATTAAAGCGCCATTTTGGCTGGTAATGCTAAAAATGGACATTTTTCCATCATCCTCCTGACAGCAGAAGGTAGTGGACATTTTGTGATTCATTTCTAATTCTGCAGTTCATCTGAGTCTGCTGCACTGCTCTGAGAACGTCAGCCCAGCTTACACTGGTAATTATTCTGAACCAAGAGGACATCTTTAACAACCCAGGACTCTATTGCTGACCTGTTTCCAACTCATTAATGCCTTTAAAACCTTTACCATCTTTCACTTTTGCATCTGCTTCTTCACAGATGCACTTACTAGTACACATGGCATTTTGCTAACAAATGACACGTCGCACAGCTCTCAGCCTGGAGAGATCTTACTCCAAAATTAAAGTCACACTTTAAAAGTGCATTTGAAGTGACAGGGAACTCCATCAGGTCTTAACTGCTTATTAAATCAGCAGCACCTCAGTCAAAACCTGTGCAGGTGTCTGAGTCTATTACTATCTTTCACTGATGCTATACTATCCTAAAGACTTTCTTCTTTGCTCTTGAATAATTGACAATACCCTTGCAACATAAACCCAGCCATACTGGATCAGGCCAGAAGTTCATCTATCCTCCTATGTTTTCTCTGACAGTGACTGGGATGAATGCCAAAGGAAAACAACGATCCTTCCCCTGAAACACACTTCAGCCTTTCAGCAATCAGCATTATAAGGACTTCCTGAGCTGCAGGTTGCATTGCATTCCACAGCTGCTGGTGGTTATACCCTACCAGCCTCTGTCCCAACTTGTTCTGACAGGCTGAGCCTCTTCATAACAGCATCTGGGAACAGAATAATTTTATCATCTGAGACTGTGACCAGTCCATTGCACATAAATGCCAATAACAGTGTATATTAGCACACGACTGAAACTAGCTTTGACAACGATCATGCTCCCTGCTTATGTAATAATTACCAAAATATTTCTGATTTTGTCACACACACAAAAGCCAGATTGTGACATGATGAAAATAAACTTTTCCTGATGGCTTGAATTTTATTTACATACTAATCTCTGTTATTATCATCTGTTTAATTGTGCTAAAATTTATTAGACTGTAATTAGTTATGCAGAGACCAAGTCATGCTTTCTGCAGAGCCTAAATCCAAGTATCTTTGATATGTGTTTTGCTGCATGAAAGAATACTAAGTTTTCTTTAATCTTTTTTCTGTGTATTTTTTAGAGGAGATGTCTTAAGCCTCCTGCATGTCAAGCCCTCCTGGAGCTGTGGGCTATTACACAGCTAAGCACTCCTGGACTGAGTTAATGGTGATACACCAGCGGCACCGCTACACTGATGGGGCTGCTGAATTCCTGCAGTGCCGGGCCAGGGCTGGCAGATCTCTTGCTCAGTGTGAACCCAGGGGCGAGACAAAAACTGCTTTGGCCTCATCCTCTGTAAATGTAGCTTTAAAGTGAAGGGCTGTGTCCTGCCTGAACAGACAGTAGTGTACTAGGAAAACACCTCTCTTCTGAGGAGTAGTTGAGATGGCCACAAAGTTCCTTGCTGGGAGCACTGCTGTGGAAGGTACCTCCTTGGAGACTGACCTTGCACTGGGGAAGAACAGAGCACCCCAGAAAGCCTCAAAAGGGAAGGAGCTGGTTGAGGGCAAAAACTGGGGACAAAATGGAGTTAGGTTATCCTGCGTGGGTCCCACAGCTCCTCTAAGTCATGACATGAATCTAGGACGCCTGCCCTAACAAGCCAAGGACAAGGGGAGCGAGTGCTGCTTCCCCTCGCCTCCTCTCCTGCTTCCTGTGCTTGGAGGAGGGCGAGAGACAGGAGGGGTATGTGTGAGTGATGAGGGAATAAGAAGAGAAGCAGTTCTTCCCTACAGCCTGAACAGATTATATGTAATCAGGGTGCTAAAGCTGTCACAAAGCAAATGTGCTGCATTGGTGAAGATGTAAATTGTCTGCAGAGAGTTACTTACATATACAATAACAATAACTCACCAAGTCGGCGGGTGCAGCTGAAGGTGGAAACCATGCTAGCACCAAAGCTTGCCTGTCTCTCAGAGCTTTTACTGCCTAGATTTTGATGGTATTCCTATGCAGACATAGCCGGGGCTCTACCAGTGCTTTGTGAGAAGATTAACGGCATATTTATCCAAGAAGTGTCCCAGTAGCCATCAGTGGCAAGTCTCTCATTCATCTTGCTGTCCCCTGTCATAAGGGGAAGTTCATCCATCCCACAATATACTCTGATAACCTAGTAGCCCTTTAAACATACATTCTACCTATTGGAAATCATCAGCAAAAGACAGGTTACCTCCATCAGCAGAGAGCTGCCATCGCTTGCATACAAGTTAATCCGCACATCATTTGCAATACTCAGAGTCTAAGGGATGGAGGACAGAGTGGTTCCCGCAGAGAAACACGCTCCTGCTGCTCTCTCTGCAGGCTGACAGCTGCTATGTGTTTAGCTCCACGTTCTTGACACAGGACGCACTGCTGTGCTGAAGTGGCATCTGTGGAGAGCCCACAGAGTCCCAGGTGCTGTTCCTCATTTTCTTCCTTGAAATGCAGACCATTTATTATGTCTACACTAAAACCTAAAATTCCAAAAAGATGTAGTGTCCCAAAATGAAGCCTTCCCACCATCAGACAGAAAGGGCAGCATCAATTTTGCACAAGGTCAGAGAGTGCTATTACGTCCAAAAGCTCAAACACTTTGCTGAAGACCTTCCCAGGGGCAAACACAATTTAAAAACAAAACAAAACCCAAACCAGAATTGCCTTGAAAGTTGTAAATGCTTTTGCTGATATCTTGGGTTCAGGGTTTCATGTGATTTCTATTCCATACAGGAACAGCATCCCCTAAGTCCCTGCTCATCAGAGTGCTGAGAAGTGGATAAATTCAAGTGCCAGCATCAGTGGAGCACTTGCATGCTTAAAAGTCCTGCTAAATAGAGGCCTTGGGCTATGTCTCACTGCAAAATCTGATTTCTCTACATCAAGACTTCTGTGTCAGGCCAGTTGCTTCAGCATAAAACAATGCTGGTGACATGGTACAGGAATTCTTTCACTACTCTAATAAACTGAGGTTATCCTATTTCTGGACATGGGCTACACCACAAGTATCTGGACTGAGGTAAAAAAAAGCATCAATTGTGGTGGGATTTTGCACGGACACTACTACAACAGGACAGCTCCTAGCTGGCAGCAGGGCTGCAGTGTATCATTATTTCTTTTGTTGGTGAGAATGCCCCTCACCAGAGAAAGCAGATTGAGTAGCTAAAAGTGTCTGTCACTGATTTAACAAGGAAAGGAATGTGCCACAATCAAAATTCTGTCAAAATGTTTCTCCTCCAGAAATAAAAAGAAGTTGCTACGGTAGGGAATTTTGCAGATCTCCTCTGTATTACATTAGGATAACAGGTACAAAGTGAAACAGTGGTGAAAAGGAGAGAAAACAGGGTAAGAAAGTTGGGGGCTCCTTCCTTACAAACAAAATGAAAATCTTCCCTTATGTGGTAGGTAGAGATGGATGAAATTTTCCCAAGGGAAAAATAAAGCTGAAACTATTCATGAAATCTCTCTGAATTTACCAGTCAGTCATCACTTGAAATTTAAATAAAACAAACTTTATTTTCTATGGATTTCTGTAGGAGAAAAGGAAGTCTTTTTACCAAGCAGCAAGGAATGCCCACAGGGAGGAAGCAATCAAACCATCCATCCTGCAGATCAGTACAGGAGAGAGACAGGGGTGCTCATGGAGGTTTCTGTTGCCTTTTACAGACACGTGATCCTGAAGCTGCACCCACCCATCCTGGCTGCTTCCCCTGCACACCCACATCCTCCTTGCTGCCACTTCTGTGAAAGTCATGTCTACTGTGCTTCTTCCTTCTCTGTGCACAAACATCTTAGTGTCCAAAGTGAGATCTAGCATTTAAGCTTCACTATGGCTGCCTGTGAAACAAAGCTTTCCAAGGGTTTCCTGTTCCCTTCCTTCACGAACCTAAAAAATACAGTCACTGCATTTGAGCTGAAATTATTTCCCTTTATCTTTTACTTTGACTACTAACCTTAAAAGAAAAAAGATAAAAATTATTTTGTCAGCTCTTTGTTGTTGACAGCGTCTTCTTATGCATTTGGACACCACTGTTTGTAACTGGATCTCGATTCATTATAGAAGAGCTTCCAGACGCTCCCACAGCACGTACTAAACACAGTCACAGAAAGCATCACCAAGAAACAAAGGGTGTGAAGTCTATTGCTGGAAAGCTGGGAAATCTTAATACAGCCTCCTTGTGCAACTGCAGCACCAGACAGCCTAACTCCACGTACATGTTTTATCTTTTCCACGGAGCCGTTGCCTCGTGCATGTGCAAGATGAATGCTGTCCACCTCAAGAGCAGCTATTCAATATTTTGTTTTCTCCCCTTTGTTCACTGTGTCCTCCCATGCTTTGTTTACTTCATGTCACTCAAACACTACTCTGAAGATAGAATTACTAATTCCCTCCTCATCTTTTCTGTGGAGTTAATTTTCTAGTTTCTGATGGCTTCACAAACAATAACAAATCTAATTTTCACAGCAACTCCGAAAAGCAGAGGGTTTGTGTGCTGAATTTGGTCCACATAAAATTACCATCACTACATGTTGGACTGAAAACTGCCTTGGGCAGTGGCTTTTCCTTTTCATGGTAAAGTGTCACATGTGTCAATAAATCCATACAGAGCAGCTGTAATATCACAAGATGTCTTAGTTTTTTCTGAACATCATGCCACAAAAACCTCCGTTAATGCCAGTTTAAAATTACCTCTTAGAAAAAAGATTTCCTGTTACTCAAATGAGTACAGAGAGGTCGATTGGGACAGGCTAAGTTGTAATGTACAGCCAAGAAGGGCCAGGGCCAGATCCAAACCCCACTGCAGTGCAAGGAATGCCTGCTCTCTGGAGGAGTGGCTCCTCAGGCCCCAAAAGCTAAGGCTGCAGTTTCTGTTGAACCCAGGCAGACTCATTTTCCACTAGTGGCGAGGTCTAGAGGCTTCTTCATGCAGGACAGCCTGGTGTTTTCTGGTTCAAAATCTTTTTTGCAAGCCACATAGAAATGATGCTATAGATTGCAGGGATTTGTAAGTATTAGTGGTGTTAGTGCAGTTTTAATTACAGGATAAAGGTGGCACAAAGCAGGATTTTTAGGTAACAGTCTCTCTTTTGGATGAATGTCACAGACAAACTTCTCAGCAGGGTGGTTTTGTAACCTCTTTGCAGAAACCATTTACAGTGTTTGATATATTTATATATGGTATCTCAGAGAACATTTTTTAGTGTTAGAGGAGAAAATCTTTTGCAGAGGGCTTGAGATACTGGTCAAACCTTGTTAATTAGTCAGGCTGTCAGCTTGTCAGAAGAATTATATGGATTTGCAGGTAATAGCTCATTAACAAGATATAGCTACTGCTAATTATAACAAGGTCATAAAAGCATTATCATTCCAAATTTATGAAGGAATTAAAAATAATAAGGCAAGTGTCTTTTCATCTGAATGCAGATTAAATGATTAGTAAATGTCTTTTCACAGCATAAAGTAGTTGGTTCTGGTAGTTGAAGTTCTAGCTAGGTATCTCTTTCACTGGAAGATTAGATTAGAGAGGCCACACTAATTTAACTTCACCCATTATTTAACAATGCATATTGATTCATACCAAGTACTACTCAGCCCTTACTAGTCATCCTCTTAATCTTATTTTTTATGCCAAGACCTCTGTACACAACCATGTGCGCAATCACAGAATCTTACTTCCCAGATTAGCTGGTAAATTGGTTTAAGGGACACAAAATACCATGTTTCTCATAAATTACTCTAGTCTGGGATTTGGTTTAGCCTGAGGTAATGCCAAATGTAACTATTTTTGAACAAACAATTTACAATTTGCACATGGGCAAGTATTTGTATATCTAAATGCTCCTGGAAGTTTCTCCTTGACATTCTGAGCAATACTGACATAGCACATAGAGAATGAAGCACTAATGCTTCATTGGACACTCTGCTTTTTGGGAGATGGAAACAACAGTCATTCCGGTGCCTTTTTCCTCCTGCATGACATACCACTTTTGAATATTGTTGAAGTCCTCTGCCTAACCACTGTCCCCTCTTGCAGGACAAAATTCTAGTGCACATAAAATCCCATAGGAAATTTGCTACAGATTTCAGGAGGACACAAAATTATAACTGAAAAAACGTATTTAATATCTTGCTGCGACCAGTATCAGAGATACCCTGCTAAATTCCACAACTCCTGGGCAGTTTAAGAGGTTACAGTCCCTAAATGTGTGCCGGGCCATCAGGCAGATGTTACTACCCTGGTAACAGAGATGACAGAATAGGTTCACCCATGAAGCGAGAAGCAAGCTGTGCCCTGTGCCATGCCTGCTGGCAGAAGAGAAGTAGGACAGTAAATTAGAAAGACTGATACATAGCATACAAAAATTTTGGTCCCCAAACCAGTCACTGGCTTTTATCTCTACCAGACCTGGCTGTGGGCAATGGTTTCTACCTGGTAGGGTGGAGAGGGAGGTGATAAAGTATATTCAGGAGCAGTTTGTAATAATGTCTTAGTGACAAATTCTAGCAGAATCAGCATAACAAAAGGCAGCTGTTCTTTCACTACTGAACTTAATATAATGCAAAGCAGCAAATTGGGACTTTCATTTTGTCTCATGGCTAAAGAAATTGCACTGCAATCTCCTGTACCTGAAGGTCTTCCACTATACTGCCAAACCCCACTTCCTCTGTTAAACATAAAGCAGTTCAAAATCTGGCCTGAAGTTCCAATCTATAATATTTTTAACTATCCCCACTGAACACAGAATGGTCTTCCTTGCCAAGCAACTCTGCAGGGAAACAAAGAAAAAGAAAAAAAAAAAAAAATCTAAACCAAACCCAACCATTTGTTTTTTAAAATATGGACCCCTAATGGGTAGTTTTCCATGAGGATTAAAATGTCTGTTTGGAACATACAAGCCTCTGTAAAATGTTTCTCACAGTAGTCAAGATAATTGTTCATTCCTGTTGCTTTGGTGGGAAGTATTCCTATTGAATTGAGTCTTAAATGCTAAAACAAAGCAAGTTAATAAGCACAAAAGCAAAGCAGGCAGCATGTGGATTTCAAAACCAAAACTCACTTCACCTCTTAGGAAAAACTTAGTACAAATTGCAAAGAATTACAACTACACCAGCATTAGCAGCCAAGAAAGCCTCATTACTTTTAAAGATGAAAAGGCAGAGCCCATTTCAAATAACACTTGAGGGATAACATATACAACAAATAAAGACAAGGAAGGGATTGAAGCCATCCCTGGACACCACACACGGTGCACATTTCCAAAGTGCTTTTGTGTGTGAAACAAAATATTCTCCCTTTATCCAGTCACATTTTGCTGCTTTGAAATGCTACCTGATTTTGTAAGTTACTAAGATGGACAATAAGCACCGATGTTGTCTGCCAGTGATGATGATCTCCAGTGCAACTGAGCTTCCAAATCAAACTGGGAAATTATTGTTCCTCCTGGCTATGCATCACGCTTCTTAAAGACATTCAGCGCATTACTTGCAAAACTTACTCGTACATCTGAAGAATTATTCCCCTGGTAATATCTTCCATCACCACCTACCACAAGAAGTTACGTAACCTGAAACAATACCAGTAAAATGGAAATAGATGCTTTCCCTTGCTGCTGCAGACCTACCATGGGTCACTTCTTGTCAAAGCTGCACAAACTCCACAAAGTCTTAATACTTACTCTGCTTACGAATCTATCTGCATCATGACTGACAGACCACCACCACTGAGGTGTAAATGTTCTCCACGGCCAAAATGCCTTTTTCCCAAGTATCTCAAAGTTGAGGAGCTCAGCTTAAAGGATTCCATTGTCTGGATTTCACCCTAAAACTGCTGGGCGCTGGACTCCCACTTCAGGCAAAACATTGTGGGTTTAGGTTGTACAACCAACAGCAAAAAGGTAAAAGAAAACGGGGAACAATTTCTTTCAGCATAAATATTTGAGTTTTTTCCATTTGCTTGATTACCAGCTTCTTGAGATCATACAACTTCTGCCAACCACCAGTTCACAAACAACGTCGTGCATCCCTCGGTGTTCTCCCTCTGCCTGGGGAGGGTCTTGCAATTTGCCTCTAATAGCAAAGCTCATTTCCCAGTCAGAACAACCCCAAAAGAAGCTTAAAGGAGAGAGGCTTTCTATTTGGAAGTCAGATTAGGACAATGCTCTTGGCTGTTTGGTTTTGAGGTTTTTTATGTAGACAGTTTTACATTATAAATAGTAACATATTTATCACAATCTGTCAAACTACCTCATACCTTCTAAAAACTGCTGCAGCCCTATGTAGCGGAATAAATAGAAATAATTCTAGGTTTATTACTGAAGTGAGGGGTTTGTTTATACTTAAAGTCTTGGTCTCAATTTCCTAACAGTCAGAAGCCTGAAGCCATCAAACGTGGCAATTAAACATCTTTGGGAAAGAAAGCAAATATAAATCAGAGATTGAAGGAGACCTTTGTACAAAACATGGTGAGTTCCTAGGGATTTCTGTTTGCTTTAGAGTTTTTCATCTCAGCAGGACTATAAGCACCAAAAGTTTTAATGAACATTAACAAACTATAATTCCTCTCTCTATTTCATCTGCACAGCCCTACTTCACATGAGATTTGGCAACTGAGTCCTAGTCTTGGCACCAATCTATCACGCGCTCTGTGCTCCGTACTCCGCTCACCATCTGTCCAAGGCACAGCCAGAAAAGCTCCCCTGTCACAGTCCTGTAGCCATCTGAATCACACACACTGCTCGCAGCTGCCCCCGACACACTGGGACCAGGCGAGCACAGGCCAGTGCTGACCTGAACCAAGCAGTTGGCTGATTCATCCTGCATGTTTCCTACAAGTGTGGCTGGACCAAACCACTGCTGCACTACTGCTGGGAAGCCGAGGCATTTAATTTAATGGCTGATTACATAAAACATTAAATGCCATGAAAGGAGGACCTGCGTACACCCAAAAAGGAACTGGAACGTGAGACTTTCAATGAAGTCATAATAAATATTCTTGGGACCATCTTGCCAATTTTAAGGAATTCCTCATTAAGCATTTAACTAAATTGCCTTTTTTTTTTTTTTCCCCTGGAAAAAGCAGCTCCAGGAAAACCTGGACGTTTCCTTTAAGTTATAACTTCATTTTGTACAGATACTACCTTGTGCTGGTATACCTGCACCTGCATAAACAGATGTACAACAGATTGTCTGGGTACACACTGATACTCAAGGAGCAGGGGGAAGGAAAGGAAACTCAGTCATGAGTGTTACAAAGGACCACCAATGTATAAATGGAGACTAAATTAGTGGTACAGATTTATCTGCAATGGCTCTGCCTGTCAAAGGGAGTAATAAATAATACAAGAACCTAAATATTTATATGTTTTATATGGGAAATTCACAACCCACTAACACTGGCCATTATTTTTCCCACTTAAGAAACAGCATGAGCAAGGCACAGAAGGATGATCAATGTGTCTCATGGCCTAATGGATGGAATCCTGGGTTTTACTCCTAGCTCTGCCACCAGCCTGCTGCGTGTCCTTCGACAAGTCTGTGGGTGCCAGTTTCCCCATCTGTAGAGTACTGGGCTCCTTGGTATCAATCTTTGAGCTGGAGACACTAGAGCAGATTTCCCCTAAGCCAACCCATCTCTAGCACAGCTGGTGCCAAGCTGGAGCTATGATGTCCATCTGGATTTTTCTTGCCCTTGCAGAATTGCCTGACTATCCCTGCGCCCTGTTCTGCATGGCTTCCAGCAGAAGGTGCAGTATTTTGTGGGCTGAGCAATACAGAATTGCAGGACCAGCTTGAATCTGCTGCTCCCAAATGACAAGGCTCTTCTGAAGCCCGGACGGTTGAGGGAGCAAATACATTTACATCCAGATGGGCTTATTAGCTCTAGCTCTGTATGGACCATCTCAAAATCTGCACTGCCCCCAGCAGAAGCATTCAGTGTGTCCACCCTAGACATCCCCAGGTTGGCTCATCACGTGCCTCAGCTCTGTGCTTCACAACAGCAGTGAGACCGCATCCTGCCAGGAGAAGCAGGCCCAGCTCCATTCCTCTGCCTCCCTGCCACACAGAGAAACGGCAGCAACGGTGTTACTATTTACCTCCTGCACTACAGATGCCACCTGAGAGAAGATGTATAGGTTTGAATTATTGTATCAGAGGAAGGAATCTCTTTTCAGGGTCTCAGAACCCAAGCATTGCACACTACATCTAAATGTCTGCTGTCAAAGCCTTCTTGCTTATTCACTCTGGCGGTCCCATCGAAATCAATAAGGCAGACAAGACTTGGCCTGCTGTTACTAAGCTTGGAGCAAAGAGAACGTAATTTTCAAGGACTATATTCACTGACTACAACAAATTAGTCTCCAGTGAACCTGCATACATTTGGGTATTTTCTTTTATTGATGGTTCTAGAAGTTGTTAAACACCTGGCTCTTGCTACCTAAAAAGATTTAAACCAGAATATTTATGGAGAAAAATAAATGATCATATGGATGAGTGGGGCCTTTGTGCACTAAGAAAGTAAAAGTCTGAGCACTTACAGAACTCAGCTGCAAACTTCCTACTAACTTCAGAGCTTAAATCTGCAGGGATATTGTGAAGAAACTCAGCACAGCTTTACCAACCGAGTTTTTAATCTCTTAATTTCTTCTTCCTGCCTGCACAGTTCCCTCGACCAACTTTTCAGCTTTTACTTTGTACATTCTCACTCTACTTCAATCCTTACTGAATATCACTAACAATAAGAATTACAAAACCAATAAAAATTGAGATTTTAAAGAAAATCATAATACGTTATCATTAATATAATGATTTCTAACTGATTTTTGTTTTATATTTAAGTCAACTCTCAAAACACATGAAGTGTAGCCAACACTGATTAAGCATCACATCTTTCAGATGCTTTGAAAGTCACATCTACTTCTGCATTTTAAATATTCAATAGCATGTCTTTAAGAACAATTTTTACCCAGATATAACGACACGCTCTGACAAGTGAATACAATAAGGGAGATTAACAGCCCAGCTGTGAAACAAAACTCTTACATTCTGTAACTTATGCCAGACGAGCAGTTATATTTTGGCAGGTGTGGTGAGCTGCTTGGCTTGTCCATTAGCCACTTATCCTTCTGCAACAGGAATATGAGGACTCTTCAAAAACCACGAGACGTGTCTTTTTATGCCTCTGCAAAGAGCCTGTGCCCCAAACTCACGACTCTGAAGTTATATAGACTTGTGACTATTTCCTCTCTTTCAGTAAAAGCTAAGAGCAAAACTCTGAATATGAAATAACTCTTTACTGGTTTACAACGTGTAGACAGAGCTGTATAAATCACAGGGCAAGGAGATGTCAACTACAGGCATGAATGTTTTGTCAGCTAGGAGAGAGCCTGAAGAGTGGGTGCTCCACAGTAGGGGCTGCAAAGATGAATACTTGTGCTACTCTAGGTTCTCATCAGTGCCTTTGAAGCAAACATAAGATCACTTGCTGACATATTTGCAGGTGACAAATTGTGGCTCAGCGATACTTCATGAGAAGGAGAAGCCAGGGAAAATGATAAGGATCATTGGCAAGCTGTGCTCAGTCAAATTAAGTACATTTTAATTTAGCTAAATGCAAGGCCTTTAGAAACAAGAAATAAAAATCCCCTTGCAGGAAGGGAAATTTTGCCTGCGATTCCAGACAGGATCTCCATTATTGTGAAGTATTATACACAGATACTTACACTTATGCACTAGCTCCCAGTGATATCTTAGCTGTATGAAAATGTTAATTTATTCCTTAAATTTGAATACTGAAGGGCAACAAGAACTAGGGAGGTGCATATAGTGCTTGTGAGACTTTGTGTTAGCACACAGCGCGTTCATCTCTTGTCTTAGAAAAAAGCTGGAGAGAATACACAAAACACCCCCAAACTTTGACTACACAGTCTTTATGGAAAAATCCATAGCGAGACTACAGAAATCTCAATACATTTCATTTATAAAAAAAGAAGATTGACAAGTGACTAGTTTATACAGTGTAAGCACTTTCCCGGGGAGAAAACAAACACTGGGTACTTACAGTCTCTCTTGCCTAGCAGAGAAATTACACAAGGAGAACTAATGGCTGGGAACTGAAGCCAGACAAACTCATTTGGGAACCAAGGCATTACTTCTGAATGCTGAGCCAAGCAATCCAGCAAGGGCTCCATTTCTTTACTTTGCAGTTGGAGGCCGCCTTCGGAGAGTAAACACTGCACAGATACAGGTTCTTGGGCTCAGTTTGGGAGTACCAGGGTAAGCTCACATTCAAATGCAATGATCTTCCATTTTTTTTTAACATTAAAGCAAATGTATGTATCCATCTCTGCACACCTTTTGCAACTGCCAAAGAGATGCAATAGTTTAATCATCAAACACTGCACTGCAGCAGTGGGGACCCACCAGCACTAGAGACAAATCTGCTACTAACAGGGAGCGACACCATTCACACCACCCAGACACCCAATTGGTTTGGCATCACTGCTGCTGATGTGACAGGTTATATTAGCCAACTTTTAATATTATGCTGTGAAGGACATCTTATTTAGTATTATTAGTTCCTCCCTGGTGATATTGACTATTTCACGCTTGTCCTGGTTTGGGTGAAAACAGGACTAATTTTGTTCAGTGATTTTCAGCTCAGTACTTCTAATTAACAGCACTTTCTGAAGTTAGCAGCCTGTTTTTGCAGAGTCTGCTGCCAGCAGTNATCTAATTGTGTTTAGACACCTTGATGGGCTCTCCAAAGCTGTTCAGTTCACGTTTAGCACACCAGAAGACTTGTGATACTACTCTAGATTGGCTCCATCGTCAATCAGCAACAGACACAATACTGCCAAGTGTGGACAAACCCTTTTAACTTGTATCCATGTTGCTTTTGTAAATGGTTAGGGATAGAATCATAGAATCGTTTAGGTTGGAAAAGACCTTTTAAGATCAGTGAGACCAACCATAAGGGTGGATTCGATGGATGTCCCTAAACTACTTTTCTTGAACAATTTTCATTTATCCAGTGCAACCCTTATGGACCTAAAGGTGATTTTACTTGAGTGAAAAATCCAGGCAGAAAATTTTGAATAGGCCCTGAAATAGGAAACATCCACTCATTCTTAAATGAGGCACTGCAGAGAGTAAAGAAATTACATACAACAGCACTGTCTCCGCAACATCAATGTTCTGACTGGTCATGACTGGTCATGACTCCTGATTCCACTTGAATTAGCTCCATTTGAAAAAAAATCTTCAAAAACTTATAACAACATGGCATGGTGGGTCTGTAAATCAAGCTGAAAATTTGCTTACTCATTTTGCCTTATTATTACATATAATACCTGCAGGGGGGACCTGCTCAAAAATTTATGTTTCCTATGCCCATATCAGCTGCTGGTAAGCAGAGTCCGTGCAGCAGAAGCGGTTAGGTTGTGCTTCCCATTCTCAGGATTTCTGCAGCGTGGGTTTTGCCATGAAATCTCAGAGGAGTGCTTACATTCCCCTGGGTGAAGTGCCTGAAGACAGCTTAACGTGTCCCATGCCAGCTGCCCAAACAGCATTTCCGTGATGCATGGGCTCTGGCAGGTCAACAGCATGTGCCAGGTGGAAACCCCTTATGTGCACAGGAAAGGTGTCACCACAGGACCTAACAGGGTTTGGTCTCTCACAACACACTTGTCACTGTAGCACCTGAGAGTGACACTGAAGAATTCCTCTACTCCACACAGCTCCTGAATCATAAACTCTTGTGATCCCGGTCCTCACTAACTTCTGGGACAACTGAACCAGATGACATGAATCAGATGGTGCTCTGTACTAACTGAATATTTCTTCCTCTCTCCCTCAAGCAGAGCAAAATAAGCCTTTTGTTACAGAAGCTATAGCTTACTTAACTAAAGTAAGATGAAGCACACTCGACAGCAAACATGACCTATCCCTCTAAAATGGAGAGATACTCCTTCAGTACAAGGTACTGTAGGCACCTGCAGACTCTCTCTGTCAAGGAAAATCTTATCATAAGAGTTTTTGGAAAGCAGAGGGCTATTTGGTTTGAAAGATGGATTTCTAGTGAAATTGTATTTTCTTTAAAAGATAAAATTATTTATTTTCATAGAAACTGGCTTCCAAACAAGAGGTTAGTCTGAAGTTTATGAAACGATGCAATAGATTTTTAAGTGCTGAAGCTAACCATCACCTACATCATCCAGTCTGGCCTCTGGTGTAACATAATGGTAGGATTGGGAAATGGAAAATATATAACCATTAGGGAAACTGCAAAGAGCAGTCCACAAAGAAAAACTCTACTCCATCTTTTGGAGACTAAACCACGATCAATAGAAGCTCCTCTTGTATCATGTTGCAGCCCTGAAAAGCTGTGGGTTTGGTTGTCTGATTACGTCAGAGAAGGCTTTTGTTTCCATGAAGTTAACAAGGGATTTGCAAGCCCAGACTATTCTTCTTCAGAAAGTCCCTTCCTTGTGGGACACGTCGCTCAGTCCCCACCTGCACCTCAACAATTAGAGTTCACGGAAGGATTAGTAGCAGCAGGTGAAATCCTCACAGTGTCTCAAAGCCCTGACTGGATATCACCAAATTTTGTATCCGAGGTCCCAAATGAGCTCTCCAGCTCTATTTGGCAAAGCACAGATGTGCAGGTAGCAACAGAAAGAAGCCCCAGATTTGATGCCTACCAGGGGATATAAGCATATGCTCACTTATTTAGCAAATGGACTTCAGCATCACCATTGCTGAATTGAGCCCTAAAATTTCAACTTCTACTGACTCTGCCATCACAGCCAAGAGGTAAAAGATTGCCAAATGCATCACCCAGCACCAGCAGTCTGCTCACGGGCCCTCCTTAGCTCTGTAAACCTGTGTAACTATGTGATTTCTACGTAACTGGGAATTATCATGATGCCTGGTACTAGGGGGGCAGGGAGGGGGGGAAAAAAATGACTGGTTTTGAAAATATTTTGGAAACAGCATTCCAAGCTGGTTCTACTAAAACAGGAGGATTTTACCCGAGCTGTTTTACTGGCACTGACTTACAGAGCAAGGAGATAAAACAACAGATGTCCCCACAGCGCTACAAAATGACCAGTACTTCCACTACCCCCGAGCAATAAAGGGATGCTGTTTTTCTTTTGGAGGAATGAGGGTGGCAAACCAGCACCCAGGTGGTTACAAAGGACCTGGACTAAAGAAAGTGAGTTTCAAAAATTCCCGGAGAAGGCAGATAAATTTAGCAACTGCAACTCAAACAGCCATTGATTTCAGCAGGATGAGAATTAAAGTCCCTGGTCACTGCCATTTATTTCCCTCATCATTTTCATTACCCTTTAAAGCTGAATTTTGCCAGGGCAATAGTGAGAAATGGTTCAGTGCTGTGACCTCAGATGGTTCATTTTGGCAGTGGCAGGAAGGTAGAGCAGATATTTCTCTGAGTTTTTTTCCAGATGTGTCCCTAAAGCACTGAATTTCTTTGACTTTAGAGGTAGTGAAGGAAAACTATTTGTTAGATTGACTGCTGCTATTTCATCCATTTAATGTTGCTGGTATAATGTCTCTACCCATTTTGTGACGTGAGTTCTTATTTATGCTTGTAAATCTGTGCTTAACATTTACATTATTATAGAAATAAGCTTCTTTTAAATGTTCTGCTACTTTTTATTTATTTTTATTAGAACATGCAAATCCTCCCTGGCTTAGTTTCCAAGTGAACACATCAAGTCCCAACTTTTTTTTTCTTCTGAAATAAGGGTTTTATTGTCTGTGGCATTTTGCAACTTGTTTTTTTCTTGCAGCCTCCTCTTTTTGGTTTACATGTAATGGGTCATCTCAGATTGCCTTCCTGGTCACTCAGGAAGATGAATTCAGCAGTTACAGGATTTGTCATTCGTGGACTGAAGTGCTCCTGATCCACCTTTCTAATTACATACCAGAGTTACCAGAGCTCCGTCCTCTGCTATGGCACCACATTCATGCAGAAGATCACAAATAGCACCTGAATTCCTGTTCCTGCATCCCAGCCACGGACCTTACCTCATGAGCCCTTCAACATGTTTCTCCAACACACTCTGGTCTGGAGCACACATGAAAGCATCAGAGGAACATAACCTGTCCCAGAAGAATAATTGGTTTAAATTGGATTTGCATTCCTCTCTAGCAGAGGGAAGCAATCACAGAATGACTAACTGTCTGGCTCCAGGATGCAGTCCTGCACCATGTAAAACCAGGGAGAGGGTTTATTTTAATGTCCGCTAGGATCAGATCAAGCCCATCATTATCTGTCTCCAGCTCACCTCTTGCTTTTACTTACACCAAGAAAGGGTCAGTGCTTTATTTCCCAAGAACAGTGGGATGTTAACAAACGAGTTCTTGAAAAGACTCTACATCTAAAGCTATTAGTTTTCTTTTTTTCAGCAACTTCTGAATCAAAAATGAGATTTTCATTTCTCCCTTAAACTCTGGCAACAGGCTATATCCCTCAATCTCCGTCTCTGAGGAAATGATTTCTGTAGAGCCTTAGCTCCCTTCTCCTTCAGCCCTTTGAATAGCAAATCATAGTTCGTGTCTATATAAGAAACAGCTTTGCTAGCTGTTGAAGGCTGCAGCTCACCATTTCTCTTTCTTAGGACTACTTATTTAGCAGCTCTCTCCCACCTACAGATTTCCTCTTTAAGATTATTCATGTCTTTCTCCAGGGAGAATGATTTCAGAAGAGCTGTTTTTGACAGGAGAACAAATGTTTAAGACCTAAAATCCATTACTTTTACATTCCTGGCAAGAATAAGAATTCATAGTCACCTTTTCTAAAGTAAGAACTTAAAGCTGACTTCCAAAAAGTAGAAAAGATGGTAGAAAAGAAGAAAAAGCCAGAAAGGATGTTTTTTCCTCTTTAGTCTCCTTATTCATTTAACTACAGCATATCTCAAGGCTTTTGAGATCAATTTTGGCAGCATCAAAACTCAAGCTCCCAGAATCCTCAATTTGCAAAACAGTGACGCAGTGCACGGACTAGCTGGAATACAGAGTGCCACCAGCCAGCACAGTATGAATTCATTTCCATTACTCTAACATGAATTTAAGTTAAGCAACGCCTCATTATGCACATCCCAGTACACAATATTAATGCAGTGCTATTAATAACACTTATAAAGGTTTGGGCCAGCCTAATTCTAAGATTCATCATAACAAAACAGAGCATATTGAACAACTCCAGGGTACATTTGTTAAAGTATCTGAGTGAATTAGTACTTGGTGTTCCATTGATTTTTCCCACAGATGTCCAAATCACTACTGTATATTGCCAAACACCATGTGGCTAACGCATTCCAACACTGAGTAAAACACCAGGCACCCAGTTAGTCTTTTCAATTCAAGCAGCTGAGAGTGCCTGATTTTAGATCTGCTTCAGGAGAGAAGTTAAATATATGCTAATAACCTTTGCTGAGCAGGGAAGTACTTTACTAACTGTCAAGGAGTCCCTCTGGATACAACAGAATGAACACATAAAACGGGAGGGAACTCAGGTCAAACACGCAGTCCCAAAGGAGGTGAAACAGTTAATTTGAGGGCACAGGAGTTTCACAGCATTTTGGTAAAATTACAATTTTATGATGCTTTCATATATCAAAGCATACTCGCTTGGGATTGCCGGGGTTCTTGTCCCCAAAACATGAACTGTGTCAGAAGGATGACTAATACTGTGTCAAGCATCCGGCTTGATATTTGAAGGTCTTCCAAAACCAGAAATGAAACACCACTTGCCTTCCCTTCTGATTCTGTACTAGATAGTAGAGATGAAGGATGCTCCACCACCTCCTCCAAGCTGTCCTGCCTTCTGGGAGCCTGAGCTGAACCGAGTGATGGGCTCTGCCCTGGGAGTAGCTTGTGATGGCTGTCAGTCTTTTGTACTTACAGCTGGCGAGGTCCTGCCCTGCTGACACAATGGTATGCCAAATTCTTCCAGCAGAGATGCAGTTTTTATTTGTAAGTGCCTAGTAGTAAAAGTTCCAAGTAGTTACACCATTAGAACCATCCAGAATGAATAAGCTACTCCATAAGAGTAAAGGACACTTTTCAGAATAATCAGACCTAGTTTAGGGCTTCCATTAGAACAAAAACATATTGTAGTGTAGCAACCTACCAGTCACTTCACCTTTCCCCCCACCAACATCTTTTTAAATGTTAACATTTTTAGCACACATCTGATTTACTCTGGGAAGCTTTTTTACATATTAGTAATCTGCTACAAGAGATCTTGGACTGGGTACCTCTTCATTTTATTACAGCAGCGGAGAGAGAGCAATCTAAAGCCTCTTCGTATCAGCAATTGTGTCAGTCTGTGTAGTTTTTATCTCCCCAGACAACTGCCACCACTAGAAAAAGAGGCTCAGGAAAGATGACATTCATTCGTTCGAGCTGACAGCTGGAAAACAAGGTTCTTAGGACGGCAAAGAGAAAGACACCTCAAAGACTGGTGCACCCTAGTAATCAAGTGAGTTATGTGTTTCTTTTTAATTCTCAGCTGTCTGTAGGCTTTTCCTTTCTCAGCATTGCACCTGACAGCTGATTGATAAGAGATTAGGTGCCACTCACAATTAAAGCTGCAGGAAAACTAGAAAGATCATGTTTCTTTTGATGTCTATTTCTCGCTGAGTTTGTAATCAAAAGCACATTTAGTAGGGTACAAATATCTAGACAATGATGACAGCTTACCCAAAGCTTCACATTGTTGGGATTTAGTGTAAGATGAAAGCCAGCAAGTAAGAAGATTCAGACCCTCCTCTATTGTACCTTACAAAATGCTTAAGTGCCCTCTACGTACATTTGCCTCTTGACTCCGAGAATGCATCTGGCCCACTTGCTCTATGTTCTCCATGTCCTTGCCTTTTAAATGGTGACAAGGTATCAAGAGATCCCACAGTGCCAGGCACTATCCTGTGACTAAGATGGAAAAGCCCAGGCAGGCCTGATGGAGCATCCTCCCAGCAAGCTGACCATTGTCTGCCTTTCTCTTCACCTCGAAATGTCAAGAGAAGAGTGACCTGGGAGTCTGCTGACAGGCTGGGGAACAACAGGGTGGCAGAGGAATGGGGCACACTGAGGAGTTGGTGTGTGGAGGCTGAGCTGTGGGGGAGGAATCCCCACTGCTGCAGTTCCCACTTCAGCACGTTCATGGGAAGGTACACTCTTCACGCAGGAGTGGAGAGACTGTGAGGCTCAGGTGCTGAAAACACTACTGCAGAGCTGGAGACAGCCCCAAGAATGGAACACAGAGGAACCAGGAGAAAGCAGAAACCTAGTCTGGACCTGCACAAGTCAAGGAGAGCTTTTTCCATCAACCTTCTGAAGACCAGGCTCAAGGACACAGAATTGTGCAATTTGCTTGAAAATTTCCTACTTGCACTATTTTCCTAATTGTTTTCAACTACTTCTTATTAGTCACCCTCGGATGACACATCCAAGTCTATTTTGTTTTACGATTCTCTCGGGGTGACATAATCGCATAAAAAAATAGGGAGGTTGTTCATGTCTAATCAGATGGCTGTGTGATTAACTCATTCACAAGCATTTTAAAGGCAATTTTATAAATGCATGTAAAGGCCTTTGTCTCCAAACTTGAGAAGTCTATTTCAGTGTGTGTACACAGCCAGGCTGAGTCACTCCCTTTCTGCTAGTCAGCGAAAAGACATCCTATTATAGGACACTGAACTCTTATCTATTTGCTGGTTACATTTATAGTTCAGAAAGACTGCCATTATTTATTTAATTTTGCCCGTTGCACACATTTAGTGCCTGGGGACAAACGAGCTAGGTGACACCAGTGTCAGGCCCGCCCAGACACTATTTTTAAAAACCAGGCTTTTAAACCCAACTTCCTGGTGTCCTGAGGAGGCAGCACTGCACAGCAGCCACGAGAACTGGGGAGGCCTTGTTCCAAAGTGCAGGCTCAGGAAGGACGGACGGAGAGCTCGATCACGCCTTGCATCAAAAATTTCTGTGCCTCTCCTATAAAATGGAGAGGGCAGAATGTTCCCTGCTCTCATCCCTGTGTATGTGCTGTACCCAGCGTGCTGGCATCCCAGGCCTACGTGAGGTTTTCAGGACTCTGGAAGCACTGAGATAGTTATTTGCACTATGGTCCCGTCTCACCGTAGAAGAGTTAAACATTAAGAATACTGCTTTAACACAGAAGTGCCCTTTATAAAAAACTAGTGACACAATTCTTCCTCTAGAAGGAAAATGCATAAAGCTTTTCAACAGCTTTACACTCGCTTCTTCCCCGAGTTTTATAACGTAGCTGAGACTGTGGGTAAACAGCAGCACACAGATTCCAAAGGGAAGGTTTATGAATCTTAGTAAAAAACAACTTTGATTATGAGCAGAATAAAAGTACTTCCTCAGTCAATGGCTCTGAGCTGAGTAAAGAAAATGTAAGGTATAATTCTGCCCCGGGTTATGGTTAGTTCTGTTGTAAGAACAAAGACAAAACTTGCAGCCAGCGAGTGAAGTACTAGAACAAAACTTGACACTTAGCAGATTTAATTAAAGTACAGATTTCCTAAATCCATTTTCCATGATTATTGTTATTATTCTTTGGAAGTTGATTAGGCAATAGCAGATGTCACCACTGCGCAAATCTAGACATGCACAGATAGCATAATTAGAAGATTTCTTAGATCTCACTAGAAGTTCTCTATTAAGGAGTGAAAAAGGAGGTTTGCTCCAAATATGTTTCAAATATAAATCAAAACCAAATCGACTTACTACCAGTATTAAACTGCAGGTCTCCTCTACAGCATTATCTGTAGAAAACAAATTCAGAAAGGGCCTTGACTTCAAGCACTCTGGGTGCACGGGGGGCACGCGTACCCTGCGCGGCGCAGCAGCGCACAGAGAGCTGGGAAGCACCGTGCAGATGGACCAGAACAGATGTCACCCCATGGCTTCATATCTCAGCTAATGCTGTCCTGAATTCAACTCCCCTGCTCTAGGTGGTGGTCGTACGACTCCACCAGACCGTTCACAGAGCTGACACAGCTCTGCTTGCTCTGCACGGTGACTGCAGCTCCAGTATCAGACAGGATTCTGTATGGGCAACTACCACATCTCCCTGGTTTGAGTGAGAACAGAACTAATTCTGTTTAGTGATTTTACTTTTCATATCAGTTCTTCTAACTCATTGCACTGTCTGAAGTCAGCAGCCTGTTTTCCCAGGCAGTGTCTGCTTCCAGCAGTGTCAATACCCCATGGTTAGAGTTACTACCAAGGATTGGTGTGCAGACCGAGGTCACTGCTGGATCCTGTGTATGATACTGGGGGTACAGAAAATAAAAGGCAACACCTGCAGGGAGGAAAGGCCAGGACAGGTGACCCCAAACTGACCAGTGAGGGATTCCAGCCCATAGACATCGTATTTGGTATAAAGCTGAGGGATCAGCTGCCCCTCTTTGCCTGCTTTGCTGGGCCCTGCTCGGCTCGGTTTGGGTCCTCTTCTGGTTTCTTCCTCTGAGCATCCAAGGAGGACACTGTCCGTTCTGCCGTTGATCCCAATCCAGCACCAGAATCCAGCTCCTGCACACAGCTCCTGTCTGCTGCTGGGTTCAGTCTAAGACTCCCCCAGTGCCTCCTCCACAGCATCAGTGGTGGTGTGATGTAATTGCCGTTGGAGGACTGGCTTCAATACTGGTTTTGTATCTACTTGTAAATATTCTAGGTTTTATTATTATTTTCATTTTCATTAAAGCTGTTCTAGTTTCTATTTCTAATCGCTGAGTCTCTCTCGCTCATTCCCTTCCTCTTCCCCTTTGGGGAGGGAGAGAGGTTAACAGAGAGCATCTGTTATTGCTTTAAGGGGCTGACCTTACCATAAACTGTGACAGACATTAGGAACTTCCTTGTGGTCCTGCAGTTCACAGCTCCATTTCAGTTGGGCAGAGGGGACCAGATCTCTCCCTCTGTTGAGCTTCTCTGCATAGGCGCTTTTAGGGCACTCCCACAGAACACCAATCTTTACATCAGCCAGGAGGAGGTTAACACCTTAAAAACATCACAGCTTGGGCTTTCTGCTAACAACTTGCAAAAGCTTGCCGAGGAAAACTAATCTTGACCCATTCTTTCCTCTCTGTACCTATGTTTCCTTGCACCTCATCATCCCCCTTGCGTATAAAGTTGAACCAACAAAGTCCTACAAAAAGCATCTGCTAACCAGACTGCCAGACAGCTCACGTCTTGCACAAGGTGTGCTTAATTTATGCTCAGCAAGAAGTGCTGCTGAAATCACAGAGGGCAACTCAGTGCTTCAAGAGAAGCATGAGGGCCTAAATAAACAGGGCTTTACCATTAATCTTTCAAAGAGGCCAGGTCCAAAACCCACTGAGGTCAAGAGAAAGATCTTAGGATTTCAGCAGGCTTTGAGGAAGTCACCAGAAGTATTAGGCCATGTTAGCTACTGTCTCAGCACTTGTGCACTGGGGTATGCACAGCGTTAATAGCACTATAATATGGGCTTCAGCTGTATTTGCATTAGCAGCATATCTATTCTGTAATACAGGAGCTGTCAATGTGTAAAAAGAAATTAGCAGAGAAGTCAAAGTGTTTCCCCTCTGATTAATGCATGTAAATCTATTTAGCACTACTGAAATGCAGTTTGCAGAATCAATCTGCAAGTCTGAGACCAAAGAACAATTTTTAAGACCTTTCCTTACACTATTAAATTGCAATAAAGGAAAAAAAAAAATACAGTTTGCAGGGAAGCTGCTGTTGTGTCCCACAAATGTCTTGTAAGAGGATTCTCAAAAAGCACCTCTGCAATCTGAAGACTCTCTGGTTTTCACTGAAAAATCAGGGATATTCATACTCCTACAGCAATTGGATCTACATTGAAATTCCCATCCCTCTCAGCTTGTGAGTTTCTCTGATAACAGCCCATGATTTTTTTTTTCTTTCTCCATTCCACAAGTCGTGTCTTTCCTTTTACTGTCATTAGCTAAAACCAATTCCTGCCAAGTACTGTACTATTGCTGAATTCTGATACACAAGCTGAATCCGCTCCTGGATGTCTACAGGTATTTCCTTTTTTAATTCCATTTCTCCTTCTGCCGAGCTGCTTCACACTGTTATTGTCATTCCCCTCAAGAATGGAGACAGGATTCTCTCTGTATCAAGACATAGTATGTTTGTTGCGATAATAAACAGTCTTTCCAAGGCATCCCAGCTTCATTCGAATTAAGAGTACTCACCTTGGAAAGACAAACCCGAAGGTGATTATTACCTAACTTGAAAACCACAAGAAGATAAGAAACAAATTGCTCATATGGGGTTCAACTTATATTTAAAAGGTAAAAATGCAGGAAAGGTGGATGCCATTTAAAACTTTACTGGTTCCAAATGAAGTCTTAGACATTTAAATTAAATGATGCATCTGTATGCAGGAAGCATCTCAGACCAGGAACATGATGAAGACATCAGCTCTTGCTACAACAGTAAAAGAAAGTTCCAAATGCAAACCACTGAATATTTAACAGGCGTGGAACTGATTTCAGTTTAAAAAGCTGAAGGACATATAACTGCACAGCAAGGATCACCCCAAAGTTTGCAGGCAACTCTGGCCTAGGATAACTAACAGTGTTTACCAGGAAGAGAAAGTGGACCAGTCTGCTTCTCACTGCTGGACAGTCTCCCTCCTGCCCTGGGAGGTGCTTCCACAGCAGGTGAGCCCATGGTGCTGCGATACCCAGGGTGGAGCAGAGCCAGGTTCACGACACAACTGTGAGCAGCGGCCACAAAAGGAGTGCATTTGGAAAAAGAGATAATCCAGCTCAGGATTAACAACTACTGTGTAGCTGTGGAATTGATTCAACAAAACACAAGGCTGTCTGTCCTCAGTCCAGCTTTTAAACAGTTTTTGGCTTTTGGCCCATTTCCACTTCAAGGGTCTTTTTAAGATGATTCATCTCTTCCTTAATGCAGAAAAAGTCCATTTCCTCATCGCAAACATTTTTTTCAGATGGCCAGCAGGAACCCTCCACATACTTTCTTACTGCTATAGAAACATCCCACAGTCTTGTGGGATTTGGCAAATTCACACTGGCAGAGGTGGCAACATCCCCAAGTTTGTCCTTATCTGGAATCATAAGATCTTTTTACAAGGTATCTTGATTTGGCTCCAGACAACAGATCCACTGCTGAGGTCAATCACAAGCAGCACTAGGTGTTACCTCTACTCTTCATAGGTCAGATGCTGAGATGAAATACTTTGCTACAGACAAAGCAAGAGCAAAAGTTTAAACCTGTTCTCTCTTACGGGTGACCTGTGGGCTGGACTAAGAGAGCTGCCTGTGCCCCAGACAACAGCAAGTCTATCCCTGGCCAGCTGGATCCCCCTGTGCTTGCCCATGTAGACAAGACCCAAATAATGATAGCAAACATAACAGCTCTGAGAGGCTGGATGTTCATCTGCACTACAAAGGATTATAATTTGGTCAAACTGAAGAGATTTTCTAGGGAATGCCACACAATCTATTCCTGAAATCCATGTTAACTTTCCTTTCCAAATTACAAAGTTTTGTTTACAAAGCACTAGGTGAAGAATATTTGATTTTGCTTTGCTCCCAGATAGAACTGATTTTCTTAGATTTAAATTAATTTTTTTTTCAGGGCACATTCTCCTAGAACAGGAAATTCAAGTTCAAAGTTCGCATTTTACCCAAATTAAATTAAGACAAATGAAAACAATGTTTTACAGTGGAGAGTGTCAAACAATAAGGCAACAATATGAGCACTACTCTTCAGCACCATTTGGTGAAGGTGAACAACCACAAAGTGTATCCCAAATACGCTGTAGTTGGAGAGAACTATTAACAGAAGTATAAGATTCCATGTTGTTTGTTCACATCTAAAAGAAAACAGTCCAGGGTTTATTCCAGCTCTGGGATCAGGGGATGGGAGGATATTCATCACTTTGTCAGGTCACGCTGGACAGTCCTTGTTGTGTCAAATGAGCCGGGGTACACTCTTGCTCCCAAGGCTGAGAGCTGAGTAAATGAGCCGTGTTACATAAAACTGGTTGTGCTGCACTCATAGATCATAAACAAGTTTAACAAATTTCAAGTAATGAATTTGTCCCAGTTTGCAAATGCCAAATGCAAACTTTAAATCAGACAGCTAGGAATGTATGATAGGCCTGCTTCACTATCAGTACAAATGTGTTGATAACATCAATTTTACACTGACTGTGCATACCATATTTCTGGATATGGAAAAATAACCCAAACAAGAAAAACAACAGCAAACCCAAACCATAGAATACGAGGGAAAACTATGAAGTGATTGTCATTTCAATTAACAAAATCTGAACCTGGATCGTAGCAGTCACATAGAACTGGGTTTTACCACACACAAAGAAATACTTCGAGGCGGGGGGGTAAGTCATGTGTTGGACTGCTACCTGACAGCACAAGCTGCATTCCATTTGCAGTTTCCAGATAAAGGCAGATAATAAGTGATATAACACCGCATTCATGTGAACACGAACTGAGCTAGTGTTCTGTGAGGAGAAATTAAGGCTCTAGATCAGGCAGCCTCAGTATTTCTGAACAGTGCCTTTGTCTTAAACTTTCAAGGTCTGAAGATATTCTTCAGCTCCACTGTTCCCAGTGATGTTGCAATATATGGAAATAATGTCCCTCTGTGGCATGGAAGTGTTTGAAAATGCGATTTCTAAATGCTCTTAAGCTTTAAAAGCTCTGTCTGAGAAAAAGTACACCAACATTTTCTGTAGCAGTCCTGGCACTACCTACAGAGTAAGAGAGTTGTAGAAGAGGAACTTCTGCTGCTCTATGTGAAAACAGAACTTCCAGTGCATCCCAAGTTAGATCAGCTTTCTGAAAAATCGACCCAGAGGTGTGATTCATCTGCAGGACTCAGCCCTCAGCGATGCTTTCCAACATCAACCATACATCTCTGGGTTGTTTTTCTTTTTGGTTTGAGAGTAAGCTCACGTATTTACTGGTCGGATAATTACGGGTTCATCCATAAGCAGTGATTAGATTTGTAAATCTAACTCGAAGCATCTAAATCACTAGGGTAAATGATTTGAAAAACAAGCAGACTATTAGTGCCATAAAACACTGTGCTGACTGGCACATCTGAAAGCATTTTGCATAACGCTAATTCTTTGAAAGCAGTCATTCCTACAAGAAGCTACCACTTGGCACATCGTTAAACCCTTCTGCTTTGCCTTGGGCTGTTAGCTGACTAAATGATCATTAATTCTTTGGAAATAACAAATACCTCCGAGACTACCACTTTAATGTTGAAGGGGATCTCTTTTGGTACAAGGAATGCAGAGAAATATGATGCCAGTTTTCTGCAGTGCATTAATATTTCTAGTTATCTTGAACATATATTTTAATGTGTTGGACATGGCCAGGATTTAAAAAAACCCCAGTGCTGTCCAGGTTGCAATATACTTCCTCAAGCATCTGCTGTGGGTAAGGCAGGCTCTAAATTCAGGTGATGAGTTCTCACAGTCTGCCACAGATCCAGTGCCTCAGAGCTCACCTAACACACACTGAAAAGACCTGATAAATTCCCACAAATGTGTTCATAAATTGGGGTGTTGGACCCTAGGTCTTTAAGATTGCTAGAAACCTGAAGTGTTCCAGATGCTGACTATATGAAAAGAAGTGCTTCCTCATGCCTGAAGCATTTGGATTAAATCAAACAGAAATCT
Organism: Chloroceryle aenea; assembly: GCA_013399075.1. Lineage (NCBI taxonomy): Eukaryota > Metazoa > Chordata > Aves > Coraciiformes > Cerylidae > Chloroceryle > Chloroceryle aenea. Next base: position 511,333 of record VWZY01004197.1, read on the forward strand.
CTGGCTTTCTCAACTAATGGTACTGATGATTTCCATAAATTTCACATTAGATAAATACTCAAAGACAGCATCCTGCATCCAACCTGCAAGCATTTTGTACCTTGTTAAAATGAGATCTAAGTGACACATCAGTAGGTTGCCTTTGTCTTTTCTCATTATAGCCAAAACTTCTTGTTACTTGTCACATCAGCTCGCTGAAGCACTGATGTTGTCGGTAGCTAATGGCTAATATAGCTGATTCCTTGAAAGTCATTCAGCATTTGTCAGTCTCCTTTGTTCCTTTAGGCTAATAAAATATGGCAGCTAAGACGCAGGTATAATTATCTCATGAGCTGGCTTCACTTCTAAATCCACACAGTCTTTTTGTGCCTTTTCCAAGAAGCCTTTGTCAGACATTGCAGATGATTCAAAGACAGTTTGAGAAAGCTCTCATTCCCTTCCCCAAGAAATTTCATTGTCTGTGAGTCAGGCTGTACCAAGTCAAAGACGTGGACACAGGTCCTTCACAGGAATCTCATGACCACGCCACCCCTGGGAACAAGAGCACAGCAGCAGCAGCGTAGCAGTTACGTCCTAATTCCAGTGTAATGCTATGGATATCTGTATAAAGCTTTCCTCACCTTCTCAAGGGCAAAGTAAGGTCCAAGTAAAGAAAACCACCACATCAGGATGCGATCTTTGCTACCTGGAGCGACTTTGCAACTGACTGAAACTGGAGGTTGTTTCTGTAGAGTGGCCTCATCTCACTCATACTGATACCTTCAGTGCTATCCTGCAATCTTAGAATATATTTAGCATAAAAAAGAAAATAATCAGAGACCTGAAGTAATTGTTCCCTTCCCTAAAACAACTCCTTAGAGTTTCCAAAGGACTATTAGAAATTCAGCACTTGCATGAAACCTGCAGCAATCTCCTATGAAAGCATAACAACTATTTTTACCAATGTCATAAACTATTCTAAACAATATGGATTACCACCAAATCCCTTTACAACTCTGCTCTCTGAAGTGCCAAGTCTCCAAGGAGACACACATACCATATTATCTACTGCTTTCATGAAAAACACTGGAAAATAGATGCCAGAGAAGAGAACAGGAACTATGTAATTAACAGTCACTGTGCAGTAAATGGGAGACGAAGTTAAATGAGGGGTGGCAGCTGGGCATACTCAAAGTTTCCACTTAGCTTTGAAATAAAGAATGAACTTTTTATTTATAGGACAAAATTCTGACTCATGTTGCAATAACCTGAGAGTTGACCTTAGCCCCACTGATGTCAAAGGGACTGTATTGTCATCAGTAAGTGGCCTGACTTGCAAAAAGGAGAGAGGTGCCCAGTGAGAAACACGTCGCACCTGAGCAGGCAAGGCACCCAGCATGCACCAAAAATTGCTAACAGTTGGCAGACTCTTTCACATGGTCACATCCACCGCACCCATCCACCTCCAAATCTATCTGCCTTTTATGGTACCTGCATCATCTTTGTAAACATGATACTGTGGGTTTCTGCCAAAGCAACAGTGACAGAATCTGGCTTACTACATGGAAAAGTAGGGAACTATGCTGTTTAAAAAGGAATCATGCAAACTAGGGTATTGCCAAATAACTAACACCCAAGATTTGCTCATAAATCTATTACCAGATCCACTAAACAGAAGCAAAGCCTGATGCATTCAACACCACCTTCCCATTATTGTCCAGAATAAGAACTAAGAAATGCGGTCTACTCTAAATTATGATGGTACAAGAGATATCTCTCATGATCTGCTGGAGTGTAATAGACATGACAAATTATATTGTTTCCATTTGTAAAGGGCTTAGAAAAGAGTTAGTGGCTAAGATTATAGGGAGGGATTCTAACTTCTGCCTTTATGGAGCATAAGAGGGTTAGGCACCGTGGCATCTCAGCCAGCCAGAATTATGACAGCGGCACAATGTACGGGATGACATCAAACCAGAAGATTTTCAGATAGAAACAAATTAGGACAACTCAAACAAAAGCAAAAAATCAGCAAACACCTGCAGAAAAGCTGCCTAACGGTATTCTAAACTGCATGAAACAGATGTGATGAGATTTGATTTTTAAAGTATTTGCAAGAAAGACTTCCAGGTTTATAAACAATTAAAGTCTTTCATGCAGCAGCCAAGAATAATTTCTCTTAGGCACAGAGGAGAATAGCTGCAATAAGTAGGAGTATTCACTAGTCCAGAAGAAGTAGTACATACCTATTTCCAACCATTACCTGTAGCAAAGCTGTATTTTAAAAGACAACTATTTTTCTCACGCTGCTAAAGTATTCAACTCAGTGATGCTGAGTTAAGTAAAGAGGATTGAAAAAAAACAGATGTCTGTATTTAGAAATACAGAGAATCTATTTAGTACACATAATTTAAGGAGTAATAGTCCAATTCTCTAAATCGATGTCTCACAAGCATTTAAAGACTTTCAAGAAAATAAAGCCAGTATCACTTTTTTCCACCAGGAGCTGTTCAAAGCATGCTGGGAAGAAGAGGGCATTCAGAGCAGAGTGCAATGATGTTTGCAAATTCCTGTCCTTTGTTTGGTATATCGATGTGCTGTGGCACAGATCATGTGCCAACAGTTTTCCAAGGGTTTCTTTATAGCCAGACATTTCCTTTTAAACCCCACTGTCTTTACAGCTGCGAGCTGTGTCCCTGCCCAGATCTGCCTCTGATGAGATGCCTGCAGGGGGTGGCAAAGTGGGCAGCGGGGTGTGTGAGCTGACTCCCCTCGGTGCATGGGTGGACTACACCCTTTGCTGACAACGAAACAACGGGCTCAGGTAAAGCGCAAGCCTGTGTTAAGAGTCACCCACACTGAAGGTCAAAAAAGAGCAGATCAGATTAATGAGGCTCTTTTCCTCCTTTCCTCCTTTCCCTCCTCTCTGGACCATCAGCTGCTCTGGAATTCTCTCTCTCCCTCAAAAACAACCTACCCATACTGCTAAAACCAACACTCTGCCTTCCCCAAACCTTTTGAAATCTCACATCTCAGAACAGAACAGGAACCAGGCATCCCCAATGGACCTCTTTTCCCCACACCATCACATTTACAAAGCAAATTTAAGAATCTTTTTCCAGAAAAGCTCATGCAGCAGCAGCCCACTTCCAGTTTTGTACTACAAAACTGAAATGGTGTGAATTGTCCCCAGAAATTTTCATTTCATTGAACATTAATATAATTTCAGAATAACCATGTGCTCCCATTGCGTGATCCATGTCCCTTATCTGAGCAGAAGTAAAGCAAAAAGCATTTGCCCTTTCCACTTCTAAAGATCTTGCAAGCTGGCAGGGGGGAAGGAAGAAGGGGAACTTTCCGATTACTTCTGAGTGAGGATTATACAGATGAGACCATAAATAATATCAAAGCTATTGAAATGACCTGACAGGACAGTAAGATTTATTTCATAGTTTATCTGAACACTTTTGTGAGTGAGACGATGGAATGAAGCTTGAGCGTTCAATTTAATCCCTTCCTCCCTTTTTTATTGAGTCAGGAGATGTTTAAAGAAATTTATGTAGCTGTTTGAAAGTCAGAATTTTTAATAAATGACACAGAAAAAGAGATTACAGTGAGGAAAAGACGCAGATAACACAATGCTGTACATAAGAAAAAAATGGCTTTGCAGTGACTTTCCCTATGAAGGCAGAGGGACAGGAGTTATTTTTTATGATTTATCTGTAACATTTCCTTAACCACTATAAGTATTTAACTGAAAGAGTAAAAAAGAATTAAAGCCAAAATAATAATAAAAAGACAGGTTGGAAACTTCACCGTGGAAATGCAATCTAGGGATGCAGAACTCCCCAGAGGCAGAGCATACATATATGATAGATGCATGTGAGAGACTGACCAGGTATGGTCAGGCTGGGCATGTTGACTTCTTATCTGCCCAAAAGCAGAATTCTGTTGCTCAGCTGTCCATAGGGAAGCCCAGACAGTGGAGCAATATGTTATTTTCAGTAGCACCAGCTTTATCATCAACTTCTCCAGGGCTAATATTTCCCCTTTAACACTGAACCCTCAGCCTAAATCAAGGTGAGGATAGCAGCTGACAGTTTCATGAACTCTTAAGGCAAAATGTTTTTCAGGGTTGTAGGCATGACCACTTAGAAAGACATTTCTCTCTCTGAATCTTGACATTTTTCTCCAACCAAGAGGTGGTTGGACTAGTCCAACAAGGGGGTTGGACTGGATGACCTCTAGAGGTCCCTTCCAACTCAGACATTTCTATGGTTCTGAAATGTTTAAAAAGCCAAGTTCTTAGTGTCTCCCTCATTTACTTCAGATTTACTGTTGATAGCTAATTAAAAATCACCTCAAATGTAAAAAAATGGAGAATAATTTAGATATAAATCTTGTGCAACTGTAGTTTTAAACACTTACTTGCAAGAATATCATATATATGCAGAAATCTGTTTCCAAGCTTTTGCATGAAGCGTAAACAGCAACATTTCATCTCTAAAGGACAGCTAAAATATGCACTGCTTTGAATTCTTTCAGTGTTGTGCACAAGGGACTGCTGAAGAGAATCAAGTGCCTTCTGTTGCCTGGTTGTATGTATCAGATGGAGAACAATAAAATAGAAAACAAAATCGTTTAGAACCCTTTTAGGACCATATGCTCAACTTCACTGGCAATAATCAACGATAACTATAATACTGCATGATTCAAGGCAAAGAACTGGAGAGATAATCCATGCTCACTGGGAAGAGAGTTACATAACCCAGCCATACAAACACTCGCTGCCCTACTTGGCACACAGCCTGTCATGATCCTGAAGATACACATGTATGTATGGACTCATCCCTTTCCATACATCCAGTACAGATTAACTGAGTCACACATACTTACCAATAAATATGTAACAGAAGAGTCAGGGTCTGCTGTGAGCTTCAAAGCGATCCTGCTGGGTTTCAGGGAGAGGCAAGCATAGATGCCAGTGTTTGAATCTAACTGCAGGAAATTATTCAGACTTTAATAAAACATATACATCTGAGCAAATGGCCAGGGGAAGTGACGTATGCTATTTATGCACCTCCTTTTTAGGCTCTCCTGGGCCTGGATGGTAGGTAGAGAAAATTCTTAATTCTCTCACTTTTTCTTTTCTTTCCTTTTTTTTTTTTTTTAAATCCTTCCTTCTCCACCAGGACCTTTCAATTTTTTTTTTTCCTAACTGACAGGTGGTGGCTCTTTCTGTAGTGTTCTGTTTCGCTCCTCCTGTCTTTCTGCAATCTCTTTTTTTTCTTTCCTCCCCCCAGACATTTTTTTCCTTCCTTTCCTCCAACCCCTGCCCCACTTCTTAGCTCATCTCCTCAAACCTTTCACTTTCTCTCCTGCTGTTACATCACTCTCATTTCACTCCCTTCTATAGGCTGTTTGTCCCAGAATAAACCATACCACAAAGGCCATGTGCAGAGCCCTTCTTGGAGTCCCTGGAAAAGGACAAATCCCCCAAACCCATCATTTTCACAACTTTTAAAACATCATCATGACTTTTTGAGACATCTAGATGTTTTAATGGTAGCATTATGAATTCTTCATGTGAATCCAAGCTCTCTTATTCTCTGAGTAGCATGTGGAAATGTTGACAACTAATACAGGCAAACAGAGAGTCGGCACTAAAAGAGTGAAGGGAATACAGTTGTGAAGGTCCCTGAAGAACATAGGGCTGACCAGTCATTGTCTTTATGGTTGGTGCTGCAGGTTATATTTAAATGAAACCCCTTTCAAGACTGTTAAACATTTGATTGTACACAATTATTAAGCTTCAATTCCTCATCACTGGTTCTTTCTTTTTTGGGCTGGGAGAATTCCATTCAATCATACAAATCATGGCCAATCCAGTAATGGATGTAGGACGTCCTGGGTCTACATAACAGCATGATTGCTCTAATCTATTCTTAGCACCAACAACTTGGTCATAACGCATTATCCCTTTTGTCTGCATACCCGCTGACAGCACACTGCAGGCAAAGGGACAAGTTGGTTGACTAAGGCAACGGCTCTGCTCAGCTTTGCATTATTTTCTCCAACGGATGGGAATGTCGGGAAGCGGCTGGAAAAGCAGCAACTCGCCTTGGGCAAAGTTCACTTGATGCCAAGAAAATTGGGTCATTAGCAGTCCTGGGTCCAGAGTTAATGATTTCCCTGGCAGTTTGCCATACCTTTGAAAATGTGGCTCTTTGCCTCTGAGAAATGGGGAGGAAGCATATTGCCTCCAGAGACATGAAAAACTGATAACACTACTAGATGTTTAAAAAAGCCACAGCCTAAAATGCTGTAGTTAAAAGTCAAGGAACTAAATGAGGAAAAAGCAGGAAAAAAATCTATAAGCATCTGTTTTCATTTTATCAGGGTATCTCTCAGCACCTAAAGTTGCAGACGACGGTAAAACCATCAGGTACAATGAATACATCCATTCCCGGTAGGGCTATTTATGAACTCATCTTTCAGGTAATACAGACCAAGCTTGAGGTTTACTAAACAGGATAAGGCTTTATAGCCTCCCAGGCAAACCACAAGATTTATATATTACTTTTTTCCTATAAGAGGCAGAATCAGACCGTGCACTTACATTTCCTTGGGAATAGCTCAAAAAATTTTTCTTTTTAGACTCCTTCCCTCATAAGATACAGAATGGAAGAAAAAAGCAGATTATTCTGAACACTGGAAAGAGCTAACTTTCACAGCCTATTTTCCTCTCCTACATTAAAATGATTCAAAATGGAATTTGCTAGCAGAAAATCAGACCTAACTGCATTACAACAACATCTTCTGGAATCAAATCCCTCTTTGCAGGCATTTAGGCATATGTAACTAGAGCTTAGTTCTTTATTTATAGAGAAATAAAACCAGAAATAGAGTCGGCACATAAAAAGCAAGTATAATCTGATATTTGTTTTGTGTAAACACAAGCCAGCAAAGGGGGTTATTAAAACTATATGTTACCTCAGAATCTTCACATACAAACACAGTCAACACTAAGAACAAGGAACTCTCTTGGAATATAAGATACCTTTAAAATAGCATAACAATGTAGCGGAGAATAGCCTGGCATAACTCCTTCAAAATAAATACACACTTATTAAATCACACCTTTGCCATGCAGGTACACCTCCCAGATTTCCAGCTATTACAAGTTAGCTTGCAGCAAACAAAACAAAGTCTAGGAGACATTCTGGGGTCAGTATCCTACAGCACATGAGCTCTGTTTTGTTCTGGAGTCACAATCACTTGGCCTCTGGAGTCTGTATCTCAAACATAATCTGGTTTGACCAGTTAATAGAAACAGGACATTTTAGCCTAAATTAAGCTACTTTATCCCATGTACTGTTCCTCTACAGAGTGCACTTGTAAATAATGGAGCATTCCCACAGAATTAATAATTTTAGACCAGCAATTTCAGTCTGGCTATGTAGTGAGGACCAGATCCTCTTGACTGTGAAAGGACTAGAGATGCTCAACACATCCTGAAAATCAAGTCACTTATGTATCTCAGGGCTCAAGAGCTCAACATTGGGCGTCCAGCTTCTTTGGAGATGACAGGGGCAGAAGGACCCACTGATCTCTCATTACACAGGCCACAGGATGAGTTCAGACCGCAGCATATCCTGGATCGGGCAAAGCCCAGTTCTTGACTTTAGAATCAATGCTGATGGAGAGCCACAGGCTGATGAATTGCTGCACTGCTTTATTGTCTCCCCTGGTAAAAGCATGTGCTGTAAGTCTAGCATACACTCATCTAACGTCAACATAATCAGATCTTGTTATACACTTCAGCTTAATAGATACAGGAGCTCTCCATCACCAACTCTCAATCCCCTCTGTATACAATTCACAAAGTTATGTGGCACTGCGTTGAACACAGCAGAGTTCCTAGACCTTTCACTCTTCCCAGTTCTTTAGCCCCTTTTTATAGGTTTCTCTTGATTGCCCTCTGTATGCTCATCTTCCCTGTGGTGCCAACAACCAGACCTTGAAACTGTATTGCTATGAGGATCCCATCAGGATGCCAGATAAGAAATATCAGTGTTCCAGTCCTACCTGAGTGTACACTCTAAAGACTGTATTAGTCCTTCTGGCCACAGCAGTACTCCAAAAGCAGTGCCCAAGCTCCCTCATCTTTTCTATAGCTTGTACTCTTACAAGCATGACTAATTCAGCTGTACTGAAATGTCTGTTGTCTGGAGCACCTATGTTACTAAGTAATGTACCATTTCCATTTCAATGCTAACTCAGGAGCAAAGCCTTCTTCACTATTAGCTTAGAAGGTTTTTACCAAGGTGTTCTCTAACTTTTCCCAATCCTTAGCCGTAATTTTTATGTCCTACAAACTGATTTGCCACATCACTTTTGTCAACACTGAATATGATTCCTTTCAAGCTGCTATTAGTCATTTTTTTCACAGGCAATACAATTGAAACTTTCAACAAAATGGATATAAAAAAGAATTTCTCAATGCAGCAAAGCACCCCAGTGCTATTAACCATTTGGATTACTACAGCTTTGGAAGGGCAGGGACTGAGACCTCTCCTTTTTTGCATCCCCTGCCCCTGACAATCTAAATTCTCTTGGCAGAGCAGAGTAAGAACAAAATACCACTGGATGCTTCTGTGTGGCTGAGACTCCGCAGGGAAGAGGAGCATCAGCTACTAAAAAAGAGCTGGTGACCGCTGACACCATCCAAATGTTGCATGACAGCCAGACCAACTCTACAGAGACTTACCATAAATCAAGCTCTCTGGGCAATGGGAGTAGAAGGTTGGGTATGGCAGCAGAGACTGTGGCACAAGATGAAACACAGGCACCACAATGCTATGATAGCGTCAGTGACAAATAAAGGTGATATCATGCAGTATTGCTCATGTTTAGAAGGGTTTTTTCAACCATTTGTGCTTTATATATATCACTGTGGAAACAGGATTGCCAAATCATAGGCCTTCTACGTCTACTTAAACTCAACTAGCCCTTAGTGCTCTGGTCTATTCCTCTTTGCTGCCGAGGATGAAGCTAACATATAAATCCCCTGCTAAGGATGTAGTACTTTAGGGGGATGTTTTATTGCTGACAAGGTGTGATTTCCAGCTTGCCGCGACGGGAATGAAACACAATGCAACGAACAGCTCCCCCAGCCCCTAACTAATAGAGAAAGGCTTCACAACGGGTCATCCTCTTCCCCACTGCAAAACTGCAGTCTGCAGAGACACCGGCCCATTCCTCATCCTGCTCTTTCACAGCTACAGCACTGATCGATACACATCCATCAGAAACTGCTTCTAGGTTCTCAGAAGCAGCAAATGCCACTTCTGACAAACAGCTCCTCCTCCCCTCATCTGCTCTTAAATAGGTTATAAACATGGATATTTACACTCCCATCATGCAAATCATTCCCACCAGATTTCTATTCTATTGACTAGGTTGAATTTAAGCCCATAAATGTGCCATACTCTTTCTTGTTGTTTATTACCCAGGTTCCTTGGATGGGTGTGTAAACATTAAAAAAAAATAAAATAAAAAAAAATATCTTTCCACCCCCCGATGGCTTGCTTCATTTAGGTCTTGACATCTTGATTTTCTGCTAAATGAGTGCTCATTTGTTCCCCCTTCACCTTCTTTTAATACCTGCTAGACTACTTCACAGTCATTCATCTTTGACTGGGGCTTATGAAGTCTCTGGAGACAAGTTGGTCTCGAGTCTCAAAGTTCTACTGTTGTGGGGCTGAGCTTTGAAAAGAGGTCCCTGGAATCCCTTTTCACAAAGAAAATGCACATCATTGGAACAGAGTTACCACAGGGAACACAGAATAGCTGCACAGAGACAGCTTTTCCTGATGTGCTGAAAACGATCACACCGGGACATGGAGCAGGAGGACATAACCACAGCATTAGGCTGCTCCTAATTCAAAAGGCACACCGTAGAAAGTCACCTGTGTCAGTGGGACGTAACTGGCAATACATGCACTTCCACCTGTGTACAAATGTGATCGTTTAAATAAACTATCCTTAAGGAAAACAAACAAACAAACAAGACCTCCCCCCCAGCAAACAACAGCACTGCAAGAGGAAAATCAAAGGTTTCCACTCACTAAAATTTACTGTCTCTAGAAATGGCTCAGGATGTCTCCATGGGTACCAAAAGGAAGAGGTCAAACCCACAAATTTGTGTGGACTCACAAAACAAGCTGTGGAGTTCAAACGCTCCCACTGCACTGAAACCTGCCAGAGGTAAGCAATACCAGAAGACAGATCTTGAGGGGCAAGGGGGAATGGAACCCAGACCGGGGAATATAGAGGAACCACATCATGAAGGACTACCTGCAACTCAGGCCTGACTCTCTGGGCATCGGTCAATGTTTTATTAATGTGCATGTCTCCCTAGTCTCATTTAAAACACAACTGGACAACAGAACTCCATGAAGTTTTACAGATCATACCAAACAGTTTTATTTTCCCCAAGGTTAAATGCACCAAGATCAGCTGATAAACAGAACAAGAATGAACAAATCTCAAAGAAAAAAAAAGTAAAAAGAAAAATCACTGAGTTTTTGATGGTGCAATTGTGTTTTCTCTTTGTGAACATCTGAGAGAAGCATTCATTCATATTCTGAATGGGAAAAGGCAACTGAAACAGGTGGTCTATTACTAGATCCATTAAACAAGAGATTTATGCATTACATATCCATCTTGAGGCAATTAGGCTGATCATTTTTTTCCCCTTTTATGGCTTCATTGAAAAGTTCTGGCAATAAAGCAATTAAAAAGTAACTATCCAAGCATTTATCTATGATATCAAAGACAACCAGCCTTTCTTTTATCAGAAAAAAAGCTGCTTCACTTTCCATCCTTAGAATGTACAAATTTAGAGGCAACATTCACTGTTACGACAGTGACATAATGCTGCCATTGTCCGAGGTCTGAATGGTGAATGATGGTGAATGGACTTGCTAAATCATTGTTTGCTTTCTATTTTGGAAAATGATTCTTTTAAGTTTGACTTTAATCTCAAGAGGCACAGGAAGAGCAAGCAGTGAAATGAAGTTGCCCTAAAATTAATCTTGAAGTAACTTCCTTGCTGCTCATTTGTCAAGGGCTAGGGCTGAGCTGGCCACTAGACAAATGACAGATGCTCTCTGTTAATCCCTCTCCCTTCCCAAAGGGGAAAAGAAAGGGAAAAGAGAGAGACTTCTGAGTTGGAAAACTAAAACAGTTTTAATGAAAATACTATACAGAAAATGAAATATATACAAAACCAATATCAAACCCAACCCTTCTGATGGCAATTACATCACTGTCACTACTGATGCTATGGAACAGGCACTGGGGAAGTCCCAGACCGGACTCAGTGGCAGATGGGAACCAGATTAAGGAGCTGGTTTTGGGAATGTATGGATCAGGATTGAAGGCAGAACAGACAGAGTCCTCCTCAGACACTGGCCATTAAAGCAGAGGCTTGACCCTCATGATTCCCTCAGCTTTATACTGAATACAATGTATATGGGATAGAATCCTTTGTTGGTCAGTTTAGGGTCACCTGTCCTGGCCACTCCTCTCCACAGATGTGGGGTTTTACTTTCTGCACCCCCCAACATGGTACACAAGGTTTAGCAGTGACTTTGGTCCTTTCTGCACACATCAATCCTTGGGAGTAACTCTAAACATCAAGCGTTATTACTTCCAGAAGCAGGCGCCATCTGAAAAAAAATACTATTCACTTCAGAAAATGCAGTTACTTAGAAGAGCCTGAGCTGTGAAGCAAAAATCACTGAACAGAATTAGTTCTGTTCTAACTCAAAGCAGGACAATGTGCTGCAAGGCCACTTGCAGCTTTGGGTTTCTGCAGACACTGTCCTCATAGGCGAGTACGGAATCTGTGAGGAATGTGACATAGAGTCAGTGAGACGCTAAAAGATGGAAGGATGGCTCCAGCAATAAGATACAGGTGCTGCACAGCTTTCTTTTTAGAGGTGCTTCACATGAATGATAGATGCCAGCCTGTGAACATGCCAACAGGCTCCACAGCTGCATGAAGAAGATGCAACGGAAAGCAGATTCGTGGTCTGTAGTCCTCATAATCCTCCCCAAAACCATCAGAATTTGTAGATTCTTTCTTAAACTTAGCCACTAAGTTGAAATTAGTTCTGTCAGTAATTTAGATGAACACAGATGGTGGTCACATGCTGATGGAGAGCAGACTACAGTTGCTTCATTTTTAAGTATCTTCCATGGCTGCAAGACTGTACCTGAGCATGGTTGGGAAGTGACTCTTTGGAAGTCACTGGACACATCAGTCATTTCCTTACTCTGTGTACCAAGAACTCTATCTACTTAAAAAAAAAATAAATTAAAGGAAACCTTTGTGTACAGAATGACTGTTGTGATTCAGGTGCTTGGAAGGACAGAGCAAGCACCCAAGGTGCCAAGTGGCTGTGCAAATCCTCACCTTTTCCTCTGCACCAAGATCTACAACTCAGTGACTTCTCTGAAAGTGGCAACCAAAGAAGGAAAAAGTGATGTTCAAGGAAGATTGAAACAGGAGCTCAAGTGAGCTTTTCCTGCTCCTAGGATCTGCCCTTCCCTTGCCCTTTTGCAGTACAGTCTGAATACCACAGTGATAGAAAGGTAAATTGTTTTCAGGCCTTTCATTTGATGCAGTTAAAAGTAATGTCCACGGTGTTCACTGGCCTCAAGAAACAAATATGAACATCCAAATCAATGAACCCAGCATGCCACATGCACCAGTAAGCCTTGCTCAGGCCCAGGCACAGCTTTCCTCTTCTAGGCCACTGAGCAGTAGTTTTCCTCTGTTTGCTTTGTCCATCTCTTGTGGATGACTGGAATTGCAATGGTGGAACTCCCAAGCACCTGAAAGGTTTTAAACTCAAACCCTAAGTCCCCAAAGCCAAGCCCTATGATACCAGGAGTTATACTTGCCACGTGCTGCAGTCTGGCTCACTCACTAGTAAAAGGTAGACACAAAATGACTTAAATCATGCAAATTCCACTGGCTCAAAGGCTGAAATGTTTCCAGCAATACCAACATGTTTCCTGAATCCCTTGTATTCCTTAGGGATCATAAACTTTTAAAGGACTTGAGGATGGAAATCAAAAAAGTTTCAATTGGACCTACGGGAGTGGGACCAGAGAATGCCACAAAAATGACAAGAGGGCTGGAACCCCTCTGCTGTGAGGCCAGGCTGAAAGAGTTGGGGTTGTTCAGCCTGGAGAAGAGCAGGCTCTGGGGAGACCTTCTTGTGGCCTTAAAGTACTTAAAGGGGACCTATAAGAAAGATGGGGACACATTTTTTAGCAGGGCTTGTTGGACACGGGGTGACGTTTTCAAACTGAGAGGAGATTTAGACTGCATAGAAGGGTGACATTTTTTATACTGAGGGTGGTGAAACACGGGCTCAGGTTGCCCAGGGAGGTGGTTGCATTCCAGGTCAGGTTGAATGGGGCTCTGAGCAATTTGATCTAGATGAAGATGTCCCTGCTCGCTCTGGGGTAGTTGGACTAGTTGACCTTTTACTGTCCCTTTCAGCCCAAGCTATTCAATGTTTTTGGGTGCTACGGATGATTACAACTCTCTGACCACACACCCCGATACATGCCAACAGCAAAGATCAGAAGCACATTTAAGAATCAGATGAATGAAAGCCATTTTAATGATTTGATTATGGAATTTTAATTAACTGCAATTATATGATCTACAGAAAAGAGAGAGAAAGAAGATGACACTTCCAGTACACTGCCAAATTCATCAACATCTTGGAATTCTAGCATTAAGTCTCAATCTTTTTAAAATCTCCAACTCTTTTTAATCATAACACAACGCACACTGAACCAGGAAGGGTCTTGAGAAATCAGATTATGTATCCCTAGCTCCCAAGGCTGGTCAACCAACACGCAGCTCTGTTTAATTCCTACCACTCTGAGTAAATGATAATACAGTCCATTCCCTGCTGTGTGGGCAGAGAGAGGTGGGATGACCCAGAAAGCCAAAAATTCATGGGATAAACTCTGGGAATGGAGAAGCTGGACAGTATTTTTCAAAGTGCAGTTGTAATGATTTACTTACAGGCAAAGTGCAATCTACAACTACAAGAAACAAAAGGCAAAACCCCCCTTGAGCCTGATGTGTAAGTCAGTTGTGTGATTTATAGATAGCCAGTTCATGATTCCTGAAAGCTGATAATTCTGTGTATCCCAAAAAGCAGTGTGCACAGCCACACAATACCCTACGGAATTAACCGCGCTACTGAACCCAGCAATTACAAACCACCTCTTTGCATTCAGTTCAGAGGCAGAGCGATAACAGAGCACACATTGCAAATGGAACTCTTGGTCTTGTTCCACCCTGCATCAGGTAAGTTCAGTAAGTTCTGGACGTACTGCAGCATGTTGTGAATGATGGATGAAATGAAAAATCTCTGCTCAGTACACAGCGAGTAGCCAACTCCCTTCTGTGCTGCATCACTTGCTTTCAAGGTACTTAATATGCAACTTTGGTGAGAGACATTCAGTAAATCCCAGTGAGCCCAGATGTCTCAAAAATAAAAATAGAACATTGCAATTTTGTCCCAGGGCTTCAGTTGTTTTTATTCAATTTTAATTTTATTTTTTTCTACCTCTATCCAGTCACCTCCCTTGTCATGGTGCATTATGAACTCAAAATACAAACATCTACCACTGCTGGTTGCTCAGTTACAGAAGAGGCTTAAGGGTCTGGTTGCTTCATCTCTCAAACCAGGACAACTAAGCAGACAGCGCTTGCACTAGATGAATACTTGGTGAAAATGAATGAAGAAGTGATGAATAATCGGCTCCATCACATTTTTTTTATGAGAGGCTGCAGAACCACATTGTTTTCCTAGCACTTTGAATAGGTCAATTCCTATAAAACATAAATCAAACCACAAGCAGCTTGGATTGGCTTCTGCTGATCTGGCTTACCATCAAATACAATCTGCTGGGCAGGATTACCAGGGAAAATGAAAGATTTGGGAATTGCATCTTGTTAACAAGCAGCACAGGCTGGCTTACAAAATTTTACGGCAAAGTTTTAGTCAAGGCTTCACTTTTGCTGATTGGAGATTTGCTTCTCCCCAGCTATATCACCATTTGTGCTGTTTCAGGTTATTGGATTGGGTAGACTGTCAGCTGCTTTACTGCTCCTGAAAAGTTAAAATTGAAAAAAATCTCGCTATTTTATTGCTTTGTCTCTCTAGTCCCTCAATCTTGTCTCCTTACTTGTGTCATCAATTTATTATTACTTGTAATAACTGCATAGCAGACAACAGATTACTTATTACACACATGGGTAGAGGTCAGAAGAAGTTGCTTTCTTCTTGTCCAAGTACAATGGCCTCTAGTTGTAACCCCATTAGGAATGTTTAATAAGAAAAGCAATAAAACAGTTTAATAACTGAATCCACTCCTGCATCTCTGTAGTTAGTAGTGGGGCATGGAAGGAAGAAAAAAGGATTAGACCTATCACCAGTATTTCTCCCACTAGGCTGTTTCCTTCAAAGGAGAAGGCAGAATATTATTTAGAGATTACATAGTGTAATAGTTTTATTTACTCCTTTATTGGCACCATAAGGCTGTACGCACAGCAACAGGCTTTTATGGACAGAATTTATTACTGGATCTGGTATTTCAATCTAAAGATACAAAATTTTCCTAAGGAACAACAGAAAGTGCAGTAAGTCTTTACTGCAGCCCATATGCCAGGCTCTCCTCAAAGCCTATGGGCAAACAGCACGAAGCACATATTTAGTACACTGGAAATGTGGGCTGCCAGGTTTGGAAGGAGCAGCTGTCCAGGCTCCTCAGAGCTGACAAAGTGGTGCTCACTGCCAGGTGTCAGGAAGGGGTTTCCTTTTCTCTCTCACCAGCATCCAAACCCACTAAAAAGGTTTGGGCACTTCACTGGAGCCAACAAGAAAGTGATACTGTGGGAATTCCCTGGGTGCTACACTGATCCATCACTATTTACCATTCAGCCAACGTGGTATTTTGATAACATCCAGCTCTAAAAATGTATTTATTTTTATGTATTTATCAAAGCCCTGACTGCTTTATTTGCTTGGAAGGGAGGGTGGAGCTGTTCTTGCAGACTTGCTGTTTTCCACCAATTCCCTCAAGCAGGATGTCAAGGGTACAGAGCAGGGTGGGTAATTCCCTTCTCGGGGTGGAAAATGAGTCAGGCTGGTTATGCAATAGAGGCTTTCACTGATTAAGAAGGATGCTATATTCAGGTAGAAAACTGGCCAGAAACAGATGCTATTTGTGGGCATAACTGAGCATTAGCAAATTGGCTATTTATTAAAACAGGTGTTTGTGAAGACTCACGTGTCTGAGGCTGCAGATGTGGCACTCTGCTGAGAAATCACGTTAGAGAACATCCTTTCCTTCCCAGTTACACTTACGCTTCAACTGAACTGATGCAGGAACTAAATTAGATTCAACAGAGTCAGCATCGGCTTTGAAATTGGGTGCTTTCAATCAGGGATATAGCAAGAAAATACAAATTTTTACTCATGCCAGCTGTTCTGATGCCCACTTTTCATCTCATAATCATAATTATTATTGTCTGGTCAAAAAAACCCCAACCCTAAACTGTTTAAAAGAAGTTCCTCTGGATTCATTAAAACAACAAAAACAGAATCACCAAGCAACCCTCCCGCACTCTCTTCCAGAATTCCCCAGAATCTAGACAAAATATACCCTATTCATGCCATCAGAAACAGGGACAGAAGGAGAGTGATGGCTTCACAGACCGGACTGTAGCTACAGTCAGAGCAGAAACACACCGCTGTCACTATGAGACCACACATCCTTCCCTGCGGGAGACATCATGCTTATCAATACCTGAGTGCTAGGGATGTTTAAAGTTTCCAGCATCCTGATGACATTGACAGCAGGTCAGGATCAGCTATTCTGAGTTCAAATTACGATCTGGAGCTTCCAGTGACAAGAAGATGCCATGCCCTTTTCCTGACCTGCTTCTACCCAAAGGAGTCTAAACAAAAATCTTCATTTTAGAAGTTTACATCACTGCATTATTTACTTATTTATTAAAAAGAGCACGACACAGTGGCAGTAGTATGTAAGACCATGCCAAACATAACAGGTCATGTCATTTTTTGACACAATTACTCTAAATTTTTTTTAAACATTTATGATGGGTGCTTCTTCACATGCCCAAATGCAACTTCTCTTGACAGAAGTACCTTTGTCCTGTCTGATAACAGAACACCATGAACTAGACTAGGCCTGGGTATCTCAATGCTGTTTTAGCATCTCTGTTCATAATTTATACCCTCGGCTACTCCCATTTGTCTCAATCTTTGTTGTGCCAAAAGTCAATGTAGACCAAGCTTCTAATAACAGCTCCCTAAAGATTTAAAGAGATGTCTCTGAATATGATGCACTTTGGAGATGGTCATGCAGGAGCACAGTACCTCAATTCAAAAATATTATTTGCCACAGAAATTCTCCAAAGCCCTCTTAGTCAAGAGATTTTTGGAATTATAATTAACGTGGTCTTCGCAACAAGATGAATGGAAACTCTGAAGGGGATTTCAGGGCTTGAGGCTGTAAGGTAAACAACTGTGGAACAAGGCAATGATATACACACAGATTTACAAGTTAGTTATTGAGAAGCCCTACATCACACAGGGAAAAATGAATCTGTGAGGTCAGTTCTGCAGAAACAAGGGTAAAACATCTCATTACAAAGTTGGCACAGAATATTACACAAGACAGGTGTGAACCAAAGACCTGATACAAAATTAGCACAGAAAACAAGATGCTTGCAAATTCCCAGAGAGGACTTACTGATGTCTCTTCATAAAAAAGCCACTCTAAGATAATCTAAGACAATCGTGCCTGTTGTTATACACTACATGTTGTAATTAGCCTGTGGATTTCTTGGATTTTTCTACAGGCGAAACTATGGCTCATAAACCCCAACCACTGCCTGAAAATTCAGGTGTTTGAAATCACCAGTTTGTTTAAGAGTCTTCTGACTGCAGAGGTGTTTCATAGAAGAGAGGGCAAGCTGTGATGGGATGTGCTGAATTGTGAGATGCTGGGCTCTCAAATCCTGAAACGGAGAGTAGCAGTAGTAGTACGCTCGCCTGCATCTGAATAACTGCTCGAATGTAACAGATCCCTTCTCGGAGGCAATGTGCCCACAGTGTGAATAACAATTTGATATCTACACACCACTGGCTTTGCCAGATGATATTTGGAAAGGCTAAACTGTAATCCTAAATAAAAACACTTGGTCAATGATCCTGAGTAAAGCAGATTTCTTGTTGCATACAGGCAGTCTCTACCACTTCGTTTCCAAAGTGAGTAAAGCATGAAAGGCAGATGATTTCAGGTGAAATTAAACCACAAATATCCACTATGCTTACAAATGAAACCCTCTGCTTAATCTGTACACATTCACTTCATCAGGGCAAACGCTCAAATGTCCCAGCAAAGCAGTGTTCTGCCTGCAATGTTTATTAATATCAACAATTCAAATGATGGGCTGCAGAATATTATCTATAAATTGGATTTCAAATTCATCAATGCAGATCAGGAAATCATTAAAAAGAGTTAACAGTAATGTAATCAGGAAACAGAAAGCTTGATTTGATCAGCCTGCCCAATCGAAGCAGCTTTACTTTGCAAATGGGGCGTATTCAGAGCTTAGCAACAAACTGCAAAACAGCCTATCATGTGCAGAAGCATTTAGAGAATGTAGCCAAGGACAGATCCACGTGGACAATCTTTCCCTTCATAAAAAGGGACAAAATTCACAGAACACATTATTTGCTAGTATTTACTAAGCTCACTAGCAGTAGAAAAGCACACTTAATACACCAGCTTTTAAAAAGTAAATAAATAATTTTTTAAAATGACTGAATCTTAATTATTTAAATTCTCAACTGAAACCACCAAGCTTGATCAGAGAAATAGGGGATGTGTTTTGAGTTTGCTAAAAATGATGCAACACTTGACCAGTAAAGCATGTGGTACCATTTGCAAACTTCAGCACTGAGATTACAGAGTGGCATTATGCACTTCCCTTACATTTTAGACTGCTAGATATAAAAGGAAATTTCCTTATGCCTTTTATTTAGTGTGGTGTGTGAGACCACCATTGAATTTTGTATTTGAGCAACATACAGCATTGCTGAAAGAACTGTTTCATTCTGCGCTCCTCTGGGCTGAAGTAACTACACACCTGACTGTGCACCAAAGAAATCTCAGCAGATGTTTTCAGGACTAATCGTATTCAATTGTTCAAGGGACTAGGGCCAAGCATGTTAAAATTAATAAGCAGATAACAAAAACATACTCGGTACGAGAAAGGTCCAGCCATCATTTCCCAGGGGGTTGGTTTGTTAAACTGAAAATGTGTGGTGGAAAACAGTGTGTCTCTGCTGCCTTTCCACGGATTACTGCCTTCTCTATTTTTACTTTCCAGCTGATTAGTGGTAATGAGAAAGTCATATAACGTGTCTTCAGTAGGTAATAAAGGTATCTCTTCATTTCAAGAGAAATCTTGCTTTTAGTCCCTTTCATTTGGTCTTCATTGGACTGAAATGTCTAACACGAGTCCAGTAAATCAATCTAGTTTTAATGGTCAAAGTTCAATTACCTAATACAAGCTATTTGTTTCTCTAGGATAGAGAAAAACACAAGGGTATTGAGGATGAAGTTAAGAGCAACATTTATCAAACATGGATTAAATGAAGCAAAGATTCGGTGAGTAGAATTCCATCTCATTTCTTTTGAAGGACTATGACAGCTTTGATTTTCACGGCCTCTAAGATCATGACATTACGATATTGAAATTTTTAAAAATAAAAATTATACCATCACTCTTCATTTTCTGCACTATTGCCTTTGGAAGAGATTACAAAGTACAATTTTCCATTATTTTTCAGAGAAGAAGGAAAAATCATGAGAACAGTTAGTCTAGATTTTAATCTTCACTGCCCACTGCACAGCAGCACTGTGATGCATGACCCTGACCTTTTGCAGCCCGGTATATTTTGACTGTTTGCCCACTCGGCTCCATCCCTACATTTTAGTGAGGCCATAAACAAGAGATGTGGAATGGCATGCCCAGCAAATCACAGAATGCTGAAAAGGTCAAAATAGTAGTGCTGAATGTTTCTACTCTGTAATTTACAGAATATATGAGGCATTCACATCCTAATAACTCATTCATATGACAAACACTGTAGAGGGAACGTAAAATGGCAGAACATGAATTCCTTCCAGTGACAGTGTTTCTAACAAGCACAGAAAATGGTGCAAACTTTGCCCTGTGGTTCTCTTTTCTGGAACATTAATATTGTCTGACTTTCAATGTACAATAGCGTATGTCTGTGGACTCTGCAGCCAAATGTCTCTGTGCTTACAGCCAGGCTCAGAACTCAAAAGGCAAGGTGCCCGAGGAAAAAGTCCTGGTCAAAACCTTCCCTATCTGTACTTCTCATCCTTCTCATAACAATTCCCCAGTAGCAGGTGATTTTATTGTCATAACATTCCTAGAAACTGAAGCAGCACCATCCTCACTTTGAGGACACAGAGTCCCTGCCAAGGTCAGAACTATGGCAGAACAAATACCCCACAGCTCTTACCAACAGCCCTAATCCCCTGCTCTCCACTAAGACCATCTTTTCCATTTTCTATCCTATAGGCTGAACATTTTTGCAGAAACAAACTCGTGCCCATCTCTCAGGCGCAACTTAAATGTGGTAATTCAAAAAACCAAACCCGAGACCCTTTAGCCAAGTTCAGCATCGCTGCACGTCTATGGCAGTTGAATTGATGGTTGCATTTATTAACGACAGCTTAGCCCTGGGGAAATGCTCAAGATGCAGGCCCTTGACACCCCCACACAATGGTCTCCACTTCCAGAGAAAGTTTGACTGGTGCAGGATGATTTGAGGCATTCCTCTACCATCATAAGTTAGCTAATGCCCCTGGATGAATGCCACTGAACAGCTGTAAGTCAGGGCATACTGGAGTGTTTCTTCTTTACTGTTTTCTTGTAATAAAAAGAACACAACATATTTCTCTAAGGTATTGCTGTTTCAAACCTAGCTGCAAGGGTATTTACCTGACATCAATTATTAATTTTTTTTCTGCAAAGACAGTGACATTTTGTCCTCAGGGTATATATGATTGATTTAATGACCACTGAAAGCAACATGAGCAATAAACAGTTGGTAAAAGTACAAAAATAAAGTTTGGAAAATACCAAATCTTCCTATCTGTGCCAATCCCATGGATCCCATGGATGTAAACCCCATGGAGCAGTAGCCAGAATTTGGCCATATCTTTCCAAGTCCATTAAAAGACAGAAGTGTGCCAATGAACTGTTCTCTGCTTCACAGATATAAATCTGGATTAACTATACAAAAGGCCAGACAGCTGTGGATTTACACCAGCCAAACACCAGATCCCAGCCTCAAAGTCTCTGAAGTACAGCATTTCACCATTATCCCTGAGAGAAGCAGGGATATTAACAACACACCAAATTAGCATCAAAGCATTAGCGGTAATACACTTAGGGTATTTAGGGAACTACTTCTAAACCTAAATGTCAGACAATTTGTCTCTAATATTCCCTGCAGATTAGTACAAAATGATTGTAATAGATGCAAATCCTGCCTCCTTTCACAGAGGCACATATGGCTGAAATAGCTGTGGAGCTGGATGCCTTGTGCTGCAGAGGAAGGCTGGTCCTAAAGACTGTACCCCCCATTTCTCTTCATTTCCTAGTGAAAATTGCTCCTCCGTGTATTTCTGTGCAGGAACATGAAGCTTTTGGTATTACAGCCTGCACTGCTGGGAGGAAATGATTTTCCAGCACCAAGTCTGGGGTCATTTACACAGTGAGTCTGTAACCTCTTGAAGGGAAGGGAAAAGTGTAGGAGGTTTAGTGTCCTGGGGGAAGAAAAGGAATCTCCCAGCTCATCGGTGGGAGGAGTGGGGTGTAGTGCAGAACCCTGGGTGACTGGAAGGAGGTGTGGAGGAGGTAACAGTGAGAGTACCAGCTTGCTCCTCCAGACAGCACCAGTGCAGTGGGAAGATGGCTGTGAGGTGACGGTGCAGCATGGGGATGGAGGTGATCAAATTTTTGCTGCTGTTGAGGTGAAGGGGACACTAACCACATGATTTCTTTGCCTTTGTCCCCCTTCCTCCCTGCTCTGGCATTCAGCACACACAGATCTAGATTGCTGGTATGAGGGTAGGGGTTATGATCTGGGGCAGGACTGTCACCCGTCCCACAGTAAGACCTTGCACAAGGAGCAAGGAAAGAGATCCCTTTCAGTCGCCTCTCTGTAGGGCACTCAGTGCACAATTTAACCACTTGGATGGAGAACTGTAAGCCACTATTCCACTTAAAATACTATTGCTTTTAATAATATTTACAGAGTATTCTGACAGGAAGAGGAATTGTATCTTGAAAAGTTGGATTCCACAGGAAAGTGGTGCTGTTACTGCATTTCGCAAGCAGAAGAAATAGAGACGACATTTAGGTAATGCCTCCTATCAAGGCTGTTCCTTACAAGGTTCTGGTTTCATATGCTTATAATTTTGATCTGTTAGGTGAAATCAAAGCTGAGATATTAGTCAATTATCTTAATTAGAGCTTTTTAATTTTGGAAGACAGGAAGGGGGAAGAGAACTACATCCAAAATGTCAGGCATTCTCACAGAATGGGTGAACAGAATGGGGGGGAGATATTTCCATCCTTCAACCCTCCTTCTTTTTACCCTAAGAGAATGGACATCCTATCTGATAGACAGTAGTCTCCATACAAAACATTCCCAGGAAAACCCTCCAGAGTCTAATCAGGTTATAAACTTTCAGAAGAGTCAGTCTGAACATGTTCTGTGGTGACTTGGGCATCAGCTGCTGAAGCCCAGCACACTTCTATACCCACGTCTTGCTCCCACTGGGCTCCAACATCTCCTTGCAAATGTGCATTTTGACTGGCACCATGTTTCACACACATTTCATACAGAGAGACAAGAGCTCCAAGTCTCAGACAAAGCAGGAAGGAAAAAAAAAAAAAAAAAAAAAAAAAATTAAGCAGCCCTGTCTCTTTGCCCTCTAAGCTTTAATTTTATCCTTCCTCAAACACTGTCTTGGTGTTAGCCCCATCTTTCTCTCAATTCAGTCTCTTTACTCACTGACAGCCCATTTGGGTCAGGTCACCTCTAATTTCTCCAGGTTTGTCTTTCCTGTCCTATGCCAGCTGAGCACAGGAGCAGCACCGGAGAGAAGGCTGCTGCCCTCAGAGAGGTACAAAGCTCTGGATTTGGCCCAGCTCACAGAAAACCAGATCTCCAATTAAAAGCCCCTGCTAAACCCTAGGCTGGAGAATGCCTGGTGGGAGCTGAGGAAAAGAAAGGCAGAAGGTTGTGTGCAGCTACCAACAGCAAGATACATGTTTTTCACACACACCTGCTACCTTTCTGAGTCTCATGTGATTATTTAATTAAAGAGCAATTCAAAAGGCACATGCACAACACTCAGAGGCATGACCACGGAAATATCACTGCTCTTTTCACACTGCAAATACACTAATGAGAATTCATTCCCAAGTTTGCTTTTAAATCACCTGCTCGGTTTGAGTTACTCCACATTTCAAAATCTCTGTATTGTTCTTTGTCCAAGATCACCATCTTATTCACTAAGATGTTAATCAAATACCTGTATCTTTAAATATGAAGAAAGCATGATTTAATCAGCAAAGCAGCAATGACAGACACTGCTGGACTGTCTTGACTAGACAGCTTGGTATGAAATGGTTGTGTCTGAAAGATCTGGAAGATTTTTTTTTAAATCATTATTATTTATTAAGAAGATAAGTGGGGTCTCAATGAAAATTAAGACTGTGGACAATGAATGTAGTATCTTAAATATGTCAGCAAATACATGGATTTTCATTTCCCAAATTAATCCTTCCAGACAGTGCTTAAAAAAAAAAAAAAAGACAAACTTTTTTTTAAAAAATACCCTTATTTTTATTCTATTCCCATACTTGTCAGCACATGTAACTTTGTATATTCCGCTGCACTTGCTTTACAGTAGCTCTATTGATCTGCCTAATAACTAGTCCCAAGGAACTGCACTGTTAAATATTCTAGAAACAAAATGTTTCTTAACAGGTCAGCTATTAGGAAAAATAAGAATCCTCATAAACTAGGTGTTTTCTTTCCTCAGCATCTTCAGAAGCAGAGAAACTGCCATGACAAAAGTAAATTAAACTTCTTGATATTTTTCCTGTTCAGTGAAAGCATTAACATAGATATTTCTTGGTTTGTTTTCTAAGACTCCTGATACATTTCTGAAGAAAATTTCTTAAGTGCAAACTAGATGACCATGGGAACTGCTTATACATGGACGAACTAGACACAGGGGCTAAAAGATCCCAACAGATCCTTGTCCAGCCAACAGTCAGAAGAACACAACTGCACCTCCTCTCTTCCCCAAATGCTCATGCCACTGCTGTGCTGCATGTACACCAGCTGAGAGCTGGAAGGGCAGTAACTCACAGCTACCTACAGATCGGTCAGATTTTCACTCCCTGGTGCTACCAAATTATGTTAAGGAGCAAGTTCAGAGAAGAAACCTACTCTGTAATCACATAATCAGACAGCAAAATGATTGATTGTATTTCTTTCCATGTTTTCAAAGCACTAAGAGTGAACAAAGTTAACTGGAAAAGAATTTAAAAAGCAAATTAAGAAATCAGAAGAGTAATATACCAACATACCATCAAGAGTCACAGCACAGTATGCTCCACTTACTGACAGAACATCTGTATGGGAAAACAGTAATAGATCTTTAAAATTTCCTACACCTCAGCCTCAAGATTTCTTGCTGAGGTTTGGATCTTTACTTTTCTAAGTCACGTAGGGACTTCCATAACCTCAGAGATTTGGTATGAACAATTCACATACACACCAAGGTTTATATAGTCAAAGCAACAGCAAGTTTCTGTTCTAAAAAAAAAAAAACCCAAACAAAAAAGGGTATCTTTGAACAACTACTTTGATTCACAGTGGCATAAGCTTTAATAAAATGACATTCAGAGCTTTACACGGGAGAAACTCCTGCAAACTCTGTTTGCAAAATGTGGTTATAGAGTTACGGCACAAAACTCTTCAGACTCAATCTTACGGCCTTCTGCTAAAACCCCATAGCCCAAGGAGAAGACCTATATGTATTTTGGCTCACACTATCAAATATGATTTTAACGTCCTGAAGACAACTCAGGAATAATTTTTATATTTTTAGGAAGCACATGATATTATCAGCTTAATATCATATATTTGCAAACACTTACAGTATATAGTATAAGCATTATTTGTTAAAATCAAAATAAAATAAGAATAAATGTGCTGCATACTATGCATTCAAGAACTATTACTATGTTGACTCCAGTGCAAGGAGCAAAAAACAATCATAAAAAGGATTTTTTTCGTTTTGCTTTTATGAAAAGTAAATGAACAACAACAACAAAAAAAACAAAACCTGTCATTTTCTAGGTCATCCCAGAGATTAAGTGATTATCTGACCTGGTAAAGCATCCGAGACATTGAAATTGTTTTGGACTACTTCTCTGCTCCTCTGGGATGCTCTTTTGTCCTCCTGTCAACTGTCCTCTCTCTGGCTCTGTTTTCTCCAGCACAAGCAAGTACAGAAAACAAGAAGCAAATTCCAGTTTCTGCTTCTCTCTAACCTTGACAGGGTTGGTTTTGATCTCTATCACATTCCAAAGAAAAATGGAACAAGCAAAAAGTACATTCATGCTCCTTAAGAACAAGGCAGGCTCTGGACCACATTTGAAGCCTGAAGGAACTCTTTTATCCAGTGTCAATAAGAATTGTGCACACCTATTTTCATTTGAATCTTCTTATAAAAGCTGAAAGCCAAAAGGTGAATACTGAAGTCTGCAATCAGGTCAAATAAGCCACTAAATAGTTAGGCCACTGCCTAGAGTTGTAGAAAGATTTTGCTCTGCATTCTGCTAATCATTAAGAATAAAGCCAGTAAATAATTATTAATCTCCCCTGCTTATTGAGCAAAGACAGCTATTTCTTTTAAGATTAGTTTTTCATTAGAAATCTAAAATAATCTCTGCAGAACAAGTGATGGATTAAGCTCCATTTCTTTTGTAGCTCAGTTGGCATGTTCATACTTGCCCAATCACTGAAAAAGCAGGCATATTGGGTGATGTGACTCCATGGGCTAAAGGCCCTATAAAACACAGAGACTTTGCTTTGATTTCTATTAAAATACTGAAGAATGTCACGTGTTCAAAACTCCCAGGAGCTTAACAAGTGTTCCAGCAGTTGACCTTACATACAACTTTCTCTTCTGTTACTTTGCTGCAATCAAATGATTCACTTTCCTGCAAAGCTCTGGTGTGCAGGGGGGTCTGCAGCATCTTGCAGAGGTCAGCACACACTCCCAGCCCAAAGCTGCAAATGGCCTCCACAAAATGAAGGTGCTCCCTGAGAATTTTCTAGCTCTTTGATATTTTAAAATCAGGAGGGAAATCTATGAACTTTAATATATGTTAAATAAATAAGTTCAAGTTCTTTCACAAGCACTAATCTCTTACACATAATACGAATACGTTTTGGTGGCAATAACCAAACACATCAACATCTGAGAAAAAAGCACCATATGTAAATTCCCTGATCTTAGGGGACAACTAATGGATTACATTCCAGCATGTAAAGATGCAAGATTTACATTTCCCTCTAGAGATATTCCAAAATCCTATTACTGAGCCATATCTCCAGGGAGAGGAGTAGGTTTGTTTTCATTTTTTAATCAAACCTCTTTTTAATCAGTCAAAACAAAATGCTTTCACACAGAAATTCAGTGCAAAAACAACAGAGCCCTGATGGAACAGGGGAACTGGGAAGAGAAAATGAAGATGGAATAAAAATGCAGGAAACAAAGATGTGTACTTTATTAGACAGATGTATGCAGGGACAGTTCGCTCCCAAGGAAATAATTAGAAAGTTGACTTTTATGTAGCTGGACCAGGGGACTGAATTCAGCCTTCTGGGGCAATCCAAACACTGATGACTGTTTTGCTGTTCATTCTGGTGGGCTTTTGACTTATGGCTTTACACCCACTTTGTGCTTTCTCCTTTTAGGGCCAATTTCTGCTCAGCTACAGACTTGTGAGCCTCCTGGAGGGGATCCTGAACAGTCACATACTCTCTTTCCTGGAGAATTTGTCTGGCACTGGCTGCTTCCCAGATCCATTTCCCTGTGCAAGCCCTTACAGACTCACGAGTCAATTCAGGTACATTAGTTATATACTCGCCACAATTTGACAACCACATTCAAAAAATTAAGCCCCATTTAATTTAAGCCCCATTTCAATACTTCATAGCAACTTAAGTGCTTCACTGAAACTGTTTGGCAGTTGGTTTAAGAACAAGGATGTGCCTTTGCACTCAGCTCAAGGGGGACCCAGTAAGGGTTTCACAGAAACAGCTTTACTACAGCATTGTTAGATGACTTAAAATGTTTCATTCTGACCCTGCTTGCCTTTAAACACCATTCCACCACTGAATTCTTGTCAGCTTTGGTATAAAGTCAAGCTCAAGAAGAAGGACAATGCCATAGCTTCAGCACAGAGTGAATAATCCACATCTGCAACACACCCCTTGTAATTTAAACTCTCAGTTTAACAACAGTGCTCAACACCAACTCCATTTCTGCCTCTGAAAATTAGAAATCTACTCTGTAGCAGTTCCTTCAGTACCAACATGCCCCCCAGTTCCTCAAAGTTAGCAGAACTTGCTAACATTAGAGTTTCTTGTCATGAGAGAAAATTCAGGCTGCCAGATGATATTCAGAGATGTGCATTCACAGAAAAATATGTAATGGTAGTGAGAAAAGCACGCAAGCATTTTAGTCAAAAGTCCTTTCTGGTAAGCATTCAGAACAACCTGAAAATGCACTGTTTTACATTAACTTTTAAAGGAATCAGCACTTCTTTTATGAGAATATTTGTCTTAAGAGAGGAGGAACATCATCCGATCAATACAGCACCACAGTAGACATGTATTACTCTATCAATCATATCTGAAAAAGAGCAGCAGTGCTTTACATTTAATACACGATGTAACCAATTAGTACTGCCATCCCCTGATGCTACACAAGTTCATTCCCTTAAATTGCCAAGACACTAAATTCTACAGTTATACATGAGAAGCTGCAAATTGATTTGCATGTAATAACAGTACCACTAAACCTTTCTTACCACTTTCAATTTTCTCCATCTGCTACCCGAGTGGAAGTTTAGGATCTATTATTCCCAGAAGGGGACTTACCCAGCTGGACATCTATAACAGTTGGCTGGTTCTCCATGGGGAACAATGGCTTTGGAGGTTTGTCTGTGAGTAAAGCTAGAAAAGAAAATGAGAAAATGTAATGGAAAAATTGAGACCAATGACTGCAAGAGAAAAGCTCTGTCATGTAAGCAATTCAATGTTTGTACACTTGATGGCATGTAAACATTTATTACATAATATTGCTGTTACACTGCCAGTGTGTTACCTCTTTCCCATGGCTGTGGTGGCCCATTGAGTCAACAGAAATGAGCTATTTCAATAATTCATTTTTAATACAAAGCAGTAAAACAAACTCCATTTCTCACTTTCAATCTACATATCATCAGATCAATCATTTTAGATCCTCATGTTGCAAAGTTAACACAATTAATTTGAAATGCACACCCAACTTATTTCAGTGTAACCAGTCCCAACATGTCTCTATGCTTGTTTGGTATTTAGCTGCTCAAAGAAAACTTGCACATGAATTTGTCTGATAACCCCAGCGGCATCACGCTGAGCTTCACTCCCACCCAGGTGGGGCACCTGGGCCCTCTTCTCAGAGCCTGAGTGGGGCCTTTCCCTCCTGATAAACAGAAGTAGCTCCACCTGAGAAAAGGGATCAATAACCCAGCCTGGTCCTACCAGGTGACTGCTCCAGCCATGAGGACAGACAGTCACGGATAATCCTACTACTGAAAAGCAGAGCCACTGGCACAGGCTTCATCACCTGGCTGGGAGAGCTTAGTGCCAGACACTGCAAATAGGTTTTGTAAGTTGGGGATAGCTTGAAGTAAATGACAGAGTATTCCTGGAGATGAGAACTGGTTTTAATCAAATACAGCATCTTGAACCACATGAAATTAGACATTTCAAAATTACTTCAAAACTTTTCCAGTTAAAATTCAGCACTTGTAATTATTTGATCTGAGTTCCAAAATGAATTTGCATTTCTTAATAAAAGACTAAGGTAAAAATTGCCCTGATCTCCTCAGAAGGCTCAGCACTTACTGATTTCACAGGAAGCAAGCCTACCTAGAGCTCTGGGAGCTCAAGCTGAAATTGCCTATGGCTGGGGCAGCAGGTCTCACTGAACCACGCCGAGGGAGCAGGAGCTCTGAGAGCTCCTCACCTCTGTGAGCTCCTCACCTCTGTGAGCTCCTCACCTCTGCTCCCATTGCAGCCTAAGCCACTGGCATGCTGGGAAGACCCCTCTCTCCCAGTCTGCCTCCTCATGAGTCAATGGTTCAACGCCCCTTCCCTAAGGCTTTACAACAAGCTGGCTGAGTGGCTGGAGCAGAGGTGCAGCAGTCAGATGTTTCACTAATGTTGCTCTGATAACCAGCTAGAAAATGTCAGCTGCATAAAATTGGAGATAGCTGAATTATTCTGCTACCCAAAAAAAACTTGTCACTCTACAAAACATTTTTACATCCCCATCTAGAGAAAATGACAAACTGTATTAATGAAAGACCTGTTTGATTTGGCTTTACAGTTGACCCTATTTTTTAAACTCCTTAAGTAGTGATTGTCGGCACAACTCACTCCGCCAGTTCCAGTTAAAACAAGGTTCCTTCCACTGATGCCACAGCCACGCTTTGCTTATCACAAAGTAGGCATTTGGGTAACAAGGCAGCAGCCAACATTTCAAATCAAAAATCATGTGTGTTTGTAAGAACTCTTTGTTTTACCCACAAGGACAACACAGGGATCTCTGAAGTGGTTTAAACAGCATGTTACTAAGACTAAAGCCACAAGCAGGACTCAGAATGAAAGATAAATGGAAAATACTGTTAATGAGAATTCAGCAGCTCAGAAATGCTCATCCAATGCAAAGTCACAAGACTGACCCAGAAGCAACATCAAGACTACCTGTACAATCACATTATTTGGGGATTAGCTTGTGAGTAGAAAATTTCTGGCAGAAACAAATAATTAATTTGCTGTGCCAATGCACCTAAGTCATCTGAAAGTCATTAGAGAATAAGACAAAAGTACTGCCAAACCTGTCTCTGTACGTATGGTCTGACTACTTGCTTTTAAAGGAATTTTCATCCTAAGCAAAGCAGAAAACTTGTGAGAGTTTTGGGCATCAAACCCAAGGGACATTGGAACACGTTCCGCTGATGATGTTTTTCAGCAATGTATGCTTTTTAATCGCTAAAAGCTTTTGAGACACTCTTCCTCACAAAATCCCATTGCATCCAAGGGGAGATGGATAACTATTTCTCCAGGTTCTCCACAAATCTCACCCAGATTCAAACAGTACGTTTCTCACTGGAAGGTCACAACTGCTTTGAGCAAAGCTCATTCCCAGCACTCCAGGAAAAAAGTACATTGTCCTGGAATTCCAAATATGCTGATTAGCCAGAACATTTGGGAAGGGGGAACATGAAAGAGTACATTTTTAGCACCAATATTTTTCTGTTCAAAATGTTTAAGAGCTCTGCTATTCTCATGCTGTAATTCCTCATATGAAAAACCCCTGTCAATAAAGAAGTTAGCAAGAAGCAAGAGCCACTAGACTAGAATTACATTAGTTGAACTGTAACTCACTGCCAGATTTATGAAGAGGTCCTTCTTATAGGTATCGCCTACTGTTTTCTCTCATCTCAGAAAATTAAGAGGTAGTGTTGCCTGGCATCTGCTGAGAAGGAACCTCACCACTAGAGTCACAACCTAACAATATTGCTTTTCTGCAGCTTTGGTTATGGTTTCTTTATTGATTTTTATACTGTGTAGGCAGGCTTCCCCAGAATGTCTGCTGGAAGGAGAGGGAAAGGAAGTACTAACAATGTTCTTAACTGCCTCTGTGGAACCAAGGTCCATAACTTCTTCAAAGAATGAGCCAAAAATCCCATTTTGGCCTAGGAAGTGCACAATTCAGACTTCTTTGGAAGGTAACACATTGGTGTGTATCTAAATACAGAGTACACCAGATGTGCAGCACAGAGAGAACAGCTCCTGCCAGACATGCAGCTACTTGCTGCAACTTCCTCATGGGCCCTGGAGTGGAAAGGTCACAGTGGCTCCAAAGGGCTTGGGGATTTAACCCCAGTACTAACACAATCAATCCTTTGTCCAGACTAGGCCAGAACAAGCAACACTGACCAGCCCCTTACAGGACTGCTTTAGGAGACATTGTGTGTGTACCTAGACCTCAGAAGACTGAAATAGAGAAAGAGATCGGCCTGAGAACACAATTTAAGCAACTTGATGTACCAGGTAAATCGGGGGTTTGGGTGGAAATTTGATGCAGCAGTGGCAGGGGGAAGCCCAAATCCCCCAAAATCTTGCATCCCAGTTGAGTGCTGTCCCTTGAATTTTGTGAAGAACCCCAACGGAGTTTTACTTTCTGGAATAATAGCAACATTCCTATTTTTTTTCCCCTTAGTTTTTCAGGTTTTCATTACTACATTTATCCTTTTAGTATTATTTTTAATCTCTGATACTGAATTGTATTGTGTGCATTGTAGGACTGGAGAAGACCTGCTGGGGTAGCTGCACCCTTGCTGTGTCAGTGTTTTCAGGCTTTCCTTGTGTAATGTTCTTTCCAAATCTCCTTCCCATCTGCAGTCCCTGCAACCCAATCTGACCAGGGCTTTCCCCCTTTCCTCAGCTTTAGCTTGCGGTCTTCAGATATTTTGCAAAAGCTCTCCTCCGTGACACATTTTTAATGGTTAGATTTTGCCATATTGTTCTTGGAGACTAATAATTATAATGAACTGCCAGCCTGTCAGAGCTCTTTATGTAGGAACTGAAATGGCTCAAAGGGATTTGACTCAAGGAGGGAACAAACTGCTGCCTCTTCCACGTCTTATATGTTCACTGAAAACAAAAGCTATTCTTATTTTAGAGGTCAGACATCAGATCACTTATTCACCTTATGAAATTCACTTTTGATCCTTCTTAAACAGTAAGGCAGTACAAGATATTCTCAGCTATGAGAGATTCTAATCTTTCTCTGTACTTGACAGATGTCCATAAATAATCTTTATTCAAATGCCCATTCCTCTAGGAGAGGTTCCTTTACATCTCAGAACAGTTTTACAGATGTGTGGCACTCTGATTTCCAACCTTGCTAGAAGGGGAAGAAGAAAAAGTTAATGCTGTTACTCTATCAACAGCTCTTTAATAAAAGTAACAGCATTATGTGTTCTCATCTAACTCTTACTTCACCTCCCATAAAACCACTTTAAATTAAACCAACTAAATTAACTGCAAACACTCTTCCTATTATTAAAGGTACACCAGTACTTCTGTGAAGAAATATGATTATAGCTCATCAACTGTCACAGGAAGAGCTGGGATAGAGCTGTCTGCCTTTTTTTTTCCCCAGACATCTTGGAACACACCAAGCCCCTGGGCTGCTCTGAGTAGCAATACTTACATGTTGAAGCCACTAGAACATGGATGGTGTTAGATTCCCAAAGCAACAGCTCCTGAGGCCATCCAGATAGACCCACTTTGGCACGATACTAGGTCTGACAACACAGCATGCCAAGGGTTGTCTTTGCCTTTACTTGCCCTTCTAGGATTTATCCCATCAACAGGCTGGGACAGCTTTACCTGTGTTTGTTTACACAAGTATCAGCTGCCACAGCTGGCTACAGCACGAAGACTGAGAGAGAAGCTGACACAGGGCTTCTGTGCTTTGTCCCAGGGTAATGCCAGGCTAGCCAGGGCATCGCCTGAAGTCACAGGTGCTGGATGACAAATTGTGAAGACATTTCTTTATCCAGAGGCACCTGGTGACGCACGTGCGTCCCCTAAGAGCCTGGTGGATGTGGCTAAAGGCTGTTTAGTAGCCAGACTACTGGGAGACTGCCCTAAGTGCTGCTTCCCCCTGTGCTTATATCCACCCCATTGGAGAGTAACACACAAACTTTAAAGTGCTGCGGTGATTTCAACAAGATTTGTCATGAGGTTTTACCATAAGAGATTTAAAAGCACAGTGTTGTACAAATCACTACACTGATACATTCCTCTGCAACTGTTCCTCCAGGTGGGTTTTCTTTTCCAGAACACAGGATACTTTTATTGTCTCTTTTTCATAGGCACAAGAAACATGCCGCCCCAGGAGAAGTGCCTCAGAAAAGCAGAGAGGAAACCTGCAAGAGATTTATTCTCTTCAATTAGTTACACAGTGATCTTTAGCAGACAAGAGAGAGCATGACTTGCTGCACAGGGCAGTGTCTAGCTACCCACAGGACCAAATGAAAAAGAAAGCAGCCTTAAAGGAGCTGCTCCAGCTTCTAAGTGCCAAAGCAGCAAAAGAGCCGAGAGGCTCATTTTTTCCCACCACAGCCTTACAGTTTCAAAAATCTCTCATTCCATATTCAAACATGTATCTGACACACTGATGAGGTCTCTTGAAAAAAACGACAAAGCAGTTGAAAACAAATAGCCTTAGGATATCTTTACTTAGGGATAAGCAACAATAACCAGCTAGAGAAACTACCAGGCATCTCAGAAAGCACCTGTTTCTTCACAGTTTGTTACCTGACACAGCTCTATTTCCCTACGCTATTTCCTACCTTCCCTCTGCAGCAGGTTCACAATACTCCCTCCACTTCAGTCAGACTTCTTTCACAGCAGCCATGGTGAGAGACAGGCAAGCAAACTATTCCTGCAATGAATGCAAGTCTGCAACTTTCAAGCAGCTCAACTAACTACAACTTCTGAATTTAAAGCCGACCACCTTCCCCGTGTGCCATGCAAAGAGATGCTGTAAACCAACACCTATCACCTGTGCTCCAGAGACCCGAAATGCTGCCAGGGGGCAGCCAGTAAGAGTCAGGGTCATGCACTGAAACCCAGCTGCCTACCATTTGAAGGGTGTCCTTCCTGTGACTCCCCACAGCTGGAGTGTTTGTCAGACCAGGTAACTCTTCTAAGGGAGATGAAGGCAGAAGGTTAAAAATATTAACTCACATGCAGCTAAGAACTGGTCAAATGCTGGGGAAGAGTTTTCTTCTTCTTCCTCAGGAGGGATAATGACTTTTTCTCTCTTGTAATAAACACCCAAAGTACATTTGCTCTTTTATGATTTTGCTATTGTTGTACCTCCTGGGTATTTGTTCATGCAATTTGCGATGATGAAAGGAAAAATTATCCAAATATGAAGTAGAATGCAGGGAATCTAACAAAATTGTTTCAAATGTTCTATGAGACAATTGCATGCCAACCTACTTCCTTCAATCAAGGGATCTGGCATTTTCCCACAATTAATTAGCACAGAGCCTCTAGTATCATTCAATCAAGAATCTGGCTAACCTTTTGACAGCAGAACTGATCTGTTTGAATAGCATCCTCTGGGGCAAATAGCAGCCTGCCAAATCCTTAATCTGAAACTAGCTCGTACTCTAAGTTAAGCTTTTGTTCACTCCTAGTTCAAATATACATGCTTCCAGGCATGGCTTAGATCCGCTTTGGCATCTAAAAATCTTGGCAATGACATTGCAACTTTCACATCACGGCTGAAGATGGAACTAACTGTGTGCAAAACACTAATTCAGTATGTTAACCAAAGGGTGCACCTTGCTAAGAGAAGCTCAGCATTATACCTTTTAACATATGTACCTAACTCCCCTTGGCTCATCTGAAATCCCAGCTTTGCCAACAGATTTCTCAATGGCTGACAGGAAAACGCTTCAGGCCTGACCTGCTACTGCTTTATCTTTCATGTTGCTGCTTACACCTAAGCAAATGTGTGAGCCAGTTGTGCAGATGTAAATGTAAATGTGACAGCTATAGTGCTGGCTGCCAGAGACCGAACTGTGCACTTGCAGAGTTAAAAGCTTGTCTGAAGAGCCAAGGGTTCCCACCTGCACTTGTAGTAAGTACCCTCTGTGGACTGAGCCTCTAACACGTTCACCAGCAAGTCCTGCGATCCGCTCAGAACGAACGTTTTGCATTTTCTTGGCACAACAGTAAATTACCACACAAGGTGAAAAGCAGTGGAAAACAACAGACAGCAACTCATTCATAAAAATGCAACTTTGTGAGGCCGTGTTTACATGGCAACACCGCTCCTTGATTATCTTTATCGTAGTGTCTTCTACCAGTCAATCAAAACTTTTTCAGCATTTGGTCCTTGTGCTGCCTTTCCTTCATTCAGCACAGTATCAAGCTAACAAACTGACTACACCTCCCTCCATCACTTGCAGTAACAGAAATAAAGCCACTGCAACAAAATGTTGTCAAAGGATAAATGTCTCTACCTTTGAAAATCGACACTGAACACTTATTCTCAATAAACTCAAATTCAGTAAACGCAGAACTTGTATGGAAGCCAGGAGTCATTAACCAGTGACAGAGTTTTTCTCTGTTTATTACTATTCAAGCACAAAATGCATCTTTTGGGACAATGGGGTGAAAAGATAACAGCAACTGGATGACTCCCCCTCTGCCACCATCACCATGAATATCACTTTTTGAAAACTCTACCTAGGATCAAGAGTGCCTTAATGCGCTCTTTGGTTTACCTCTGTGGGACAATTTTCTGCAAGAAGGAGTTTAGCATTTTTACATTAGCAGTAAATAATTGAAATTCATCACATGAATTCTTTTTATGACATGGAAAGAAGGACAATACAATCACAGTACTAAGGAAGATGCTGTGTCTGTGCTGGAATGCAGCTCACAAGGGAAATGAATTTTGAGGCACTCAAATACCTTTGGATCATTACTGGTTGTTTTGATTCTAAGCCATTAAATCCTCAATGACTTGGAACAGACCTATGTTTGACAGGTCACAGTACTGGCACCAAGAAGAAGCTGCCCATGACTCTCCTTCACTTCGAGAGCAGTCAGAATCCTAAACAAGTAGCTGTGTCTGGCCTGCTCTTGCCAGCTGCTCCCACAGCTTCTGCTGCAGGCATGACCTTGCAGCCTGTGGTAACTTTAGAACTAGTAACAGCAGCTGACAATTCCAGGTGTGAAACCACCTCTGAACAAGGTCTTGCTGCCAGTCTTCTCACCTGAGATGTCTTGAGCTACTACGCACAGCACGCTATCGGAGTGCATGGAGATAGTAAAGATGCTTTGGCGAGAAGAGCAGGAACATCAGATAACTAGATGAACTCTACTGAATTCACAGAAATGTCATGACAAGCATAAATAAACTAGATTTTGGTTTTGTGATCTTCTAGTTTTCAGATTTGTGAGGGACCTTTTCTGCTTCTTACAAGGCAATCAAGTAATGTAGGGCTGTAGAAAATGAAATGGTGAGCTTCTGGTGGAACTTCTGCAACAGAATATGACTTAGGAGGACTCTGGTAAAGTGGAATAGAAACAATAGCATAGATTGCACCTTACTGAAGCACAGATGGAACTCCTGCAGGGTGCCCATCACAAGGTAATTACACCAGGGCTGAACACTTAACAGTCCTGCAATACACACGGCAAATGCCAATGGCAGCGACTGTTCCGCACCTCCTGATGTGAAACGTTCAGTGACACTGGC
Organism: Chloroceryle aenea; assembly: GCA_013399075.1. Taxonomy (NCBI): domain Eukaryota; kingdom Metazoa; phylum Chordata; class Aves; order Coraciiformes; family Cerylidae; genus Chloroceryle; species Chloroceryle aenea. The sequence continues at coordinate 548,215 of VWZY01004197.1, forward strand.
AGTGTGGTTTCTGTTGGTGCTGCCACGAGAGTCACTGTAAGGTGGGTGCTGGAAAGCAGAATAATTCTGTGCTTGCAGGCCTCTTGCTGTATTAATCCAATCAAGTTTCCTTACTCTTGTGGTTGCCAACACACTTTTCACTGCATCGCTAAATTCCACAGACTGGATTAGATTATGCAAGATTTTACTCCTTCCCTAAATGTGGACCATGCAGCTTTTTTTTATGAAGCAAGCATGAGCTTCCTCTGAAGGAGAGAAAAAAGTGTAATAAATTTATACTAAATGTGAATTACATTTTCCTGCAATATAATTCATGGAAATCTCCAATGGAGTGTGCTTTATCTAATGAACGGAGTGTATTTAACACAAAGGGCACATCATTTCATCCGCACTCAAAATGTTTCTCTTGGACTCTGAGCAGAAAGAAGATGCTTGAAATTACCCTCTGTTTCAAGGAGATCTGCAAAGAACATTTTATGACATTTTATCTTTTGGCTTTTTTAATTTTTTTTTTTTCTTTCTGTCTTATAAAAAAGTAAAGAAGTGGTGACGGATGAAGCCAGATCCCATCATCCATCTTGAAGCGACAGCTGGAGACTTTGCATGCAAATGAAAGCTATCATTCTTGTCAACCTGAAGCCTGAGTACCAAAAGCCTGCAGTCCACAACCAATTAATATTCCATGATCAATCCGACCACTTGTGCCCAGTGAACTACTGCACCACCGCACAAACCCAGCAACATGAATTATCATGGAGTGGATTTCATGCATTGTTTTAATAAAGCTCAAAGCAATCCATTATTCTCTGGAACTAAAAACCTCATATTAAATATAGATAGTGTATCAAAAGAGAGTTACTGTGGACGACAGATGCCAGCTGAACAAAGTATTAAGCACCTATGGTACTATGTCTAGGCAAGAGAACGGGTGTTGGGGCTGGGAAAAGGCATCTCCAGGTTCAATAGCAGTCTCCAGCCAGTGCACACCACAATCTGGTGAAGGAGGAGCTGGTGCCATTTTTCCATCTCTCTTCCTTTGCTGTTTCAGACAAGTGGATGGCTTAGCTGTGCCCTGAGACAGCCCCAAGTCAAAACCCTTCTTACAGACCAAACATTTCTGGGTAATGTTTCAAATTAGAGGACAGAGCTACTGAAAATCACCATTAAAAATGTATTTCACTTGATGTCTCAAAGGCAGTAGAGACCATTTAAAACTTGTACTTTGGATGTGATTAGTTGTTGCACAGTGTAGCAGCTCGGCCCGCTTTGATGTTCAGCAGGACCAGCCCAATTTCAAAGCAGCCATACAGCAAACAATTTTTTTGGCAGAATTTCAATTGTAAATTTTTCAGATTAATGACATTCAAAAGTAAGAAACATGGACACTTCTGTTAAGTCATCTCTTGCCAATTGACTTCGCTCCACAGGGGTTTAATGAGTAGACTTCACCCTGCCCCATCCAGCCTATTAATTCTGATGCTTCTCTGGATTAGCACTCTGCCTTCCAAAGCTTGCTACAATGATGAAAAATGTTACTGTGCTTGACAAGGAAAACCTTTTCATAAAATGTTTATGCAATATTTATGTAGGTTCTTTGTCTCTAATTTGCCCTCAAAAGCTGAAAAATATATTCCACCAGGTTTTGCTATTATTTTTTTTTCATTTTACCACAGAAGTTTTGAACTCTGTTATTCACTCGGCACACGTAGCATTGTTAAGAAAAAATGGGGCTGAAACGTGTCATTATTGGTTGGATGAGCAAGAAAATGAATAAAAGCAGGCATAATATTGGCGTGTAAAGAAATTACAGATACACTCGCTACTGTTTATGCTGCCTCATGACTGAAGATCAAGAAAATGTAAATCTTCTGATGAAAGACAGTGCTTTAAGAAATGAAGGAGATAGTTATCCCATGAAATGTGTCATTTTATCTGAGGCAAAGGATTTAAAAGAATTAACGCAAAAAGTAGCATCCACAGAAATCTCTGGCGGGACGACCCATTTTCAGAGTCAGCACTGCTGCATTTCACCGCTTTCATCAGAGTTTATACCAGCTGATGGGTAGCAGAATAGCTCCCTGGTGATCAGTGTGGGACCTGAGCCTTTCACTGTCAACTACTATCAAACACAGGGAAGTGTTCTGATTCAAGAAAGCAATTTCTTTTTCGCAAAAATACAGCAGATATGCACAAAGCACTGCCTCGAAGAAAGATGCCATAGGAAACTTCACAGCTTTGATAAAACAAGCTCCTGCTAAATGATTCACATCCCAAGTCAGTGGGCAAACTTTCACCCCCATGCATCAGGTTTATGGGAGGCAACTACTCAGCACTAAACGTGATATTTTAAGACTAACATATTGCTTGAAAACGTTTAATGGTCACTGGAGATGCAAAGGATGGCAAGCAAACCTCCAAGGGGAACATGACTAAAGGCTGCACAGAGAGCTAGATGTACAAAAAGCACAAGGACAAATGTCATTCCAGTGCCCACTGGTGCATCTCTGTGCAGCCCAGTTAACAAGCCCAGTGACACGCAGCACAGTTGAGAGGAACAAATTAACTTCCCAGTGAAGCAATTCAAAGACTTAGTGGTAATGCTAAAAGCAATGGAAAACAGTGAAGACATGGCCAAAAAATTGTCTTTGGGACTACACTTGTTTTGAGTCTATGTGTCCATTGCTAAGCAGGCTGTCAACACACCAGACATTTATATCAAAAGAGTATAAAATAAACTTGACAGCAGAGCAAGCAATAGATTGTACCCGTCCCACAGGTCAATGCGGGCACAGGTTGTACTGTGTGCAGCAGGAACTGTGGGAGAGCCTGCCTTCCAAATCCTCTGAAATGTGAGATTAAACAGCCCCCAGGCACTTCAAATGACTGCAGATAAGGAGTTAATCCTTCATCCTTTTTTAAAAGATGAAGATAATCTTTAAATCAAGAAAGCAGAAAAAAAAAAAAACAATAGAAAGAGCAAAAAAAGTATCTGACAGGGAGAGGGAGAGGGGAGGAACCCACCCTGTTTTCATTTCCAGATCATTGCTGAATCTCCTCTTAGCCAGAGCTATACACACGAAGCTTGTGGGAAGGGGATCTCTCCCCCACCCAGCATCGGTGGCCCAGGCAGCACAAGCTCTCGGTGACTGGTGCAGGGCTGTGGTATTGATGGCCTGCCTCTGCCTGAACTACCAGTGCACACACAGGCTCCTGGAGAAGGGTTTTCTGTTCTCCTGCAATTTCTCCATCCAACTGCCAGGACAGAAATCAGCACTGCTCTTACCCCTCAGCCACTGGGACACCATTGGTGAAGCAGCTCAAAAGAGAGAGCACTTTCCTCAGCTTCTACATTTCTTGGCTGTTCTCAGAGGACCATTCGTTACCCAGCTTTCTGCTGCCTTTTTCCAGCAGCCAGATATAAGTTCTGCACGACAAATGTAATTTCTAAGAAGTTTTTCATGAAATTGTGTCAGCTTGTTGTAATGAACCTGCTTGACACTTCATTTTCCTGTTGAAAGTGTCTTCTGTTTGTCATGTGTTGAAGCAATTTGAGATTCTGCTTTGACATTTTCAACAAGAGAACAAGACGATTCAATCTGTTCTAGGTAGTAACTGCCATTACATTTAAACTACATCATTCAAATGAAACTCAACATACTATTTTGCCTGCCATTTTACATCTCGTCTGTGACTGTAGTACTACTGCCCCAGCTCGTGGTACAACGTGCAAGCAACAAAGTCATTTAAAGATGATCTCCCCCAAATTTTCCACTAATGCTACCCTGAAACTTTCATTTCTTTCTGAATTGGTATTCTCAAGTCACAATCTTCAGACATGAATCCTTTGTAAGAGGATTTTTGGGGTTTATTCCAGAGTAAAATGAAAGCAAAATCTGAGAAAAACATGCCACCATAAACTTCTTCTCCCCCCAAAAAATAAAAAAATTCTGACCTTCATAATATTTCCATCCCAAAGGATGGGTTGAGAGGCTGATGGAGAAGCTGAGCACAAACTCAGCAGTGACAGTGCAGGAAACAGCAAACTCTGCATTACTTGTCACGTTCATCACACACCGAGTCTGATAACCTGCCCCGGGTACACCTGACTGTTCTACTCACCACCTACCTTCATTTGAAAACTTTTATCCATTATGTTGTCTGCTTTAAAATGTGGTACACACCACGTTCAGTACTCTCTAATCAACATGTGGGTTTCAGTCAGTGCTTTCTGATGCACAGTAGTTATCAATCATGGCTTATTTATTACAGGTAAAAAGATTACATCTTGTTCACCAAGTCTTTTACTTCAGTTCCACGGTCTGTTTTCTGGAAAGGTAAGGCAACATTTTCAGCTGACAGAGGCGAGATGAACAGCTAAAGAGCACCATAGTTTCTCAGGAGGTGAACAGTATTTGGATGGATAATTACAGAACGAAGTGTTTTAACAGGGAAATATGGACATAATACAGGATTACAAGTGGGAAATATCACTTTCTCTTGCAGGTTTTAATTAATAATTAAAGGAAATGTTTGTGTCAGCACACCTGTAAAACAGGCACTCTACATAAAGATCTATCACTTATCTAAAAACTATATGATATCATTGCTTTTTACAGAACTGGTGGATGAAATAGAGCAAGGAAGGGCTGGGCATTCTTTGGTGGTTGTTTAGGTTTTTTACAGCAGTAAAAGAAGAGCAGCATTGTAAGGGGTTGGGTCACAGAAGCAGAACCACAGTCAGCAGTAATGTTACACAGGCTTTAAGGCAGAAGGTCTGTCTTAATCTGTTATTATTCTCCAATTGTGTCTAAAGACAACCTTTTGTACTATGCTTTGGTCGATTGCTATCCATCCAGAGGTGGGTCCCTATACGTGCATTATTGATATCACAACAAAAGGTGCTCAAATGTAACTGCAGGAGTGGGCTCCATTTCAGCTAATACACCAACGTAAGTCAGAGACATCTCCCAGCCCTTGATATTATCCTGCAATGACGTGCTCCCTTCGCAGGGTGCTCTAAAGAGGTCTAAATAGATTGTTCTGTAAATTAGCAAATTTTGGCCAGACATGTGGTAGCACTGTTTATTTAACTGCTTCAGAGACGACATCTGGGAAATTCTGAGTTGCTGCTGGAATGCTTCTTTTTTTCCTCCTACATACTCTCGAGTTAGTGTATCTCTTTCTGTGGGTAAATATGCACATTTGTGTTCAATCTGGAGCAGCATAAAACAGTTAAATTATCATTAACACCATATACTGATCTCGCTAGGAGTTGAAAACTCCAATGCAGTTTCATATCAAAGCAATGGAGCCTTAAGCTTTTGCATCTATGAATGATGAGCAACATTACTTCAAATGACATCTTTTGTCAGAGTTGCTTGAGCTAAAGACAGAGTGAATCCATTTGTATAAATTGTGGCTTCGCTGCTGATAGATTACAAAAATATATGGTGCTATCCTTAAGTCTCAAACCATTAATATAGTTAAAATATGCCATCTTTTCCCAGGAAGAACTAGCAAGTCCTTAAAACACTATCATCAATCACAACTAATTCACTAACTATACAATTCCAACAGCAATGGAAAAAGAAAATACAGTGTAGTATATCATCTGTCACTTTATCAAACATCTCTGGTTTTCCATGGAAACTGCAAGTCAAGATTTCCAAGGTCTGTGATATAGAAGGTTCATAAATGAGTTCCTGTTCCACTGGGATTAGCCCTTTGCTTTCCATTTCTCTGATGAATTCAAAGCTAGATATTCTTATCTGGAAAAACAAACCAACATTCATTTCCCCAACAAGAACATGTATCTCCGGATGATACAGTTTAGTCACTGAAGTACTTAAAAATGATCAGCTATCAAATGGTTCTTAGATATTTTGATTCCTCAAACCTGCACATTAACTCATTTACTAGAATTGTACAGATTTTATACTGCCAGGGTGTCCAAAACCACCACAAGGTGTGAGCCAGGAGCCCACTGTACTGTAGAAAAAGTCCCGGCACACGGGTGCTATCTTGTTTGATTCAGATCATTGCCCCATCAGTTGTATTCTCATCATGTTATGTCGTGGTTTGGAGCAATGAGCATTTCACTATGCAAGACTGAAGGTCACACTAACAAAAAGGAACACTAATGGGGTGAAAATGAATATCGTGGGGACAGTAAATCATTGTTGAAATCCTATTTAATTGTTCATTTTGTAGCTGACCTTGCTTCTGCAGAAGTCAATGGCAAAGCTTCCACTTCTGTGGATATGAACAGGATTGGGTCCTTTAAAGTATGGTATGTTTTATGAATGTTGAAGGGAGCATATTTGACACAAGAATTTTCTTTATTACTTTTCAATACAAAACTTCACCAAGACTGCCAAATTGCTTTATAAAAGCACCCAATAGTAACGGTGCATTAATTTATTACCTGATACATCTTCCTTCTAGTAACATGGAAACATAGAAATGTCTGGGCTGGAAGGGACCCTAGAGGTCATCCAGTCCAACCCCGCTGCTGATAGCAGGGACATCCTCAGCTAGAGCAGGGTACTCAGAGCCTTGTCAAGCCCCACCTTGAATGTCTCCAGGGATGGGGCCTCAACCACCTCCCTGGGCAACCTGTTCCAATGCTCCACCACTCTCCTAGAAAAGAACTTCCTCCTTATTTCGCATCTAAATCCACTCCTTTCTAATTTAAAACCATTACCCCTCATCCTTTCACTACAGGCCTTTGGAAACAGGCCCTCTCCAGGCTTTTTGTAAGCTCCCTTTAGGTATCGGGAGGTCACTATTAGGTCTCCCCAGAGCCTTCTCTTCTCCAGGCTGAACAATCCCAGCTCCCTCAGCCTCTCCTCGTAGGAGAGCTGCTCCAGCCCCCTGATCATCTTCGTGGCCTTCTCTGGACNCGCCCCTCATCCACTGATGCAGTCAGCCATAGAAAGCCACTAGGTTTGTCAGGCAGGATTTCCCCTTATGTTGTCACTTTCAATACACAGACATCTAACACAGAAAATTTTCACCCCATCTTCCTCCCCAATATTTTCCTCACAGATTTTACAAACACATCTATCACAGACTACAACCTCTCCATCTTTAGCTGGCAGCCTGACGTTTCCTTTAATAGTATGTGAACTACCTCCGAGGCAATCGGAGTTCTCCCCGAGGGCCAGCCCCCGGCAGCACAGTGCCCACAGCACTATGCCAGAGGAGGTAGCAGTAGTATTTACACTCACTTGAAATGGAAACGAACCAACAAGGACTATTCTGCAGCTGTATCTTTTTAGGTTAAAGAACCTGACTTAATAGAGTTTGATGAGAGTCATGAGAGAAGCAGGCGGGGTCAGGAGCCTCTGTGCTCGCCTTGGCTGTGGTGGCAGAGGCAGATGCTCTTTACCATGACCAAGCTGAGCTGGCAGAGCAGGCAAACTGGATTGGCAGGAGCTCTGGCTGCATCTGAGGAAATTTGCTCATTCTCTGTCTTTCCTCACGTTACCTTAACTCAAGAGATGTCACAGTCCCTTTTGGACACTGATCGCTGTTAGTCATAACAAACAGGCTTTGATGAAGTGTTTTCAGGGGAGCACGTGTCTCTGGTGCTCAGCTCTGCTGTGTCAGCGCATTCACAGAATCTGACTGTGGTGACTGGCATCCACTGAGGAATGCTCGAAATTCCCAAATCCGCACTACTATGAGAGCAAACAGCACAACAGAGTGTGCTCCTTCCATGCTTCTAGCAGCACGCAACCCCCTCTCCTCCTCCTTTCCATTTCCCTCTGCCTCTTAGAAAGATGATTTGCCAATACCTCACACTGAATGACTCCTTTGGGAAACAAGTAGGAAGGATCCTAGTTGGGAACGGGAGAGGCATGTACAAAACAAGCTGTAGAGACTGTCAGAGATGCACTGAGGTAAGCATACAGATTTGGGGTGGAGCATTTCTTTGAGGGACTGTACAGGAAACTGAGATGTGAGATACAGGCTTTGACAAGATGGCCTTATGAGAGCAAGCTTTCCACCACCAGGGAAGTAGCACTTTCCTCAAGCCCCAAGTAAAGGCTAAGTCTCTTATTAACAAGTGCACTTTGGATGGCTGCAGGGAGCGTATGGTTTTAAGAGCAGGAAAAAACCCTCAGATCAGGAAACTTTCCAGTCTGGATGCTTCCAGTGAAGTAAATTCCATCCGGACATGTTTCCTTCAAGAGATGAGGCTGCAGTCTCATGAGGAAGCACAATGAGGGCAAGCAGAAGCTTTGGGCTGATCATCATCATGCTGCTATTTATCTTGATCCTTTATGGTTTTAGACAATCTTGACTTTCTGTGGTGTGAGTGGGATGACTGTGAGTGCTGGCACTGCAGCGTGTCACAGAGGAGAGTAGATTTGGCACCAAGTTCACAAATGTAGGGGCTAATAGCTTGGCAGTAAGGTATCTTATCCTTAACACTCAGTTTTGCTGGTACTCTTAATAAGCACATTTATAAATTCATAAATTTCATTCTAGTTGTTGGTGTATTACACTCTTTCAGGTTTTAACTCCTTTCTTTTTTCCCTTCTACATATTGTATGTTCTATTTAAAACATGGCAGTGAGAAGAAGCAAAAACTAGGAGATTCCAATTATATTTTCACACTGTTTGAACACTGAGCAGTTCTCAAATGTACAAGGTAGGAGCCCAGTTAAGTTTTTCAGACAAATGTTTTATGACAGAGAAGAAATGTGTTATTGGTTGCCTGGAACTGCTTGTAAATTAATGTCAAATTCAGTTTTAGATGGGAAGAAAAAAAAAAAAAAAGGAAAGAGTAGTAACAGTAAAATACCTTTAGTCCCCAAAGAGGAACAGGTTTGTGTCACATTTTTCCTATATGAAACATAGTTATGTAATTTTCTCCAGAAATTTAAGACAATATCTTTGAAGCATATTTAACTTCCTCTGATCTAAACCAAACGTGTTGAGGAAGCTTGTAGAAAAAAGAAGATAAAATCCACATCACTTCTATTCCCCAAAATATTATATTCAACTACTGTACTGAGAAAAGTGTCATACAGCACTTAGCAAAGGCTTGTCTTCCTTTTCCAAAGCTCTTAAAACCCTACAAAGCTGAATTTCTACATAATCTCCCAAATGCGTCTTTTATACCTTGCCATTAATTTGATTAATCTGGGTGTAGGGTTTCAGGATATTGAATTTCCCCTGGTTTTGCATAATTTCATACGATGCTTTCATTATTTCATTAAGCAACTGAATTGTCTGAAATTACTCTTACATTTTCAAGCTTCAGATTCAGGCAGATAAAACTTTCTAATTTAAACTCATGTTAGTTTTGAAAGCTCCTTTCACAGCTGCAGCAGCTACAGCCTGAAACTTTTGCTTTTTTGTTTAGTAAAAATCAAAAGTTCTGGAGGAATTTGGAGAGAATAAAAGTAAAATGTCCCAGCCCTTACAGAAGTCAGCTGGAGATATTCTTTCTTATATGAACTGTCTGCTCCTGCACAAGTGGGCTTCCTCTGGGTTGCCATTGTCTTAAGGCCTCTAAACCAATGGAATAGCTGCTCAAGATTGGATGTCTGGCAAGATACTAGACTTGTGTGAATAAGGCTCAAGAAAACCCCGTGCTGAAATCCCAACTTATACAACAGACAAATACATTTGAGATACTGCCCAAACTGAAAGAGCAGATGGAAAAAATGCAGAAATGCAGTTCACTTATCCAAATGCAGCACCTGGCTTATACTGATATTTAAGCTAAAGGGCTGAACTTCTACTCAACTGTGTGTTACAGCTATGACCGGGAGAAGTAAGACAACTGCAGTAGTATTTTGGGACTGAACAATGGGAATCACTTCCTATCTCTCCTTGGTGCCACCACTTGACAGATAATTTCTGCTCCTGAATACCAAGGCACAGGTTGCTCCACACTCATACTGGCTCAAATTACAGCTGCAACTGCAGCCTCCACGGACTTGGTAGAGAAAGTAAGCAACAAAAGCAGCTTGTGAGCCAATGTCAGCCAAGAGTGCCTGCCATGTAGCTTTGTGCAGAATGTGGCCTCTGTGAGAAAGGAGTCATCAGCACATGCTGAGGGACAAAGCTCCAGCTCCGCCAAGAAGTTTTTGATGGAAGCTCCTGAAGAATGTTTTGTTTTCCTCTGGCAGCCTCTCCTCAGCCCCAGTCCAACTAGAGCATTAGGATTTGTCTCTGTCCTAATCCTAAACCTAGTCTTTGGTTGAGCCTTAGCTCAAAGACCTGCAACCACTGCATGTGTTTGACACTTAGTAGGAATATAAATCACTTCTATTCTCTGCAAAGACCTTGCTGGGCTGAACTCACACTTTACATACCACTGAAATGTGTGGGGCATCCAAATGGTGACTGTCTTAGTCTCCTTTAATTCTTTTGTACATTTGAAATTTTTGAATCACCAGCTTTCAGAATGTGGGCAAGTAAATGCCCACTCCCTGGCTGGAATAGGCGTGTGCCAAATCCCAGCTCAAGCTATTGTGGCACATTTATAACAAACCCATATGCAGCGTTGGGGCTTTGTCTCTGACACTACTGTGACACACTAATATGGCACGACTAGAGACAAACAGACTCGCCATTCTCCTGTTTGTGTTATTTCCCTCATGAGATCACACAAAAGGCATAAGGCCCACTTCTGCGGGGTGAAGGAGGCCATTACTTTGAACAGGACTAGACCCAGCAATGCTGTACACTCTGTCAAAGGACCTGAGGACAAGTAGGAAATGAACCCATCCTGGCTGTGTTGTAAATCTGGCTGACAGGGAGGAACACACAAGACAGAGTCATCTGAAAAGATCCATGAGCTTTTCCTAATATAAGCTCTTACTTTCTGCTTGTTGATTCCTTTGTGGACCAGACTGAGCAGAAGCAGAATGAAATGTCAGCTTGTGCCACTCATGAGCTATGAGCATGCAGTAAGCCAACTGTCCCTCTCTCACACAAACTGTAAGGTGACAAGCATGGTCCAAACTATGTTCACTTTCACTAAGAAAGGGAGCTCAGCATTTTATTGAAATGTCTATGCCTGTTTCCTGAAGGGACACATCTATGGGACCCTTTCCACATGGATCTGCACTGAAGAAACCAAAATTCATCAGAGTGCCTGTCATGTCCAGCCTACGTTGGTCTGAATGCTTCCTGAGAAGTGGTGTCCAGGCTTGGTGCTAGAGAAGACAGGAGGCAGGTAAGACCCACACAGCTGAGTGCATCTACTCTGTTGAAAACTGCACAAATGTTCTCCTTACTGACAGCTCTGGTCAGCAGCTCCTCATAGTCTTCAGACTGACCAGACACTCCCCAGGCACTGAACTACTGCAAGCTGGTTGAGGACTATTTTCCATGCAATGTTCTTGACCCCTGTGAGCACCAGCTGTAACCAGTGACATTGGCTTCTGTGCCTGGGGGCTGTGATGCCCTAAGTGGTAAATAATGATGATGGACAGGATTGCAACT
>VWZY01004197.1:559785-671978 GCA_013399075.1 Chloroceryle aenea
CATGCAATGTTCTTGACCCCTGTGAGCACCAGCTGTAACCAGTGACATTGGCTTCTGTGCCTGGGGACTGTGATGCCCTAAGTGGTAAATAATGATGATGGACAGTATTGCAACTGATAAATATAATCCCACAGTCAGATGAAACATTTCCAGATGTCCCCCTTCCAGATGTCATCCACAGGGATGACATCGCCATGTCATGCATACACAGAACCCAGTGTTACTTAAACTGGTAACAACCCAAGCCTGGATTTTGGATCTAGTGGATCTTAATGGTGAAGCCCAACATTTCTTGTTGAGTAACATGGTAGGATGCCTGGCTCCTAAATAATCCATGCTGGCCAGTTCGTATCATGTACTTTCATTCTTAGATCATTACAATGAATTTTGCTGTGAATTTTTCTCCTTCTGATGCTTTATCTTTACAAACAAGTCCCCCTATTTTTTCCACTTCCCAGTTAGTCTGAGAGAGTAGTACGTTCTCAGACTCACCGGTGCCCACTGCCCACTCGTCAAGATCTTGCCCAACATTAAGCCCACCTCTCCAGGTCTCTGGCATTTTTAATTGTTATTACACAACTGAAAATTAGCGTATTTTCTAGCTATTCAAAACCGAGTGGAAATCAACACATCCCTAACTACTAGTGAAGGCTTGCTAAAAGGTTTCCCCAGTGCCAATTATTGCTGCCTCAATGATCACTGATTCCTTGAAAAAATCATTACATAGACACAAAGTCAACAGTCTGTTAGCACAGCAGAGTCAAAGAGCAGCAGCTGGCAAACACCAGTTACTTTGTTCTTGTATACTAAGATTCCTCTTGTGTAAACGATCCACAATGAAGTCATGTTACAGGCCTCTAATTTTGTTTCCTGAATGCAGACAAATCAAACAAGTACGACCCAGGACACAACTGGCAGCTTCGCAGGTGAAAATCCTGACCCCAAGTAAGGTGAACTTGGGCTGAATCGAGTGGTTGAGATGGTATTTTTGAGCTATTTCAAATGAAAATGGCAGCTTTATAGGTGGGAATTTGGGGTACCTGCCTGTGGTTACACTCCTTTAACAGAACTTATATAAAACCCAACAACCTGTAAATAAGTCTTCTTTAAAATCAATCATTTTGAAAATTGGACTTTGAACAGCAGAATGGGCAAAGGCACCATGATTTTCCTGAAATTATTTTAACAAATGATAAGGTACAACTTCAAATTAGTATCATTATCATTACACTAAAGCCATTTAACTTTGCATTAAGGATGATCTCAAGACCAAGCATACAGTCTTGGTGGTTTTGTTTGCCTCATGATTTTTTGTTTAAAAGGAAAAAAAAGTGATTTGGAAAATCTGCAATCTGTCTGTCCACCCAGAATAGTTTATCCAAACCAGAAAATACATAAAACTAACAGTTTCTCTCATACATAAAACTAACAGTTTCTCTCATACATAAAACTAACAGTTTCTCTCTGCAAGAGTGGATAATCTCAGGTACAGTCTCACACTGTCTCACAAAAGACTTCTATGTTAATATGATGCACTCCACCCCGAAACAGCAGGAATAAGAAGATGTGTACTGCCTGACCAAGTATGTTTATCCTCTTATAATTACATTTAATTTACTGATCCAGTAATCATTCTTTGTTTGGAAATCCTCCTGTATTCAAATTTCAGGACAGCAGCTTTGTAGACCCTGCCCTCAGTAAAAACCATAAATAACTCTGGGCAGCACTGAAGTCACACGAGCCCTGATGACCTGGTCTTCTGACGCTTGTGCTGAACTGCTCTCATACAGCAGATGAAGGTTTCTGACTTCTAGAACAGTGTCATCAGATAACTGTGTGCAAGATCCAATATATTCCCCAAATACACCATTATTCAACCAGTTTACAAAAACACCCCATAGCTTTCTATCAGCTGGTCTTCCAACCGGCAAAGTGAACAGCCAGCACACTCATACATCTCCACTGCAGATACCACACCGCACTGGAGCCCAGGAGGCTGGCAGGTGCTGATGCTCACCCTCCCCTTCCAGCCAGGACAGGCCAAAGGATGGAGACAGCACCATCACCATCACATGGACACTTCACTCCAGTGTTAGCAACTCCCTACTGTGTCCCATTTGAACCTGCCTGGCTTTGTGTGGAACCTTTTTGCTTCTTTTTCGGTGACCCTCAGTGAGCCCTTCTCTGTGAAAGCACCAAATACACCATCCAAAAGGCACTTTCTCAGTACTTCTATTGGTAGAGAGCATAAATTTTCTCAATATTAAACCCTTTTGACAGGCTCTTATCACCAGCCTCTTCCCGTTCTTTGGTCACACACCAAGGAACAACTGTTGCTCCATCAGCACAGCACCACAACTTGCTCTCACTCCTGGGCCCCTGAGGGTATTTTGAGTTTTCCAGATAGATTTTGTAGGTGTGCCTGCCTCCCCTTCTTGCTGGACACATCACTTCTTACATAACAGTTTTAAAAGATATTCTGGTTTAATATTTCCAGCTTGACAACTGATCTGGATAATGCTCTGAATTTTTAATAAGGCAAAGCCTGTTTTGATCAATAGTTATCTTCTAAGAAAATGGCATCATAAATAAAACAAATCTAATTTTTAATAATAGAATTAATGTCTAATGGAAGCCCTAGGAAAGCAGGAGCAAAGATATTATAACTCTTTCAATAGTCTTTATTGTCTTGGGAACTTTTAATAAATAATTCTTGTCTGAATAACCAATCTACTGCTTGCCCTCCTCCTATTTTCACATGGCTTAACCTCCACTATTTGGGGGGGGGAGGGGGGGAACGTGTTAGAAAGACCCTGCAGTACCTTTGGAAAGCTGACAGTACATTTATTAGTATTTACTTAGGCACATACTGCCCTGACCCCTTTCAGATCCCCACTAAGGAAAGGGCTCCCCATAGAGTGCCACACCATGGGGACAGTTGTAAGGAAGGACTGTGGCAATATAATCTTATTTGGAAAGTCATCTTAACTTAAAAGAACAATGTTTCAGCTAAAGAACATTACCAGTGCTGGAATGAGTGGCTATAATTAACCATGAATTTATTTAAGCTATGTAGAGGTGTTTTACCCACCAGAAAAGTGAACATTTAGAATAGGCTTTGACTAAAGAAAGCAGGGGCAGAAAAACTCAATTTAATTTCAACGAGGACTGACTAGCTTATCATGTGAAATATTTGGTGTGATTATAAAGGAAATGATGGAAATGGATGTCCACAAAATCCCTGCCAAATGTTCTTATTTATATCAATAAAGAGAAAAGACTCTCGCTCTAGGAAAAGAAAAAAATTGCAAACACTGGAAAGCAGCGTGAAGTATGAAAATACCTTTACCATTTTGCCATTCAAAGGCAGACAAAACTTCTTGCTAAGTGGTAGAATCTCTTTTTCCATTAAAATGCTAATAGGAAGGTTAACTTCAGCTTAAACCATTGCAAAAAAAAAAGCAGCATAAGCAAAAGAGCTTAGCTTGAGGTTATACTTTGAAAAAAAAAAACCCAACCAAGTTTAAGTTAAATGGGATTTCCACTGAGAAAGAAAACTCATTAAACGGGAGAAAAAAAAACACAACAAACTGGGGAGCAATTCTAATACCTGCCTGTGCTTATGTGACACTGCCATGGGCTAATGTTTTCCTTTAAGAAACACAAATTCTGTGGCAGCAACTAATGCCTCCTGAGTGGAAGCGTATCACATGGTAGCCTTGCCTTTTCGATGCTGTAAAATTTACTAAGCCACGTCACACTCACCTATCCCCATGCTGTAAAGAAAGCACTGCACACTCCCTGTGCTGATTCACATGGGCACGCAGAGAGTGAGTCCTTAAGGAGCTGCCCTTAAGGAATCAGCAGCACAATTTTTTGCAGAAGCTTTTGTACATATTCCACTGTATCTCAGTGATAAGGATCAAATTCTGTAATGATATGCCTGGGTGGGTGATGAATACAAATACACCTTCGCTCTTTCAGCTGATAATCAAGGCTCTTACTTCATGCTTGATTATGCTGATGTTTGTTCACTGGCACATGGGGAACACGCAAGCAAGTGAACATTTTGACCTAGCCAAAATTCAGCCGTGACTACGAAATGGCCTTATCCTTCAGTGGTGCAGATGGAGACTGAGAAGGTCCTTTCATACAGATATCTTCATCCATATTGAGCACATGGCCCTTCTTGCCCTTTTGATAAAGACCACTGCGTGCAGTATGAGTTGTGTGGAGTTTACACAACTGTGGAGTTCAGAATTACTAATTACACAGTGCACATGAGCTGCTGCAATATTCCAAATTACATGAGAATTTCAGACCTGAAGACAGTCAAGGGATAGAAGAAGGTAAAGGTGGAATGAGGAAACACCTCAGCCCTGACAAATTTCCACTGTGCAGCCCTGACCCATGCATCCATGCTGGTCAGTAGACAGTGGTTTCTGTTTTCATTTCATGAGCAATTGCATCAAAGCTACATGAAAACTTGCTACTTAAGGAAAGCCCAGCCAGAAGCCTCCAGCATTCTCAGATTTACATAAATCTAAAATGTGTTTGTAATGTGACCCAAGTTCATTTGTATTTTACATTGAGGTCCCTTTTAGAACCTGGCTTTTATTCTAATAAAATGAGTGGAGAAAGGATTTCTTCTGAGGACTATACTCAGTATTTTCACTGGTTTTGACATCTCTCCATAAATGGAGCTATCTACATTTGCTGATTTTAATTCTAGTCTGAGGAATTCACATGGTAGAAGTTTTATCAGGTTGAAAGACAAAATGCATTGATCTACACCAGAATTGTATGAGCTTGAACCTTAAGGAAGTTTTTATTTCAAGGATCTACTACAAAAGTGGGTGAGATAACCATGTCACGTTTAAATCTTAGAAAGAAAACAATTTAGTCCAGTGCTGAGCTAATATTTTCTATGGCACAAGGAGGGTCTTTGATGGAACGCGTATCATTGAATCCAAAGTATTCCATGTGTGGGAGGGAGGAAAATCAGCATATTGTCAATATTAAGGCTATGTAACTGACCCATTTTTGTGCAGCTTCTCTTCATCTTAGTTTCTCACAGTTCCTTACTGTCATCCTGAGACTCCACAAACACAGGCACTCAGGAGGGAGGCATTCTCTCAAGCCATTTAAAATGGCAACTTTGAGGTGCACATTGCAGTTGGACAGCAAACCTCCCTGCAGATCAAGAGAGTATGTGGCAGAGTAAAACCATCCCATAAAATAGGAGCTAATAGGAAATATTCCATGAGGAGTGGAGCTCACCTTTTCTGGCAGGCTCTTAAGTATTACAGTGTGATATGCAACATACTTTGTAATTGGCATAGATGCTCTTCAACCCCACAGATGTTACTTACTGAACTGAGGAAACTCTCATTGTTCAAAGGTCTATATTTTAACTCAGAGCATAAACCAAGCATGAATTCCCTCACTGGCTTAGTTTTAGAATGATGGAACAGGGAAAGATTGAAGAAAAGTAACATCCAGTAAGAGCTGCCCTATTAGCTGTGATAGTGTGCAACTTTATGCCAATTTATAAAGTGACCTTTCCAATGGTTGGTGTAAATATTGTATTACAAACCAGCATAAGACTAAAATTATCCAGAAGGTGTCCAACCATCTCTCACAGAGACAGCACAAAACTCAGAATAAAAAACCTCACAATTCCAGAAGTGCCTTCTGTAAGTGTTGCCTCCCCTAGTGAAAGTGCAAATAAATAAGTATCTCTTTAAATATATTTGACTTAAATTCTGAGAGACTACCCCATGTACTACTGTTAAACAGGAACCTCCAAAAGCTTATTATGGTGTTATCCAGTCAAGCTTACTCGTAACCCTTTTGATATTGTTTTGAAGGTTCACACAGAGCCCGTCTATTTTCATTAACTTTTTAATATATCATGATTGTCTGCAGGAGAACTGCAGCTGTAGATTTCATAAAACAGTTTCAGAGAGTCTGGAATCAAGACATTACTATAACAAACAATGGGTTTGATTTTCTGCAATACTCTGTGTGGAGGGTCTTTCATACATTTTAAGATCTAATATTTCAAAATGTCACTTGCTTGCCTGAGGACAGTGTGGAGAATGACATTACTGACTCTCAAATAACGGTGCATTTGGATGTCATTCTTCTTAGGAAGATTTTTACAATAATAAAGTACGTTAATCTGCAACTTTTTCAAAGGATTCCACTGAAAACAACTAACAGGATGTGCACATTTCTAAGAACAAGGTGCATTAAAATCAATCGTACAACTGTTGGTCCCACTCTAACTACCAAATAAGTGGGCAACTCGGTACACTGAGTTTTATGAAGAATTAAGTGAGATTGATGTGGTCACAGCTTGCACACATACAGACACTGCCAAATCTTCATATATGGTGGACTTCTCCTCATGCTTCAGGGACCTTTAGTGCTTGAAAGGGTTTCAGGAATAGAACTACTGACAGGCAGAGAAGTAAATGCAGCAAGAGATAATATCATTGGTACATTTTAATGAGGGACGACAAATCTTGTTGGCAGAAAATGGCAAGGAACCCATAGAGACCATTTTTACCACTCCCCCAACCCAAGGGAGGGTCAGCACCACCTTCAACAAACCTCTACTACCACTACTTCCTGACAGGTGTCGATAAAACCTTTTTTTCAATACTCCAGTAGGATATTCAAGGTGACATGGAGTCACGGTCTGAAATGTGCTTTTGAAGCCCCTCCTTTAACGCCTCACACATTTTACACAGCTCAAGTATTCTTAACCTGAACTCAGGTATTTAACCCAAACAAAAGTATTCCAAGTGACTTAAAGTAAACATGCTCAGCATCAGCTAGTACTCACGCTGTTTATCAAAGCCAAAAAATCCTTAGGTCAGCATTGATCCTCCCATAACAAGAACAAAGTCAGAATGGACATGCATTGCCTTCTTCCCTTGCCTTCCGACTTTATCCCTCTCAATGTATCTCAGTGTGTGGTTGGCCACAGTTTCAGTCAAACACACTGTTGTCTCATTTTCAACTTGGCATCCACTATAACCACCAGGCCCTCTCCAGCAGCCCTCTGTGCAGGAGTAAATTGCAATCCCTGAGATTGTTCACACAAGGCTAAGCACTTTCAGCTCCCACTGGCACAAAACTACCTAAGTTTTCAGTGAGATGAGGGTATCAGATTCCTGTAAGTTTGGGTTCACTGCATGTCAAGTGTTCCCTACCTTCCCTTAGGCACCTCACTGAAATGTCTTAATACTCTGAAATCTGTTTTCTCCTCACATGCCACTAAGAAACAAGTGGGAATGGGAAGTTCCCAATTAAGTGCCTTTCTTCATTAGAAATGCTTGAGAAAAGGGCTTTAACTGTACCTTTTCCAACCGTTTAGCCATGATGGGAAATAGCTGAAACTTTTCCAATTATTGAACTTCTAAAAAGTTATCTGAGGCCTGGGAACTTTTAGGTACCTCACATTCAGTGATTAAGTACAATAGCTCAGTCAAATTATAATGGTGAAAGAGAAATTTGGCTCAAGGCTTTCAAATCTCTGTTCTGTGGTTTTATGCCCAAGGCATATTTTTTGGGTCTTATTAAAAGAAATCCCCTGAAGTATTTCTTGGAGGGCTGCATCCTGATCTTATTCATGACAGTCTTCAGTTCACAATTCATCATTTTTTAGATGGCAGTTGCTAATGTATTCTTTTATAATCTTTTTTTTTACTCTTATTTTACAAAACTGTGACTTTGTCCTGCACTGTGCTTAATTCTTTAGTTTCACTGTAAAAATGTTCTTAACTTGTTAGATAGGCAATCATTAAGATGAGGAGTCTCCCTTTGACAGGAACTGTCCCTTGATGATACCTTTGCTTCAAATGTTAGACTGCAATGTTCATTTTATGCATGTATTTCCATGTCCAGAACAGAAAGGGATACACAGAAGGGATACACAGAACCAACTGCCTGCCCATTTTGCCCATCTACTAATTAGCAGTCACTCCTAGATTAAGAGGAACTTTTGGTGACATGTCCTGTTAAACAGTACAGTAAGTTACACTCATGCAGAAAGAACCATCAAAAGGTTTCATGCAGAGGATGGAGGCAGTACCCTGTTCCAACCACAGCTTCATTTGCCTTCACAGCATTTTCCACGGTCAGCTGAAGCTGTTCAGTGCCAGAGGTTTATTTCACTTTGAAACCCAGGTTACTGAAGGTGTCCAACAAGAAGCTTCAGAGAAGAGCTTAAAAGTAATGTGTACATTTCTCCAAAATACCGACTACCCCATGCCAATTTTCCCTTTTTTTTTTTTTTTTCTTTTTCATTTTATTTGAAATTCTCTACTCCAGCAGCAACAGCACTCGCTGGTAAACAGGCAACTGGAATATTCAGTGCTGGAAGCAGTCAATACCCAAGCTGGGTTTTATCTTCATTCAATTAGGGAATTCCAACTTGTAGCACAGCAACTGTCTGCAAAACTGCCATAAATTTTCCCATTAATATAAAATTCAAGACCATAAGATTCCTGACTTATTTATTACTATGGGCTAGAGATTCAGCTGAATCTGAGCAGCTTACCTCGCTAGACTGTAATGGGAGCTATGCTGATTTTCACCAGCATGGTTTAAGATAATGAACTAAACACAACTATTCAGTTGAGAGTAGGAAGGGTACATGCATCTGCATACAAACAGGCATTTGTGAGCATTGTATCTTGCCACCCTGATTTATGAGTTCTTTTGCACTAATGGGAATAAATTATTCTGACTACTGAGGATAAAGCTCATAACTCACAAATGTTCAGTTTATGTCTTTAAATATATTTCATTGTCAAAATATGTGCTGTTTGAATCTGCATCACTCTGCATGCAGCATCTCAAAAGCAAAAGGTAGTTTTCATATGTATTGTGATTCTTCAGTAATTCAAATACTGAAACTATTTTAGACTTCAATACATATCCTTGAGAAATAATACAGCATCATTTTGCAGATGAGTTCCAATCACCACTCAGTAAAATGTAATGCCCAGAGGTTAGCCTCTTTACAAGCATTTGTTTTCTTGTATTATTATTTTTTAAATCTGTTTCTTGTGAAATTATATTGCTCAAAAGAACTTACAAACTGAGATGTAAAGCTCTATGACCAGACCATGGCTCACACGGTATATTAGAAATGGAAAGGTAAACTGAAAGAGTGATAAATTGGTACAAACCACGTTATGTACTGTGCAGTGAAAGAACGTAGTTTTATGATTAAAGTTAGAATGGATTTTGTACCACAAGGCACTACAGATTTGTACACAATATGATCAATATCAGTTGAAGGTACAGTGGATGGTTTTAACAGTGCTTTGCCATATGAGCAAACCACAAAGCTGTAGCAGGGCCCTCACTGCTGCTGACAAACGTGCCTGCGGAGGGGCGTCAGCACCTGCCTGGTGGTGTTCTCCCTCGGGCAGTAGGGACCAGCCACCTGCGAGGAGCTCAGCACCTCGGGAACACGGAGTGACTGCGCTGACGCGTTTCAGAGAATGCTTCAAAATAAATCACAGTGGTTTGGGCTGGAAGGGACCTTAAAGATCATCTTGTTCCAACACCCCTGCCATGGGCAGGGACACCTCCCACCAGAAAAGGTTGCTCAAAGGCCCATCCAACCTGCCCTCGAACACTTCCAGGGAGGGGATGTGATTCTGGGGACAGTGACAATAGTAATTTTTCTATAGGTGTTATTTGAACAGAAGAAATTTTCTGATAGTTTTATAAAATGTTAGGAGATAGTTTTTATGTGACATACTGCTGGACAATAAAAAGCAAATAATAAAGTATGTATTTAGAGGGCATCTCTAGGCTTCAGCCATAATGTAAGGAAATAGAAAACAAGCAGTAAGCCAGCTAAACTACTTCAAAATTTATTACTGGGACTAAAATAATTGACTTACTTCTCTACTCTGCTCTGCAAAGTGTATGTTAATGATATGCAAAATTTTACAGTACTTGAGAGGAATATATAACTCAAGGATTTCTTAACCAAGTGTAGCTCAAGCTGACACCTCTCTCTTACTTTTTTTCAGGCCTTTTGCCCTGCTTCTCTTTCATGTGTCAAACCACCCTTAACCTGTAAGACTACCCATACACTACACTCTCTCTGATTCTTCTTGGGAAAAGAAACATGTTAAATCAAAGTTCTCACCAAGCTATGAGTATCTCCCAGACCAGGATACCCATATCAAGAACACTCCCAATTATGAGGGGTTCTCCTGCAGTGGGCAAGGCAGAGCCCTGCAAGAGGCTCCATCAGGGAGATGTACACAGGGAAAGTTGCTGTTGCTTGGTTCAGTGAGCATGCAACGATAGCTGCCTCTCTCTATACAGAGCAGGCCAGCAATGCCCAGCTGCAGAAGTGCCCACTCTGGCCTGAGATGATTCTCCACTGACACTGGCTGAAAAGCACTGTGTTACACCAGAAAGTCTGTCAAAAGGCTTGGTTTGGGTTCAGCTTCATCTCCCGGGCTACGCACCAGAGCTAAGCAAGCACCGAGAAGGTTTACTCCTCACACTCAGTTCCCATGGCTTCTCCCTCTGGAGTCAGGAGCAGCACCTGAGGTAAGCTGTGAGTAATACCACAACATGGGACCTTGGTCATCACCAGTGGGACCAGGGACAGTGCAATGACTTGGATTGTGGTAAAATACAGCAGGATCCCCACTGATTTAAAGTAGTGCTACAACCTTACATCCCATTGTCTATCATTAGTCTCTAGAAAACATACCAGGTGTTAATGGTCTCCAAAGACCTAGAATATCCAATCCCATGACACAGCAAAAACCAGCAGAGAATGAAGACAAGTGTGAAAAGCAAGAAAAGTACTTATTGCCATTTACAGAGGATAATTTTCTGAACAAAGTGTCTCTACAGCAGTGAAGTAACGAAATCATGGAATGTAATATGGAAACAAATATCTCGGAAAGATAACCGATGTCCAAACTAGTAACACAGCTCCAGGACAAAAAAATAAAAGAAGTCTTGGGAACAGCAGCTGGAAAAAGTACTGTAGTAAACACATACAAAACCACATCAAATATTAAAGTATCATCACTTATACTGACATGATTTCACGCTAAGAATTCCTTGGCAGCCAATTATTTATCATCAGAAATACAGCTCGTTTCTTGTGCTACAAATCTCAATTGACTCTAATAAGGAACTAATTAACAAAGATTAGCACTCTTTTTGTGTAACAAGCCACAAAGCCAATCAAGACAAGATGATAAAAAGATGCAATCAAGAGGTATTAAAGACAACAAAATAGTGCCTAAGACTAGGGAGAAATGTGCTGCAAGAAAAGAAATATCCAGCCATAGAGGAGTGTTCTTCCTAATTAACTGGTTGTTTCAGACTTTTAAATATTCACTCAGAGTGTTGAAGAGAGGGCAAGGTTTGCTCTGATAATTGACAGCTGTGTCGAGTTACCAAGATTTCTGGACCGCAGTAAAACCTCAGTCCTGTTATCACCCAAGACCAGTAAAGGATTGCCAACTCACTTGCCAGGGGACATAATACACCTGCCCTGCACTTCAGTACACACAAGTACAGGACACAGACAACAGGCTCCTGCCTGAATTCCACTGCAATTCACAGCAGAAGGCATTTGTCCTTTTCCACAACTCTCTGAGCTGCATGGGGAGCAGTCAGCTCAGCCACGCAGAGTGCTCAAAGATGCCCCCAACCCACAGCAGGACCCAGAGCAGGGGTGGCACGAAGCAATTCCCCTTCCACTGCTGAGAGCGGACAATGAAACACGGCAATGGGAAGGTGCTTATGATGGTAATCACCTCTGACAACAGCATTAAATGGAAGGATTCTCAGACCTTGAAAGGGTTTAGGCTACCACACCAAGGTGTGCCCTAAGGGCTGATGTGTGTATGACCGAGAGCTTGGGTCAAACATAAATCATGTCCACTTTCTATTCTTTACAATTGCAATGATTTAGGGATAATCAGAAAACAGCAACTCAGTCTGTCAGGGAAGTAGAAGGAAATAGTTTTTTACCAAAAATCTGCTTCTAATCTGTCAGCAAATACTGATCTTTCTTTCCCAAAACAGTGAAAAAATACGGGGATAGGAGACACCAGAATAGAAGCAGAGGTGGTCTGGAAGAAAGGGCAAATAGCTTATGGAGGTAAGAATTTCAGCGTCCTTGAGGTGACTGCGTGAATAACCAACATCCTGGCCCTTTCTGTAATGCACTCACTTTTGTTCATATCCTGGCATTTCCATGGGCATGTCCACAGTGATGAGTCAGCACTTCACAAACCAGAAATGAAACTTTAACAGATTTTGATAGAGTTTATTGTCAATCAAATCTGTATTTTTTTAAATGTCTATTAATCATGTGTAATTATATGAGGCTGGGTTAAAACATAGCTGCTAATGTTAAGAGCTAAAACTATCCCAGCTGTAAAGAATTCTTGAGTAATACCTAGAGCTTCCGTAAAAAGCAACATTTCAATTTTATTATAAATTTCTGCTAAAACGTAGATACAATAACACATGAGATATTTTCATGCCTTGTCTGTATGAAAATCTAAATCACCACAAAATAATTCACATTTCAATCTGACATTAATTTAATTACTTTTCAATGGAAATACAATGGGAGTTAAAAGACACTGCAGTCACTTAAAGACCTGTGATCAGCTCTGCTCTCAATAGAACATCTCAATCCTTCAAGTATTTGCCCTGTAAGAGCATTAATATTCAATTCACAGGACATACTTTATCAGCTTCCTTTGTTTCACCGAAAGGATGTTTCACATTTCCATTCCCCTATCAAAACCTGAACGCAACAGCCTGCCTTCTGTAATGAGTTCTACAGCAAGCTGCTTGCTAAACCTGCATTAATAACCACGTGTCAGATCTGAGATAAACCATATGGATTGCTCGAGAAATGCAGCCATCCCTGACCGCTACTGTGCCCTCCTCCCTGCCCTGCTTCATCTTGGTGGGGCAGAAACAGGCAGCGTGGAAGAGAACCCTGCTGCCATTTGTTAGGAAAGTACAAAACCACTGCTGGTGTAATATTTACCTGGGCTATTTTTAAGGCCAGTAAATCCTCTGATTGCATGGGATAGCAGAGCTGTTCCTGATTCTGTTCACAGCTGGGACAGAGGAGGTGGGCAGCAGTGCCGGTGCTGCTGCTGCACTCACTGAAGAAGCAACAGTGCCGGAGGGGTCAGGCCAGTGACTGCCCCGTGGGCAGGAGTGCAGGGTGGCCGTGCACAGCAAGGTGACACCCTGGCCGTGTACATCCCGCGGCCCTTTGCGCCCGCTGCCTAGAAAAAAATTGCCCCAGCCTCTGTGTGCCACCCGTGCTCTCTCCCCAGCAGCCACCCAGTCTGGCCTCTTGCTCCCTGGCACCAATGTGATGTGTGCTCTGGCCGGGCAAACACAGCCCCTCACCTGCTCTGTGCAACCTCCCACTCAACTTTTAAAGTTAAAAAAAGGGTTTCCTAAAGAAAGCAGCAGCTGTGGATTTTATCATAGGCCTGGCTCCAAATGAATAAATTACACACTATAATTTCATAATTATGCATACACCAAATTGCATAATGAGACATCACTTCAGTAGTTTTGTAACTACAGAGATAGCCAACGGTCAATGCAAGGCAATTAAAATAAACTCACAGGATAAAAAGCACCTGAAGGGACCATATTGCAAATGGGAACAGAGAGACACTCCACAACAGTCACACAGTCCAGAGCACCTGTAGACCAGAACGAGAGCACAGCAGCCTTTCCTGGCGTGCCAATGCATGCAAGAGCTCATTTTCAAAAGCATTATAACTGGGCTCAAAAGCCTCTATTCCTTATGGTAAACAATGAACTCTTCTGTCTGAGTAAAGTTAGGCAGGTGCCAGAACATGTGTAGGCTGACGGCTTGGAGCTGTGCAAATAGTTCCATTGTGGAATCTCGTTTCTGAGCCTGCAGTGTTTAGTCATCATGGGTTTTCTACGCCTAACTCGGTATGTCTGTCTGTACATGAAGCTTCCCCTCAAAGCTGGGGATATGAAGAGATTATGGATCTGTTCTCCTTGCTCACATAATTGAAGAGAACATCTGGGGAAATGGAAAAGGCAAAGCAAAATCCAGAGTTGTGAAAAATGACTGGGAAAAAAAAAAAGTGGGTGGATGATACTGGTGAGATCACTCATAAAGACAGCAAAGAAAACATGCCCTCCTCTTTCTTTTTGCCTTGCCACCTCATGTCTAAGGCTGTGTGAAGTGCTCCCTGCCTGAGATTTTATCATGCATTTTCACTTCAGAGATAAAAGTAGGCCTGCCAGGATTCACAGGCAAGCTGGCCTTCTCCAGAGGCCAAAACCTGCTGCTGCTTCTAATTCCATATTTCTCCCGTTCCTCATCCCCCTCCCAGCCACAGGTGAGCTCTGGGACAGCTCTAGGCAGATAAAGCTGCTGCCACAATAAGGCAAGATCATCTGAGGGCAAGAAGATTTCTGGGACTATAAATGAGCTGCTGCTCTGGTGAGCGGCTGCAGCCACCAACACCCACATCTCCAGGCCTGTCCTCTCTGGTCTGCTTCACTAGACCGGTCTGCATACAAAGGAAGAAGAGGCTTCCATGTCTTCTTCCTAAGAAAATGAGCTTTAAGTAGTGCTCCTGCACTGTGATCCTGTACCTTGCAAGCAGGCTGAAAACATTACCTCTGTGCACACAACTAGAAGACAAACAGAACCCAAAACAAGACACGTGGCACTGCGGAGAATAATGACTTCTTGCAGATTACGGCCAGGCTGTTAGGACTCACAGGGAGTCTCCAGTTGAGCTACACGGTGAAGAACAAAAAAAATCTCACAGTATCAGAGAAGTGCTGATGGGGAGGCTGCAAGATGGCAGGGCCAGATTGCTGCCACTTCCAGCAATGAGAAGAGAGCAGCAAGAAAAAGGAGTTTTCACCAAAGACTGAAAAATAGCTTAATATAAAAGCTAAAGGGCCAGAGGCAAATTTCATATTTCTTGCAGGTTAGGGAGGTAAATACACTCTGCCCAGACAATAGTAAATAACAGTGAGTAAACAGTAGATATTACTTGGGAATGTCTCACCAAATGCAATAGCACTTTTACCAGCAGAGGAAAAAATAAAAACCAAATAAGGACTTCAATGAGTGCTTCATTTAGTCCCTACAAGCTTTGGCCTCTTAACTGCTTCAAAGCAATGAGAAACCTTTAATTTCACAGATCACCTTTAAGGAAACTATTCTCAATTCCTGTAAATGAAATTAGTACAAAAGTAACCCTAGGGGCAGGGGGACTGAAGAGATTTGGGACAGCTCTCTTACATTTATGCAATCAAGATTAACGTCACATGTTCCTAAAACCAAGATCAAGAGAGATGCCAGCAACAATGCACATCTCCAGGCCCTCTACAGTTCATTCCTGAAATTGGGTTAAGTTCATTTTTTACGCAGTTCGATTTTCTTGCATTTCCTATAAATGTCATTTTTAAACACAGTTTCAAAAGCACTCCTAATCTGCAATCTGAAGCGAGCAGGCACAAATGAGGCTTTGACACTGTCTCCTCCATTGAAAAGACGATAATCCAAATGTCTACAAATCTCCTAATGTAAAAGCAGTTCTTGCAGAGGCGTGATTTCTCCTAGCAGCTACATTCCTGATAGCTTTTCTATTACTTGAACAAGACTTCCTCCTGAAGTTAACAAGAAATAATCACAACAATAGATAAAAAGCAAACCAATACACTCCCTTCCTGTACATTGCTGACCGGGTTTTTTTAGTAGCTAGAGTACATGTAATCTCTAAGCTCATTTAGAGGAGAGGCAAGCTCTACACCAACTAAAGAATGAGCTCAGCAGCAGCAAGGCAGCCATCACAGCTCTTCTAGCGAGCTACGAGAGCCTACTAACTCCCACACCTCCTCCTCCACCTCCCAAAGTGCCACTTTCCACATATCTACTGGGCAATGGATACACAAGCAGTAGGCAGGATGGGACTTAAAGAATAAACCACACCAGACAAACTCATTGCTATTTATCAGAATCGTAACAATAAAGGCAGGGAGCAACACAGGTGATAAATTCAGATATTAGCAAAGTGTCTAACATCACAGCTTATAAATTAGTTATGAAAATGTATAGAAACATCCTGAGAAATGCATGCTGGCACATAAACTGAAATCAAGCTGCTAAGTTGGATGTTAAAGGGGAGTTACAAACTCTGCCCCCCTGCCAGAAGAAAGAACAACCCCTTAAATGGACAGCACATGGAATGGGGCATGCAGCAGCAGGGGAGCAGGGCTCCTCCAAAGAGAAAAGTAGGGTTGTTTCTGTAGTGGTTTTATTCTTCCTGTGTCTGTAAGCTGTCTCCTTCTCTGGAGACTTTCAAGACCTGCCTGGATGTGTTCCTGTGTGTCCTGCCCTGGGTGTTCCTGCTCTGTCAGGGGGGTTGGACTCCATGATCGCTGGAGGTCCCTTCCAACCCCTACTGTATTCTAAGTAACGTTCAGAATGACAGCTCAGTCTGACAGACAATTGCCTGCATGGGAGTTGCTCAGGGAGGGCTTTCGGGGAGTAAATAAAAAGGGCAGAATTCTACAGTTGTGCCCCTCCGAACCATTCAGGGAAGGCGAACGAGCCTCCATCAAGGCAAAGGTTTGTCCAGTGAAACTGCCAGAGGCAAGAGCTCCCAGAGCTAATCCCCAAAAACATTGCATGGCTATGTTCTGAGCAAAACACACTCCTCACTTTGGAGGTTATTATGCCTTGAAAAGTGTGAATGTGGACACACAAATCATTGGGATTAGATTTGCAAACTCTTACCAGGTGAGGTAAGCTCTAAAGCTTCTAAAAATGAGAAACCTGAGCCATATAAAATCTCCTCAAAAGACTTATTTTTAAAGTATTTCCTATAAATGAATATTTTAACTCAGGAGCTGCTTATGTGAGAATTATTTCTTATCTCAAGGCCCTTCAGCATGTCCAAATGGACAAATCCCTTTTGTCAGCTGAGCTCCATTACTCTCATCTGAATGAAGGCCTCTGGGATGGCTATAATAGATATAATTTTTAACAGCATATCTAGTCTGCTAATAAAATGATGCCAGACACTGTCTGTGCAGAGATTTAATACCAGTAGGACTCTCCAGCATTTTTTCACTCCTGTTGTGGGCAACTTCCAAGGCTTCATATGGTCCTCATCCAGTTCTTTTCATTCCCTGGGAACAAAACAGCCAATACAGAACTACATGAATAGAGCTGCCTTTCTAACAAGAGTAACAACGTCACAGACACCATGCTGAATAGACTCCTTGCTGTTATTTACCACAGTGTACAGCCCTGGGGTTTGTGTTCCAAGCCGAGAAGGTGGGGGAGCCAAAGGTCAGGGGCTTCACAGCACAGTACCCATCATTCTTCAACCCGACGACATGACTGGAAGGTCTACACCAATCCTCCTCATGCTCCCAGGTGACTGATTTAATGTCTCTGAATCCATCACCACGTTTCTGAGTTCAGGAGAGACCTGAATTTGGTGTGATCTGTCTTCAAAGTGCTTGGATGTATGACAAAAACTGTTAACACTTTACAGAAGTGTACGGCCACTATTCTCACCCAGCTTCCATTTCTTAGGACTGGTGTGAATCTGAGCCAGTTGAACGCTGTCCTGCTGGCGTGATGACAATTATGTAAGAGTTATTAGCTGAGGCATGGGCTTTCTTACAATCACCTCCACATTCCCAGCTAGAACACCCCTGAGATTACAGGATGAGCTACCCAAACACGTGAAAAGTTTTTAGCCAAAGCCAACGGCAGGAAGAATTAGGAGTTACAGTCCCAGCAGATAACAACAACAATTATTTTTAATTATACCCTTCTACCTACAGAGTATTGAAAGCATGAATTCATCAGTTATCCTACACTCTGTACAAGCAGTAGGTACAGCTGAGCTTTTGTTGGGAGGGGAAAAGGATACACTCCAAACTTAATAACTTGTTCAAGCAATGAGTTGATTGGGGTGAGTGGCAGAGCTGAAACCCTAATGGTCTATGTCTTGGCAGCTTCAGGTGTCCATGGAGACCCCAGCAGCCACAGTAGTACTGCTACTTGCAACAAGCTCTGCTCTATTCTTATCATCCTGGGTCAACCACCACTGGGGACAAAGACTCAGTCTCTACCAGCGTGGACTGTGTTCTGATGTACTGATCACAAGCACTTCCAGTAACAAATGAAGACTTATGTCCACTAAAATGAGAAGTACTTGCACCCTCCAGGAAAGTTCATATTCTCTCTTTTTTGTTGTTGTTATTTAAAGAATATTTAGGTAAATGCAGTGCTGGCTTTGTTACTGAAACAGGCCCTTGCACAGAAACTCACAGCATGTTTTTTTCAAGCTGTTTTACAGCACCAAGTGTGTAAATTCTTCGCAGTTTTCTGTACAGTTTGGAATCCAGACTCTCAGAAAAAAGTAATAAAATACCCAACTGCTTCTATTTCTATGCGGAAAAGCAAAGCAGGCAAGTATATATGTTAATTATAGGCTAAAAAGCTATATGACTTTATTCAGATCAACTAGAATCTTACATAATTATTTTGAACAGATGATTATGTGTCTGCTGTTAAAGGAATTCAGTAAATGACACTATTATTCAACAGTCAGCAAATTCATGGAAAGTTGCATGTGCTCTAAGAATACAGCCACCACGGCATGGGAGCAGTGGCAGACATTATGTACATATTTATATTGAAGTTCTTTCTGCACTAATACCAGAACTCAGAGTGCTCTGAATTTCAATGAGCACTAGGAAAGTTTTCTACTATGTTAAGCTATTTTGTATTTCACTAAAAATATCCCTCCCTAATTAAAGGCTATTGTTTTTCAAGGGCAAGAGAACTAAAATTTGTCTTCTTTTTCCATCTGAATGTGACCTGCTTTAGAGCAGCCGGAAAGACTCTTGTCTGAAAGGAATTTTTTTTTTCTGCTCAGATCACAATGGAAATAACCCCCAAATCACACAAGTCAATGTACGATTTTAATAAAACTGAACAAAATAGTTTCCCTGGGTTCTTTCCTTTGCAAATGTGTAACTGTGATTTCCCAGACTGAATTCTCCACTACGGGTTCATAACAATGCATGGCAGTTTCTACAATGCCTATTGCCACCTCCTCTCCTTGGGCAAAACTGGTGGCATGTTTTTGAGTCCGACCCCCTCCGAGCTCTCACAGGCACTCCTGTAAATTTAACTTCTCACTCTACTACCGAGGAAGTGTGGAACTGCCCTATCCTTAAACTCAGATCCACTTGTGTAAGTTCTCTAAAATCCATAAATCTGATTTGGTTTTAGGTACTCCCACTAACCAACTTGCCCTCTGCCTTTCTCCTCACACCAGGTGATGCAGCATCATGCAATGCTGAGGAATACGTCAGTGCTAAGGGAACCCTCTCAGGTGATGGAGCCCAAGATCCAAATGTCCTTTTAAAATTACTTTGCGTAATTACAAATGTCATTTATAGCCATAAAATTGTTTCCTCCTCTTAGCATTGCCTTTATCCAGCCAATTTCATACTGCTCTTAAACTTCTCACAAACATTGTAGCTAACACTTCCCAGACATCTCCCATACCCAGAACGTGTTACAGTTTACTTTTCAATACACTAAAAAAAGACTAATCCCAGTGATCTTGATTTTTAAAAGTTCCTTCTGAGAGCCATTACCTCCACGTCTTGTACAGAATTATGCAGTGCATTATTGCTCCCTTACTTTTTCAAAATCAAGAAAGCTTGCACATAAACTTTACTTTTTAACTGAAGGCCATTGCTGGCAGAAAACAAGCAAAGAACTGCAGGAGGACGCCCAGGAGGAGCCTGGGTTACACTAGGGCACGCTCTGTATCAAATGCAATACTCCTTTGCTCCCAAATTGTTGTTAGAAGGTGCTACTGTAACTGGATTGCCCCTTCCACACAATTTGATGGCTCTGCACTTGGCAAGCAGATTTGCGTAAGTTATTTAAAAGATGAAAAAAAAAAGCATGCCTGTGACAGAGAATGAATGAGAAGTGCACGAAGTCAGTTGGATTTTCAATCAGTCTCACTGAAGTTTTGAAGAAGTGAACAGGTGTTGGAAGTCAGAAATGTTACACTCGAGCTGAGCAACAACTTACTCCTGTGTGCTGTTTTGTTAAGATACCATCTCTTCCTTTGAATCCAAGATCACATGCCTTACGTGACAGGAAACGTCTCCAAAATCTTTAGCTATTACATGCTCCCAGTGAAGAAAGTGTCTTGGCAGAAAGCAGAACTGAAACTCACTTGATAGCTTTCAATTTCTACAGGCTGTTGTGGGGCTTTTTTTCCCCTTGTTCTTACCTTCACAGAATTAATTTCTGACTGACTGAACCCAGGCTGTGTCCACATTACTAAGCAGCACTTCATCCAACCTGCAGAGATTTATTCATCAGGTGACCAAATTAGGCACAAACAGTTAAAGGGCTGAGTACATAACTGACTTTTATTGTTCTGTTCCTGTCTTTTATTCCTGCTTTGCTCTTGAACCAATGGAAAAGTTCTGAGATAAGCATGTTGTAGAAGTGATGGATGCCACCACTGTTAATTATTCCACCCATTACAAGACACAGTATAAATCACTTTTTGTCTGGTGACGGTCGCACCGAATTTGTAGAGCACAAAAGACACTGCAGATCTGTGATACGGCTCTGTTCTTCTCATTACATAAGAGGTAAAGATATGCATACTTAATAAATACATTTATTTTAACGAGATGAAGACAGGCCTAATTCAAGTAGTAGCACTTTCTGAACAGCTTTTTTATTATCATTATTACTCGGTACACGAGTACAAGACAAGTTTTATTTTCAACATGGCCTTCACAACAGAGCCTGTTTTTTTGCCATTTATGTTTCTAGTAGCTGCAGCTAAAAATGCCATTCAGAGATGAAACTGCTGCACAAGTACACTTTGTTCAACAGAAGAGCCAAACATTCATTTCTATCATGAGCTCTGTAAGAAAAGCTTCCTTATTCATAAGGTATTGATTCAGCATAAGTTTCTCATATACTTTCAAGTGTTTGGGATTAGAGGGCATTAGAAAAAGGGACTGGATGTTTTACACCAGCAGCGGTAGCCGCAGTGCTGTCACAGCTGGAAAAGCTGCTCTCTGACATGAGGTGATAGAGAATGAGGAGCTCTGAGTAAATCATGTATGTAGCATCCCTTCCACAATACACCTCAAGACATACGTGCACAGCTGCTCCTGGTATCAACATGTTCCTACCTCTACCTTTATTTTCAGGTCCTAACATTTTTTCTGCAGAGATGAGTGAATCAAGTGAATAAATTATTTTGCTGTTAAGAAACAACTGTATCCTCCCTCCTCCTCTTTGTCTACCTTTTGAACAAACTGTTTAACATAAAATACATTTTGCATCTGTTAAATTCTTCGGGGGCATTTTAAATACTTAAGAGATTTCACAACTGACTTCAATTTCAAAACTCAAAACTCGATTTGAACTTAGTCTTGGATGAAGGCCTTTGCTGTGATATGCTTCCAAAATTGTAACTATGAAATGAGGCAGCAAAGTCATTTGAGACTAGTTTACCGCATGATAATCTTCACAGCTGGAACTGCATATGTTTCTCTTTAGATGGGAACAAACCATGGCTTGAAAAGCTTGCTCCCCATGGCAAAGGAAACTTAACACCCACTAAAAATTCACTCTCTTCCATAAGAATGGAAGCTCTTTTTTGCTGGTTCCCCTCACTCTTTTCTCACTCTTTAGCCTATACATCCAAACAGCTGTTCTCTGGCATTGCCACCTACGGCAGCAATGGACCAAACACTCAACCGTCCACTGGCGGAAGACCGCTGAGTACAACACGAGTTACCCTGATTAACATCATTAGAAGCCAGACTGTTTATTTCAGATGGTTTCCCCAGCAAGTGATGCAGGGGAGTGAGACTAAGAATGGCACATCCATCAAACTGCTAGTAGATCAGAAAAACTACCCTAGATAGAAATTGCTTAATACACGTTTTTCCTTTTGCATCCTGGATTTTCCCAACTGATGTTAACTGTTTAGAGCACTGTGGCCTTCATCTCAGGAAACTGGTAAACACTCTTCTTTCAGTTTTATGCTGCAATGGATTTCTCGCAAACCATCTACTACTATTTACTCACTTGGTTACTTTTCCATCTCCTACACTTCTTACATGAAGGGTTTTGTCATTTTGAATTGGCTTTGGTAAGCACACATTAGCCCTTGTTTCAAGAGTTACAGCTATACATACAAGTATGCACACAAGGTTGCACTTCCGTGCCAAGTCAGTAATTTGCA
Source organism: Chloroceryle aenea (assembly GCA_013399075.1). Lineage (NCBI taxonomy): Eukaryota > Metazoa > Chordata > Aves > Coraciiformes > Cerylidae > Chloroceryle > Chloroceryle aenea. The sequence continues at coordinate 582,165 of VWZY01004197.1, forward strand.
AATCTTCCCCTTTCAGGCTGAAATTTCTCAGGCTTGATCACAGACTGCTGTTGATTTTGCTGCTGCCATTTTTATTGCAAGAAAATTATCTGTTCATATGCTCTTTTTCTCTTTTGAAGGTCAGAAACTCAAAACCAAGGTCAAACTTAGAAAAAATACTTTGAAAACCTGCAAAGCCTAGCACCAGTTCCCCATAAGTTTTACACCAATGTAACTCAATTGTGTTGACTGTTCTTCACACAAACCACTCTAACAGATAACACAGCCAACCCTTTTGCAGATCAGGTCTCAGCCTCCCACTTCTAACACAAATGACTGCCTTGAGAAAATCAAACTAAGGCTGCAAGAAACAACTTGCATTTACACGTTTAATTCGAGCAGCTGCTCAGACAACGGGCACACTCTGCGTGTGTCTACACGGTGCGACGGACCGCAGCACAGAGAGCCTTCAGCAAGCAGCGCCTGCATCGGCAGCACAGAAGTGCCCAGGCAGCTGGGTGGGGGAGCTGTGCCAGCCAGCCCATCGCACAGTGCCACGAGTATGCGGCACCATGGTGGCATCTGCCCTCTCTCTTGGGACAGTCGTCATGCCCTCTGACAGGGATGGAACAGAGCTATGTTCCTCCACTGCTTTATATTACACGCGCATCTTGCATCCTGAACAACCCTTGGAGTGATACACAGCACACACAACAACCCCATCACCGCAGCAGAGCATCTGTTATGTTGACAAATGAGCTCCATGCAAGAAATTGCAGCCGCGTGCTTTCAAGTGACTCCATCTCATCCCCCCATCCTTGCTCTGGCTAAAAGGAAAATAGCATTTAATATTTCAAAAGTGCTTATGCTACGAAAGGGTTTACGACAAACACTTTAAATAATTATTATAAATAGAAATTGGTACACTGGGTCTTCAGATGAGAGGAGAATAATCGCTCCTGTTGTTACTCATGTTATCTTGCAATGCCCTCCCCGGTGGAAAGGTCCTTGGCATATACGACAAGTTGCAAGCTAAACCTAAATGAACAGAAGCAACTATTAAAACCAACAGCCAAAACAAGCAACTGAGAATGAAATATAAAGGTCCTAAGTAGAAAGCAGCACCGCCTCCTAGATTGTTACTGCTGATTTGTGGCAGTTGAGGCTCTGGATTGCTTTTAGACACCTCTTTTAAAACGCCTCCTCCTTCCACCTCTCCACCAAATCCTTGCACTGATTTGGATTGACACTGGGTCACTGACTGCAGCTGCCCTTTAGAATCATAGAATCATTATGGTTGGAAAGGACCTCTAGGATCATCAAGTCCAACCTTCATCCCAACATCTCCCTAACCACTAGACCATAGCCTCAAGTGCTACATCTGCCCATTTTTTAAACACCTCCAGGGATGGTGACTCCACCGCCTCCCTGGGCAGGCTGTTCCAGTGCCTAACTACTCTCTCAGTAAAGAATTTCTTCCTCAAATCTAATCTAAACCTCCCCAGATGCAACTTTGGAGACTCCCTATTTCTTTCCTCGATGACAGTATCGGCCAGACATTAAAGTGTGCATTAGAATGAAGGTGAACCTCAAATGCAAACGTGGAAACAATCTCTGCTTGAGTTTAACTTTTATTTGGTTCAGGTTTAAGGGCCATGGCTATGCCAGAGATTTGAGAATTCAAATTGCCACTTTCCATCCTGCAGATGTTTCTTATGTCAGCTTCTGGGATTTGACTACGCCTTATATTTAGCAAACATAAGAACAACAGAAAGATTTGGTCTAATTTAGGCATCTCTGCTCAAAGATAAGGATCTGCATTTTCATTTTCTTTTCTTATTTTCATAATGTAAACCCAACAAGCTGTTATTCACCAAGCCTGCTACCAGAAGTGAAAGCAAACACAAATGTCTGTGAATTAAAGCAGAATCAGAGCAGTACAAGCACGCTAAGCCAAACCCAATCCTATTTAAAGGATAGAAACATGCCATGAGGTGTCCAAATATAATTGATAATATTCTTTAAATGTAGTATTTTAACCAAAATGAGCACTCATCTGTTTTCCTTCATTGCCCAGAAAATTCAAACAAAAGGGCAGCCTGTAATGTTTAGAGGAAAATATATGCATTGCACAAGAACTTCTTTTTTAACCTAGACCTTATTATCAATTTTTAAAATGTCATGTTTTAGCAAAACTTTTCTATCCCACAGCTCAGCTCTTTTCACCCTGGATACTTCAAAAGAAATCCTAACAAGAGAAGTTGGTCTTTTTGTCATGTTAGGGGAAAAAAAAAAAAAATCACTCCATCATACGGAAAACATGAGAATGATTCAGAATCAAAGGAAGGGGATATCATCAAAGGTCCTGGGAGATGATGAATAGCTTCAGGAAGGAAACATACTTTAACACTTAGAGTGAATGTACCTAGTCTGGCTGTGCAGGGGGACGGAGGAGTTCGGGGTGAAGGAGAATGGAAGGATGCAATGCAAGCAGGAGGGTACACAGCAGTACACTGCAGATTGAAGGCTGTTTTCTTCCATGTTTTTCTCTAATTTTGACTGTCTGTCAAAGTAAACAGCTCCAGTTACATTCAGCTGGATTGACATATACTGAGCTCAAGGCTCGGGAGAGGAGTATTTCGATAAGCAGTTCAGTTATTGTAGGTATGAGGATATGAAGCTTTAGTCTTGCTTCCTCCTCTCCCTGACATTTTAAAATGTCAAGCTCCTGTCCACATTGCTGCCTTATTTCCCACCTAGGCTGCAAGTGAGGAAGAGAAAGTTACCTGTTCACTGCATAAAAGGAACCACAGCATCACTGAACATTTTAAAATGAGTAATAGAAGACCACAAAGTTGGAGTAATGGCACAACTGCAGGTCAGGAACTAGAATGTGGTCAATTTAACATTCTTATTTGAAAGAGGCAAGTTTGTGAACACCACAGCGCAGGGACAAAGCAGTGAGGGCTCTGTGCTGGGGATGTATCACACAGCACAGCAAGGTCCTACCTCCACCGATGGCTGCATTACGGTGTCAGGCAGCACTTGCACTGCAGGGAGCTTCATGTGCGTACCAGGGCAGGTTACAAGTTCCTGTCACCTTCAGCAGAAACCCACATGTCAGCAGCAGAGCCAGTGAGGAGCACCTCATCTTAATGAAGAAAGCTTTTCCCTTACGCCCAAGAAAAGCCAGTGCAGCAATGCAGTATTTAAACTCTACAAAGTCCTTATTAAATGTGACAGCAACAGCTGTAGCAGCTAGAGCACTGGCAGGACCAGGAAAAGAATTAAAGGCCTTCTGAGGGCCAGAAAAAGAAAAAAGGTACCATTTTAAGTATTAAAATGAGGTCTGGGCTGATGGTGAATATAGATAAGGTAAGAGATAGACAGAAATCTTGGAGGTGCTGAAAGCTGTTGCTCTGACCCTCCCAAAGCTTAATGAAAAGGAACCATCTCTAATTCCTTCCAGTCAATATCTTCTACATTAAACTAATAGATGTAATTCCCACCCCTTATCTTCAAAGTGTGGTCAGTCACATTAACCTCTCCCCAACACCATGAGCTCCAACTGAAACAAACCTCAGTATTTGCTTGTGAAATACACAATTCCAGAACAGTGGATAGCAGGGAATGGGATTATTCATGTTTGGAAGGTGGAGAAAAAAGCAGAAATCATAAATAAAACCCTGAAAAGGGGCATTTTTCCCCTACAGGTAGAACAATACAACATGTACATTTTAGATGTGCCCAGCTTCTGTGACGGCTTTTGTGGAATGACTGCAGTGATGTCCATCCTGACGGAATGGTAGGAAAGGCTTCCATGCTTTACTATAGTGCTTTGGTTACGTGGCATAACCTATAGGAACATGATTTGTCCTGTACAGGAAGCCACTAACATGGAAGAGAGATTTCTCTTTGACAAGTTGTTTAAAACAATTCCAAGTGAATTAACTTCTGTATATGAGCAAATCATGAAATGTTCCTTTTCATAGGCTGTATGAAGCCTGCTAAAGATAAGGAGGTAACAGACTTTGTCATCACTGGAGCTGTAGGCACAACGCTCACCCTTGAGCACCACCACCTTTCCAGACTGACCTCTCTACCACTTTTTCTTCCCATCGTTCACAGACTGTGATCACAATATTTCCTTTGAGGTCAGTGTTTTCAGTTAGGAAAACAGTGAATTCTGTCCCTCTGGAGACCACCACAAGAAAGCTGCAGTTTATTCCAGAATGGAATTTCTGCCATGGAGGAAAAATGTATTTCATAAGGGGGCAAACGTTATCATTCCTCTTTGACAAAACTCTTTTTTTTTATTATTTTTAGAAAACTCACATTTGTTCATCAGTTTGATGCTTTGATTAGGTTTTTCACCAGTTTCAAACATACTTTTTTTATATCAGAAAACTCAGTAAGTACCAAAGGTCTTCCTCTCTACCCATCCCTTTCATCCCCACCATTCTATCCCCTTCCTCTCATACGGTCATTCACATCATGCTGAAAAGCTTACTGAGTACCTCTCATTCCTACTGTATTTACAAACTAAGTTGCCTGTATTTCTGCAACATCCCATGTCCCAGGAGAAGCACATACATACAGCCTGATAACAATATTCTCCTTAAAAACTTCTGCTTAAATACAGTTGTTACAGCCACTGTGGCACTGCAGCTGTGAGAGCCCTGGCAGGGTCATGCCTCCCTTGCTCCCACTGCATCTCTTTTCCCGTTGAGGAGTAAGAAGCAGCATTTTAGTGAATTACAGGAAAGTCATAAGAAGCATACATGGCTTATGGCAAACTGGTTCCTTTCCTGACAGGAACTACAACCAGTGCTGGCCCAGGATGTGCAACTTAACTAGCCACAACTGGATTGCTAATGCGATAGGTACTCCATAGAGATGAAAAGTCAGCTGGTGCTTGAATCTACTCTGCTCCCATAGAACCAAAGGCCTTTTATCATCTCAAGGCATTAAGAAATTATCTCAGACCAATTCCTGGCAGACAGCTACCCACACAAGAGAACAGGCACCAGCCAAGATAAACAGATCACACCGGCCTTTTGCTAGTAGAAAAGAGCCCTTCAGGTCCATAGCTGGGCTATACCAGACAAAAATAGAGCATAAGAACCCAAAGCTGCCTTACAAATTTACAACTATATTGTTTATTAATGTTACTGTTAAATCATTCTGGTTTGCAATTCTGAGCTTATTTCCTGCACTTTCTCTGAGTACTTCAGCCCATAGGGCTTGTCATAAACAATACCTTTGAGAGCTTTTCATTTTCAGCCAAAGAAGAAAAGTTAAATCACTCACTGCTCCCTTCCCATTGGTTGCAAATTGATTTTATTTACCGAAACATGCTTGCATTGCAAAACCCACTCAATACACACAGTAAATAAGTCAGTACATGAAAGTCTAATGTACCTATACCTTTGAAATAGGTTGGAGTCAAAAACACCCAAATACAGATTCAGTCGTACGCTTATTTTTCTCCTGCTTACAAGAGGTCAATCAATACTATCAAAGACAAAAAACAGGTTGGTTGGTCCTAATAAAAATTAAGAACACATATTCCATACTGCTCCATGGTATTAATGACAGACAGGGTACTTAACACACCAACCATATTTTTGTACATCCTTTCAACTTAAAAATGCAAGGCACGGAACAAGCATCGCTAAGTTATTAGCTTCAGTCTTCTGGTGAACTTCATAAGAGCAACATCAGAGCCTGAAGCAATACTACTACTGTCAGATCTCATAAGCTAAACAGGGCCAGGCCAAACAGGCACTTGAATAAGGCACCTTTGGGGATCACGTAAGGGCAGCAAGAAATAATGCTGACAATTCAGGAGTGAGCACTATTCCTTCCACAGCAGAACTTACCATCTCAGATACTCAGCCACAAGTGCTATGCAGCACAAAACCAGCTCTGAAAGGTGTCAACATTGTGCTGAGAAAACATAACCCTCATCCCCAGCTGAAGTTACTACAGTTCACCCATTAAATTTTCTCCAGTCATTTCAAAGGATCTAGATAGTCACTGCTTCCTATTCTCATGCTTTTCTTGGGAGACAAAACATTAGTTAAGAATTGCAGGGTGTCTCTGGGAGGGTGGGAAGGCTGCAGTTTTAGTGGGTAAAGCCATCTGCTCACCCATGTGTATCTATTTTACCATTAGCAAAATGGTTTCAGGGGCAGCGTTACTCCATGTCTGTGCACCTATCTGCCTATCTATTATTAATAAAGAAGAATGAGCATCCAGCCTACGCTTTCATGATGAAGGAAGCCTCTTTTATATTGGAAATTACAATGTACAGGTTTATTTCAGTGGCTGAGCTTTACCTCACTGTTGTGGGCAAAAACCCCACAGTCCTATCATTTGATACTAAATCACCTCCACTACTGAAAGCACAATACACTTAGAGACTGTAGTTCAGCAGCTCCTTGAATAAAAGGCAATTCGTAAAGCGGGCGCTCGTTTCTGACATTTACAGTATATAGTAAGTGATTCAGCAAGCTACAGTTGCTGTGGACAATGACAGATCATTGGATAAATGAGCATCTGGTAACAAGTGTGGAAGCCCTGCCTGTCCACATCAATAAATTAGACAATACCAAATAATCAATGCTGCAAACTGCTGATTTAAGGTTGAAGGAAAAAAACCTAGATGATGTCCAAGAACATGACAGAGAACTAGAGGGCATCACAGGTCAATAAAAACTAATGCTATTAGCCATTCTAATTACTTCACATGCTCATGAGCAGTTTGTGAAGCTGTAAGTACAGCGCCAAGAGTACTGCCACTATATATAATTCATAGACTGCAGCATATTGCTACATTTCTCATTGCCCTTAGAGCTTGTACTTTCTCCAGGAAATACAGAGGTAATATGTAATGTTTATCTTCCAAACTCATTTTTCATGAGCCCTGTATTAAAAGGTCACTCTGGTGAATGGGAAAGTCATCAATCTGGATCATTTGAGGGACCAAAAACGAAGGACCTTTTATCCTTGGGGATATATTCTGTTGTCACTTCAACAGCAACACAGCTCACACAGCAACCACGAATGGGCACGTGCATCCTTCAGATACTGTCCAGATCCTCAGCTTACTGACTTTGATGAGGTGCTCTTCAAACCAGCAGAGTTGGGTCAATTTATCAGGACCTGTCTGGGCGTCAGGTGAAAAGGAGACATTAAAATAACATGGCTGGCTGTGTTACTTCTTCCAGGTGAACAGGTATGTGCATTGTACTGGTATCTCGCTCTGGAATGACTTTTCCTGTTGACTCTCTGCAGGCACAGAAGTTGCTGCGGATTTATGTTGGGGTTTTGCGTGGTTGAACAAGGAGAACTCTGAAAGTGGCAGAGAAATTGCTCCGTTTTCCAAATGTGGTTAAAAGCCAATGGCCACATTTCTCTTTCTGGATCACACTGGGTTTGCCTGAGGTAGCTAGAAAAAGTAAAGTCACTACAGAAACTGGTGGCTATGAAATGTGCTTTGACCACAGAAACATGCTTAGCTGTCTACAGCAGTTAATGGGATGCTGCTGGCCAGACATAACAAGGCAGAATCCGAATTAGAGGTTTAAAATATTTTACTGTAAGAAACAGAAACCTAATATTTACAAAACAAGGACCTTGATAAAAATTAATACAAATCTCATAAAATATATCAAAATAAAACTCTAATCTTTGTCACTTCCTATATGTAGCTTTAAATAGCTGGTTATTTCAGCAATGGTTTGAGAACCCAGCTGTGAAATTCATTTCCTGGTCTTTTAGTACAGTATTTATCAGCACTTAACCCATTCCAGGCTTGGTTTCTGTCACAAAAGAAGGAAGGTTCCCTTTAGAAAATCAAAATGCTAGAAGATGCAGTGCATCATTTATATGAAAATGCTAAGAAGAGTATCTCCTACTCAAGGTCTTTTGAAGTTTGGGACTCTCAATAAAAACTTAAATTGGGCAGGTTTTTATTTAATGAAAAAGTGATTCCCTGACTGTGCCAAGATATTGCAAACAAGAAGAAATGAAGACTTGATATGGAAATGTGTAAGTTATAGCAGCAAGAAAATGTCACTTCACATATAAGGTAAATGTTGTATATTTTAACATGTCAACATTAGAAGGGAACAGGAAGGACTTTTTACTTCCCATTTTTAGTATCCCTCCGAGTACAGAATTTCTGCAGGTTTCACTCGTTCACTTTAAGATTGCTCTTCTGAATTACAAAAAATCTCCCTTTCACAGTTGTTAGAACCAATGTTCGAAGGAAGCTGCTTTTCCCTTTGCTTTTTGGTTCTGTAAGTATTTTCCCCCCAGCAATCTTTTTTGCTAGATTTTTTTCATTTATTATTTTTGGATTCAAACATTGATAAAAGTTCTGTTACATAAAAATGTTAAAAGTTTTTCTAGAAGGAAAGAAGACCCTGTTGCCTCTACCACTGTCCATTGGCCGATTGTATGTACTAACAATGCATTAAAAAGGAAATATAAGTCACTGTGGAAATTTTACCAGCTTATTATCCACCCTAACTGCTTATGGAATGTTGGCTGAAAATCTGAAAATGCACACTTTATTTTGAGCTCTGCAACTCTGACCAGTCAATCATTATATCTTACCTTGTGACACTAATAGGAATGATACTTAAAGCTGAGTGCAGCACACAGGCAGACACCAGGGAAGCTGCAGTGTGAATCCCCTTCTCCCCACATCCTCCTCAGGCCAAGGCACAAGATATGACCTCACATCAGCCAAGGAAGCAGGGTGCAAACATCCATCAGCCTCTTACCCCAGCGGAGTTTTGCACAGTGATTTCTGTCCATAGTGGATAAGAATAGCTTGTTCAATTCAAAATTGGGATCTAAAGAAAGTGCCAATGTTCTCTGAGTGCACTCCAGCAGCTCCCTGTGAAGTTATGGAGAGCAGAAGCTGGGCCTTCGGATGAAAATAGAACATTTCCTGCCAAGAGTGAGCTCCAGCTATGGCACACGCAGGGGACACGATGGGGGACAGGCACCCTGGGCCATTTGTCAAGAATGGAGAGAACTGCCAGCCACTGACAGTGAACTGAGTGCCATTCATGGTGGGGAAGGAAGGGCTAAAGCTGCCAAGCCAGGAGAGAAGGGAAAGAAAGAAAAGTGTGTTCCTGGGTCCAACAACTTCTACACTACTTTAGATGCAACACAAATCTGGTGAACGCTAAATAGGGGAAATTTTTCATTTGGTGATGTGGAGCTAAAAAAGGAGCTCTCTAAACAAAGCAGCTGTTTCCAGGAAAAGGAAAAAAGCTCCAAATAGAGCAAACACCTTCCATCCCTGTCAGCACTGGCCATGCAAGCGTGCGAGGAGGAGCAAATGAAGGCCAGGCTAACTCCCGCCCGGTACACATCACTATGTTTTACCTTGGAGTGCTTTTCACCGGGTAAACTCACAGGTTGCTTTAGACTTGCCTTGAAATGTTTTCTGCTTTATTTGAGACAACAGGCATGCTGACCCATCTTTGAAAATTCAAATAAATAAGCAAGAGAGGAGCTAGCAGCTCTCACCAGATCCACTGGTCCAAATCAGCAATGAAAACACCCCTGCACTACAAGCAACTCCCCAACACCAGAGATTAGGTGAAATGTCGATTGCTGCCAGCAACTAGAGTCTGCACTTGATGAAAATTCCTGCATTTCATGAAAAATTTCCTGTGAAATATCAATTTAAAATTCAGGGGGAAATAACCCCAAAAGATTTTTTAATGGGTACTATCAAAACATCTAATTTCAAGAATGATGAATGATTCCAGTTAATAAACATTGTAGCCATATGTATTATTAAAAACTATACACCCACAAATCAAATTAAAATCTCTCATCTCACAAAAAAGAAATAATTTGACAAGGCAAAAGAGGAAATACAAAATGTTGCAATATGATCTTTGATGTTAATATTACCTAAACTGAAATGGATGTTATTTCCACACAGTGCTCTAACTGATGTGCCTTAACTGATGATAAAACAGTGGTAACAACAGCTCTTTCATCCCCAAATAAAGGGCTCTGGAGCTTAGACTGTAAAGCAGTAACTGGAGAGTGATAGCACGTCCAGCCTCCACCAGGACCCAGAGGCTCTGCCCTCTCTACAGAGTGCAGTGCCAGGCAGAGATGTCAGAGTTACTTTGGGTACCAAAGGCACACAAACATGTTAACTAGTTCTGCTGAAAAAGCTCCTTCAGAGTTGACTTGGGAATCCCTACAGAGCAGAGCTTTGCACAACAGGCATGTCCTTAGTGTAGTACCTCTTACTGCAGAAACTCCACCAAATACATTGGTTCATCCACTGTTATTCCTTAGCCGTTTGCTTTTTTAACCTGTCTTATGTTGGCCCTGCTTTTTTGTATATCCAATTCCCATCTACACAATGGTATTCAGAGCTCAGTGACCTTTTGGAGCTAAACTGGGTTTTTTTGGCTAACTACTTCAGCAATACTGAAGCATTTCATAAATTCATTGCAAATTAGTAACATGTTTGTGCCAAAACACAATGGCATTGGGATAGAATCAGTTTTCAGTTTTTTAAGCACATAACATTTCTTATATTTTACATTATACAAGTAAATCCCTTGTAACAATTGGAATTCCAAAGGACATCTGTTGGTTCAGTTCAAATAAGCTTTAATTTGTCTTAACACTTTTTGCTCTGATTGTTCTGGAAACTGTCAACAGCTCAAAATGTTATCAGTCAACATGTCATTTGTACAATTCTGGTGATAATACTTTACCTACTGTAAACTGATATGGCTTAAGGTGCACTTACAGATTACTGCAGCTGTAAATCTGTACTGAACAGCACCCACTGATTCCTGACAGCGTGTCACTAGACCCCACTACAAGTAATGGTAAATAGTACACCTAGGTTACAGAGGACTAAAAAGGACTATCTAGGTTACAGAGGACAGAAAAGCAACAACAACCAAACTGTGGATTGGCTCCTATCCTCACTTACTCTGTGCTAGCTTGTCTCTGCATGTCCCTAGAGCTGCTGGGGAGTATGACTAATCGTTCACATTTTAAAATCCAACTCGCCCCCCTGGCTTAACAATAGAGAATCACCATCAACTGCTTGGGCTAACAGAGGGGTCCCAAACATGCACGCAAAATCTAGCAACATCAGCAGGTGTAATCTGAAAAGTGAGCAAAGTAATGAGATTTGAAAGAATTTAATTGAAAAACTGTAAGCAAAGAGTGAATTCAGGCAGAATCATTCAATTCATGTAGCCATGTGGAATAATTTGTCATTTACAACAGTCAAAACAAATATTGCTGCATAAATGACTTTTAGGAACAGCCAGGCATTTCAGCAGCCTATGAAGAATATGACGGAGTAGAAGTTGAAGGAAACTTGGAGGACAGGGCTGCTGGACAGAGTGGTTCAGTAATTCCTGCATGTTACTCCAATCCATCACCAGCAGTTTATGAAGTCGGTCAGATGGCCACCTCCTGCTGCCAAACTGGAAAATAACTCACCACTACAAGTTCACAGATCACTTTTTTTAACAGGGAACAGAAAGAACAATGAAACCTCTCCCCCTAGAATAGCTGTCCACGGAAAAGCACATCCCTGCAAAATAGCCCCATCTCCCAGGGGACACCTGGGTCACCACATGAGAGCAGGGCTTGCTCCTTCCTCGGGGGGGTCCCACTTTCCCCAGTGTCCAACATACGTTTGCTTACATCGTCTTCTAAGCCTGTTTCCTTATGCACCTGCCTTCCAAAACCAAAGAGTGCTGAAGCAGGAGGCAACATAGCAGGTGTTTTCCTCAGTTGCACTTTTTCATCCCCAAAGATACTGAAATATTGCTATGTATGAACAGGTTGGTAGGGCTGTGGAAAGTAGGAAGTTACCTAAATGCCTTTCAAAAACAACATGACTTTTTATGTTTGGGTTTTAATCTGAATAGTGTACTGTTCTGCAATAAACACTGGCATTTAACAATACTAATGACAATGTTTATGACTTCTGATGTTCCTGAATATTTGTAATTTCATTTAAAACTAATGAATTCTGACACAGTTGATTATTTGTAACTTGTTATTATTACATTCATTTTTTTCTCTGTGGGTGCACTTTGATTTATTATCTAATCAAAAACCAAGTTTCTGTCACATTTTTAGGCTTTAAAATCCTGGATCACAGTTGCTAATCTCACTTGTTTGTGTACAACAAAACTCCCAAGAGGCAAAGTGAAAAGGTGTGTATATACATAAAGATTCTATTTATTTTTTTTTAACAAAGACTGAAGGGTTACATGTTGCTTGCTGTGATAACACTGTTGTTGTGTTTCTTCAGCAAAAAAGGCTGACAACACTTGTTTCACATCTGTCTGCATAATGTAACCCATGAAGAACTAGTGATGAAAAAGCTGTTTTGTTGACAATCTGTTATTGTTAAATGCACCCAAACATCAAGATTTAGGCATTGCTCATTAGTGCTGTATTGTAGCTCAGGGTTTTGTCCCTATAAATACTTTCTGTGAAAATATTTTTCAAATATATTCTATTCTGCAAGCATTTTCCTTGCAGCCCCAAAGAGCGACAGCCTCTGAAGCCTTTTAGCAGCTGAATAACACTTGCCTGTACCGTAACCATCGAAGCCATGCGATAACATTCCCAGCCACATACAGGACCCCATGTGTAGTTCAACTACTCCTTTCTGCAGATGCCACTTGGTTTGTTCTGTGATCTGCTCATCTACTAATAAAACTCTTTGCCTTTTGCACTGTAACCAGGCATTATGTGGATGGAAACTGAAAGCCATCAGTGACTCCAGAGATTTTTCCTTACAAATGATCTCATAGCAGCTAATATAATGACTCAGGAAGAAGAAAGGGAGTAGGAACTGCCTTACTATCTCTAACTGATCCACTGAGATCTTCTGTTTGGGTCTGCAAAAGCAAAAGGGCAAGACTAGACCTGAGGAAAGCAGCTCCAGAGGACTGGCACAGGCTGTCCTTGCAGCTCCCCTGAACAGCCACAGCCACTCAGGCAACTGCCCTGACACCCTGGCATGGGAACTTAAGGCAGCACCTCCTGATAGCTCCAGTGACTTCACTAGAAGATGGCTATAATAATCGTTGGATAACTAATAAGAGAAGGCCTCTGATCCCAATTAAAAGTTTCACCTAGCAGACTCTACTCTAAATAAATGCTCAAGTAACACTAATATGAATACCAAATACACAGTCACTCTTCACTTAGTCCATCACTGCTCTCTTGTCTGCAATTAACTTTGATCAGGCTGCCTTGGGGGATCACATCTTTAGTAAAGCTGCTGCATTAGCCTTGGATATCATTAACTCTTCTGATTACCTTTTCCAACAGCAAGTTAAAATGCTGCTTCTGGCTCCTGCACTTCCAAATTTTTCCTGAACCTTTCCATTATTCCAACTTGTGTTACATCAGCACTGCATTTATTCTGATTTCAAGTTTTACTCTTTAGATGCCCATACTGCATTTATCTGTGAATATCAGTTATTTCATGTTGTCACTTCTGTAACTACTAGAATCTACAAAAGGACTAAAAACCTCATGTACCAGACTTGATGAAGCTTTAAAAAAGGAAAGATCCTGGTTTTACAGTCAAGAGATAAAGTAAATGACCTAACTGCTACTTCAAGTATTGTGTGCTTTAGTGAAAGCCTTTGAAAGACTAGAGGGAATCTAACCCAGCCTCTTCTCTCTCCATGGCAGTGCAGCACTTCTTGCTTGGTGGAGATGCGGAATTGCCTGTTGCACTTCAGAGTAACTCTTTAATAAGACTTTCAGGTTACCATGGCTGCTAACAGCAGCCAACAGAATCTTGCTGTTCAAAATCTGCACTGTTAGAGGAAATCAGGCACTTGCCAGTAAATGCCAATTCAGACACATTAATAAGTAACAGCAATAGAAACAGCAATAGAAAGTTCCTGCAGAAGAAACAGTAGGCAAGATCTTTTTCTCCACATGTGCATTGCAGAGTAGCAGAGACAATTCTACCACAGCTTCACTGGTAATCCTTCAGCAGAATTTGCTAACAGCAGGCTCAGCAGCCTGAGCTCCGGTCTCACTTTAGCTCCTCCTTGGATGGCATTTTGATGAGAACTCAGTTTTCAGACAGGTGAATAATGCAGCCCAGTGCACCACTAATCTCACTACAAGAAAGACATGGGCATACTGGAATGAATCTGTGAAGGGCCACAGGTGAGTAAGGGAGCAGAATACCTATTGTATGAGAGGCTGAGAGAGCTGGGGTGAGTTGATCTGGAGATAGAAACACCTGGGGGAAGGTGGAAAGAAGATGGATCCAGGCCGTTCTCAGTGGTGCCCAGTGAAAATATAAGAAACAAAGGGAACACAAGCTATAATAAAAGAAAATATGTTTAAACATAAGAAGAATCTCTTTTACTGTGAGAGGGGTTGAACACTGTGACAGCCTTGGCCACAGATGTTGTGGAGTCTGTAATGTTGGAGACAATCAAAGCCTGAGCAGGCACAGCCCTGGGCAGCCTCCTGTAGTCAATTCTGCTTGAGCTGGGAGTTGGATGCCTCCAACCTAGATCTGCACTAGCTCCAGGGAAAGCAAACTCTCAGGATGTGTTTGCCAAAAGCTGCACCAATAAGGACTTTTCTTTCTGTCTCCCATGAGACATACTCTTCAACAAAGCCCCTGAGTACATTGTGTACCTGCTCCCGGCCTGTGATCTTCTCTGCCTCAGGACCCTCCACCTGACATGGCCAGCTACACAACGCAATCCTCTGCTGTTTGTTGTATGTTTTCTTTGTCTTCTCCCCCATAAAGATATAAACCCACATGTATATAAAATTTGCAAACTGAAACAAAACAGAAAGAGGAGAAAGAAACTTGGCAAAGCACCAGCTGTAAGTTAATATGCTTACATGGTTTTGTGTACCACATTCATAGTTCTAGAGCACATTTTCAGGTCATCATATACATAAACTTACTAACCTATTCCAGACATCTAGAGAGATTCAACCAGCAAACACATAACATCAGGTATGCCTCCCAAATGCTTCAATCTGGAAAAGGTGTTTACTAACCTAAGTGCTTTCACATAACTAAAGGAAATTTAATTCAATTAATTTAATTCATCCCAAATTACAAGGGAAACAATCTCTTGATTCTCAAGCATCTTGCAAAAAGAAGAACACTTGCACATTCCATAATTACATTTTAAATACTTCAGGTCATAAATGACACAAATAACTTCAATACATACTATAGATAATTTCAGACAAATTCATTAAATTGTGAAGTATGAATATACCACACTGTTCAAATAATGAAGAGAACATATGAATTTTAGCAAGGTCATGATGAGAGAGAACATATTGTATCTGTCATCTAAAGAACATCCATCATGGGGAATTGAATTAGATGCATCTCATTTTCACTTTGTCAAACTTAGTTCATATTCTGAAGACCCAAGTCCTACCTCAGATAGCAACTATCTGCAAGGCAGGTATTATATCTTAGTTTGACAGGTCTGGGGTCAGGTAGGTCAAATCAATACTGTTTGTGGTCAAAAATGGACAATAAAAATCACATGATACGTGAATCTGGCACAGAGGGAAAAAAACCTCATTTAAAATGAGGAATAAGGGTAAGAAGCAAAAAATAGATTTCACTCAAAATAAAGGGAAGAACTGTATTTCAGGAACATACTAGAAACATGATATGGAGTAAGTTTGATGTAGGAAAGTAAAATTCTACTTCTAAGTGCCTTAAGTAGGATCTCATTTTAATCAGTATGTTGAAACATAGGCAAGCAAATAAGTAACCATTTGTTTATATGCATTTCTGAGACAGGTGGAAAAAACCTCAACTGTTTTCAGATACTTGCACTGTTCCACAGACTAAAGGCAAAATAATAATTACAGATCCCATACTGCACAGTGGCATGGAAAGGGATCAGGAATATATTGGTAGGCAATACGACTTTACCCACTCATTTCTGGTACCTGACAAAAAAGAGACCGAAAAATACTGTTGGCTACAGTAGATTGCCACATGGCCTCAGAAACATACAACGCATGAGTTCCTGATAAGGAGGTTACTTTTCCCCTGGGCAGTCCAACGTCCCTAACTTCATTCTTGGAATAGGTTGTGCCACGCTCTTCACTAAAGATAAACCCTAGACTAGAGAATCTGATAATCACAAATTAAACCAAAACATAAAAACATGGAGCAATCACTCAAAAAAATAAATTAATGACTTGAGATGTCTCTTTTGGATGCGATTTACTCTAGGACAAACCTCAGGAGAAGGCTGTTTTACAGCTTCGGTCAATCTTTCCTCTCTTTAGCACTGAAGACACATCTGGAGTCTGAATCACTTCCAGTGTATAGGGGGGGAATTAGGTCTGCCCTACCTTTTGCTTTATAACCAACATTTCCAGGTTTTGTACAGAGCCATAAGTAGAAGTGTATTCTGGGGAATTTTCTAAGACCTTGATATAAATTTCCTCTAGTTTGGGACTGCTCAGCTGTTGGGATTTGTTTTGGACTTACTCCTATAAAATATATTCACTGACATATGAAAACCACTTTTTCTTATTATTACAAAGCTTTATTTTTCCTGCTGGCATAGAACAAAGACTCTTACCAGTAACTTTCAATTCAACCGTTCTTCGTATAAGCTTGCCTTCAAACTTTAGTTCACAGGTATAGTTTCCTCCATCTTCTTCCTGGACCTCTTGTATTAAAAGAGTATTTCCCTTCTGAATCACAACGCTTCGCCACATTTTTGGCTTACATTCCTGCAAAAAAAATCCATTGCCAGAATTACCCAGCTTGTACGACATAAGACAGTGCTGCCTGATCAGATTTTCAGTATTATGCATAAGTAAACAACCATCTCAATATATTTTGCAATTCAAATTCAAATATAATTTCAAAAAGCACAGAGATCTGAAACTGGAATTAATTTGAAGACACAAATTAAACAGGAATGTTTTAAGGTTCAGTAATTTCCACTGTATCACAGGGGCTGTGTTTAATATGTGGTGCCCTGAAGCAATGATTAAGTATCTTCTCTTTTTCATTATGAACAACTGCCAAGACCTCTACTTTAGGATTGACCATTAAAATGCATCTCTGTTTGAAGGGAGTAATGGCAACATCTGTTAAAGAGTTAGCCTGAAAACAAACTTTACAGCTAGAACTATTTACCAACAGAAGAAAACAAGAATAGCAGCAGTTTGGTAAGCAAAAGAATTCAGGAAGCCTGGTTTCCTTACATCTTGTTTCTCATCACTGGCTTCTCTGGCACCCAATGAGCTTTGATTCAGCCTCTTCCCATCACTAGGTTCTTTGTAGCATCACCAGTACAGGCTAGGGGTAGACTTGCTGAAAAGCAGCTCCGTGGAGAATGACCTTGGCAAGTTGATGGATAGTAAGTTATCCATGGGACAGCAATGTGCCCTTGTAGCCAAGAAGGCCAATGGTATCCTGGAGTGCTTAAAGAAAAGTGTGGCCAGCAGGTTGAGGGGAGGTTCTACTCCCCCTCTACTTTGCACTAGTAAGACCACATCCAGAGTATTGTTCACTTCTGGTCCCCCCCAGTTCAAGAGGGACAGGGAAATACCAGAGAGAGTCCAATGGAGAGCTACAAAGATGATTAAAGGACCGGAATATCTCTTACGAGGAATGGCTGAGAGATCTGAGGCTGTTTAGCCTGGAGAAGAGAAGGCTGAGAGGAGATCTTATGAATGTTTACAAATATCTGAAGGGTGGGTGTTGAGTAGAAGGGGCCAGGCTCTTTTCAGTTGTGCCCTGTGATAGGACGAGAGGTAATGGTCGCAAGAGGAAACACAGAAAGTTTCACCTCAATATGAGGAAAAACTTCACTGTGAGAGCGACGGAGCCAGGAACAGGCTGCCCAGGGAGGTTGTGGAGTTTCCTCCTCTGGAGAATTTCAAGGCTCACCTGGTTCTTGTGTGCCCTGCTCTGGGTGTTCCTGCTCTGTCAGGGGAGTTGAACCCAATGATCTCCAGAGATCCCTTCCAACCCCTACCATTCCATGATTCTATGATCCATGTGCATCTTCTGATGGAGTACACAGTACTGATGGCCTGCAGCTCTCACTGACTTTGCCAAGTAGACCGTAGCTGTTATGTGGCACATTTAAGTTCACCACTATCAACTGTGGTCCCACTGGAACGGTATTTGAGTCCTTCTGCATACTGTGTGATACAGTGCAAGAAGCAACTCACCCTTTCCTAACATACCGTATCCTTGCAGCCAGATCAGTCGCCTTCCACGCTAACCGTACTCCTGATGGAATACCTCTTGGAATGCCCTGAACTAAGCACAAGCACAATCTGATCACTGTCTCTTTAAAATGGTACCTTAAGATTATATATTTATTGTCTCTCAGTAACTTTAATATCAAGCCTGCTCTGCCTGCAAACAAAATCACGCTTTTCTCTGTTCTCTAAACCACTCAGTACTCCCAACAGCCCTGGAGGCTCTGGCTAATTCTGTACCCAGAGCACACAAAGAAAAGGAGGGCTCAAGTAACTTTAATGCCCCTCTACTCCCTCTCTCAAGGTGGCAACACAGAATCAGCTCTCAGACTGCAACTAATAACCTCCCACCAATTACATCAGGCTCAGCATCCTTAGATTCATGTAAATAGCCCAGACTGATGCTCCATTTTCTGCTTGTCTACAACAGCACTGTCAGAAATACAGCAAACAGAACAGAACAAAGCTTTCACTTAGGAAAACAACCAAGCAAGAAAAAACACTGATGTGCAAATATATGACAGCAAGAGATCAGAATGACTCAAACGTAATTTTCATGGCACACTATACACATTCCAAATCCACAGTATCAGATTCTAAATTAAAGGATAATAATAAATAAAAAAGATGGGACAGTGAGCTTCTGGCCTTGCACTTGAAAATGGAGCACTGAAGCATTTCTCTCTATCCCTAACAGGCCAAACTCACTTTCACTATGGTCAGATTTTGAATTCTGAAACTGCAATACTACTGCAGGTAGCAGAGAGTTCAGGTTATCTTTCTATTTCCAAAGAACAGTTGCAAAGAGAGTGTGAAGTTGTCTTGCATGTGAACTTTAGTTAGCAGTGATGACAGAGGATGATCAGAATCCAGATCCTATCTGCTGTGCTAAGAAGAATCACAGTATATTTCTGCTGCCAAATTGCACTGAGATTGCTTGAGGCTCATGCAGGACACAGACCTGAGCTGGAAAATGCCATTAAATGCATTGTGAATTGCACTCGATTTTTAGTCCTATGTAAATGCACATCAACCACCTATGTGGAGTAACTAAATCTGAACACTGGGCAAAGAATATGATTCACTTCTATTCGATCCTAATGTAGAAGGAATACAATTTCCAGAACACACAAAGTAAGCCCATTTCAGATGTGCACCCTTTCAGTGGAGCACTGAAACACCCCATCACATTACCAGGCTTGCTTTTCTTTTTAATTTTAAAAGTATGGGAGCAAAGAGATCAAAGAGACATTTTCATATGCTTTGTACTTTTATATACTACATATTTGTAATAAGAAGGGCAACATCTTTACTGGTGCAGAGATCAATGTTTAAGCACAGTGTTTGTGCCATTGTGGTTTTACAGAGATGAATTCTTCTGTTGGAATTGTATTGCTAATTTCCTAATTGTTTCTTTTTGTATCTACTTAAACTTCATATAAAAATTACTTATAAGAATTTATTTCCTAAATTTTATTGAATTATTTTTTCCTCTACTGCCTAGACATGATTTTTAAACGTCTGTTGAAAATACCTCTTCTATGCTGCCTGGTTTTCAGAGATTAGTTCAATACAGAAAACTAAACGAAAAAAAGGGGGAAGCTGAAAAACCATAGCATTTTCTATTTTAAGTAAGAAAAATAGCTGAGAAACAAACCTATAAAAAAAAACAAAACAAAACAAAACAAAACAACAACACTATGCTTCCCATAGTGAAAACAATCTCTATTTTACTGTCAGAAGTCTGCTAATTTCTCTATAAAGGTAAGTGCTCAGTTGTATGACTGCACGTTTACCTGTTAGAAGAATCGGAAAGTTTCTTTTTCTAGCCTACTTATTCTCCTTAGACATCTTAAATGTTTTGGGTTTCCCTCCCCAATAATTAAGATGTGCACTATTATTATTTCTTTTTATCTTCCTTGAAATTTAAGTGCTGCTAAGTGGCAGCACCTCAACAACTCTATTTTTCATAGGATAGATAACAACTACCTGTCCTTCACCTGACATTTTGATGCTTTCACAGCCCTTCCTTTAACACAGCAGTAGAAAGAGATGTTGGGAATGGATTAAGCCTCCACGTTCTAGATGCAATATACCATTTTCCCCTGTCAGTTGATTTTTCACGAAGCTGCTCTTACTGTTAAATCCCATTCATTCAATCATGCCTTGACACATACATTTACTTCAAAAAAATCCTTGTATTTCTTGTCAAAACAGTTCTAACAGGCGTAACAGAGCTGCGTGTGTATCGATGGCATTAATTGGGGAAATCTTTAAAAATAAATATTCCATGCAGTGTAATTCTAGCCAGAAGTGGAGTTCATACTACTGTTAAAACAAATCCTCATAGCAAATGTTTTATTACTTATCTGGTGAGCATGTGAAAATCTGTTCAGGAATAATTACTTAAGAGTGTGTTTAAATTACAGTTAAGCCCCTGTAAATTGATGCAATTATTTGCTCAAGACTCATTAATCCCTCCACACAGAGAAGCCTTTTGGAAGACAGGGCAAGTCCTGCAGACAACGGGCTTGCACCATGACTGTCCTGGCTGATGGCATTTCATCTGTCACAAGCCCAAACCCCCCGACTACCAGCAAACTGGTGGGTTCTCATGAAGACAAGGATTTCTCTTTTCAGGCAAAGGTATAAAGAAGGAACCTCAAGGACTTCCTCATATTTATTATCTATTGTTCTATTATGGACAACTTATTCTGTCCACCTGGATGAAAAATCTCCTGTAAATATTTCAGCATAATGAAAAGGAATTGTGCCCCAGTGCCTCTGGAGCAGATGTACACAAGAAGATGGCTGATTACACCTTCATGTACATGTCAAACTCAATCACAAAGGTAGAGGGGAAAAACCTGAGGATCCAGTGTGCTGTGACTGGAAACAGATGCCTTCTTCAGTAAATGACAGTCTGATCCTGAACCGGAATATCACTTTACACTGTTCTTTGGGAGAAGTGATGGGTTTTTTGTTACACTCCTTGCCTCACGCAGCATGACCTTAAGTCCCAGGCTGTGGTTTGCAGGGGTTACCCCAGTACTCATCACATTATTTTGAAATCCAAGTAATTATACATTTCTAGAAACTGGATTTATGCTCTTTCAAACAGGCAGCCTTTTATTAACAGTTAGAACCATAATACCCTCCCGAATATTTTTCTAAAACCCTGTTTCAGGAATAAATTTCAAGGGATAATCTGACATATAAACCTTTTGCATAATATTAATATTCACGTTACTGAGCTTCCTGACTCAGGTCCAGATAACATTGGTGTTGTCTAAGAACTGATAGCAACTGAACTGATAGCAACTTATTGTTAATTACGGATAAGGAGGTACCTGTAGCAGACTACTCCACTAATGTCTCTTTTCATTATCAAGGCAGACTAAAGGTTGTCGACTTTCATTGTCTCACCATTACCATCCAATTACATCAATTCTGTTCAATTTCACCACAGTGATGATTTGTCAGTCAGCTGTCACACTCCAGCTTGGTGTACACGACTTATGTGCACGCCCCCGATATCACGTGTATGGAACAAAGACCCTTCTATTGCCTGCCCTGGCCAGCACAAAGCATCACTGATGTGGGGTTGTACATGCATCTTCCTTAGACTGATTTCTGCTCCGTGACAGCTGAAGATTATTTCTGCCAGACTATTTTTTGTAACGTGCCCTTGCAAAACCAGGAGATCTTGAGTGATGTGGTGCTCAGTAATATCTAGGCAGATAGGGCAAGAAACAGCTTTTCTTTGGTACCCTCTTTTCTCCCAAGACTTCAGACTTAACTGAATACATATATTTTATGTATGAACAGCACCATCCATATGCTGGGAGATACTGCTTCAGTGACTGAAAGAAAAACTTTGTTTATGCTAACAGTGGGTTATGGCACACATCTTGTTATATAAGACAATATGTAAGATTTCTGTAAAAAATAGAAATGACAACTTTTATAATTGCTCTTTTCCAATGCAACCTGCTAAGAAGGAAAATCTGCAGCTCTGCACATATTACTTACTTCACACAACATAACTATCTTAAAGAATGTTATTAAGGTTGGCAAATTAAACACAAAAAAATTAGGATTTAACTACTTTGTATGTTTCTGTCTTTGTTACCCGGACTAAGTTTATCCTAAACTTATTGTGCCTTTATCCCTACAATCCAAACTATTTTCCATGGACCACACTGCGCTCTTCCTCTTGCCCAACTATTTCTTGTTCTCTCAGCTCTTTATTCTTCTGTGTATTTCTTGCAGCAAGGGCTTGGGGTTTTTTTGGTTTTGTTTTAGGTTTTTGGGGGTTATTTTAATGCCTTACAACCTCTATTTTAGTCATTCTCCTGTTTTGTTGGGGAACTACAGAAACACATCTTCTGCTGAAAGTGGTGTGTGATACAAGACAGGCCACGGAGAAGGTACATCCATCCGAGTTACCTGACAAGTAGTTAAAGTATCTAACAGACCTCTGTTAAAATTAAGAGACCCTCAGTAAAATTACTCAATGAACTTCAGCAAAAGTAAATGCATCTTTTTGAAATACCCAACAGACTTTGGTAAAAAGTTAGCCTTGGAGAAATTACCCAACAGACTTCATAAAAATTACTTGGGTAGCACTGCTGAAGCTGGCAGTGCTAATACACCTTGGGCTCCATCATAGGTTGCCTCCTTTTGTTCTACTACAGGGAGACATCCCACCCAGGTGAAACTGGTACAGAGTGGTTTGGGGATGTGGTACTGCTGTTAGACATGTCATGGGATCTCTTGCTCAGAACATCCTCACTGATGCTGATTTCTGTTGGACAATGACTACACTGGGTCATTTTGCCTACACTTTACTCCTCTAATACTGGGAGAGCATTCTCCAAAGCAGCCACTAACCATTGCAGGCTCAGAAAAGACCAACACTAAGCCACACACCAAAAACAGGGGAAATTTTGTAGTTTCAGCACAGTAGTAGTAAGACAGGAATCATTACCTTGTACCACACCACATCTGGCTCTTGGCTGGATGTTTTGTAATCCTCAATATCAGGACAGGAGATTGTCTTTCTCTTAGTGACTTCTGATTTTTCCAGATATCTGATCTTGCTGTTGTAGCAAAGCCCAGATTCATTCTCAGCTACTGTCAAGGACATGGACACCTTCATGCAGTATGTTGAGTTTCTGCAAGGACAGAAAGACAGTTTAATTTATCCTACCTCCTTTTTACTATGTTTGTTTCAACACAGTAAGTTTGTTTACTAAGCTCCCATCTTCACAAACACACCAGGGGCACATTCAAACACTGGCTGTCATACTGTGCATTTCCAACACAGAAGAATTACTAGAAAATGTAAAATCTCATTTCTGATTTACTATGAAGAACCCTGTAAAAATTTTATTAAGTGATCTAACCCAGCACAGCAGCTCTTTTGAGCTTGCAAGCTTGTGAATGCAGAAACCTGCTGGTATCTCAAACATTGGTCAGGATAAACTGTCCCACTTCCCCTGTGTCACACACTCTCCTCCTCTCTCTCTTTTTCTCCCATTTTCAGGAGACTTTCACTCCAGTATGCAGTGCTCTATATTTGAAAAGAAAGGTTATGTTCTGGATCATGCAGGAAGAATTCTTCCCCCTGAAGGAACTGCTATATAAAATCCTACAGCATGGGATATTGTGGTGGGTTGACCTGGACTGGTTGCCAGGCACCCACCCAGCTGCTCCCTCAACCCCCCCTCAACAGCATGGGAAGGAGAAAATAAGATAAAAAAGCTGATGGCTGAAGGTAAAGACAAAGAGATTACTTAATAATTACCATCATGGGCAAAACAGACTAGACTTGAAAATAATTAGTTCAATTAATTGCAAATTAAAATAGGTTTGGAGTCCGCCAGCCTTGCGGAGGAGCTCAGACGTGCCCTGCGCTGAGGCGGTGAGAAGCGGCGGGAACCAGCTGTGTCCGGTGTGGGGCAGCCCCTCAGCTCTCCCCAGAGGGCCCCGCTGCCAGCCCCTTAGCGCTGGCACCCAGTGCAGGTACATGGGAAGTCAAACTGGTGCTCATGAGGTCACATTCTGGCCTTAAACGTTCAAAAAGCATAATCCCTCAGCACATCAAACCACTGCTGGCTCTATCACCAAACCACCCTCACAGGTAAACCAGGGAAGTGGGCTGTGAGCTATGCCTAGTTTTTCTTAATAAAAGGTGAGAACAAACACAACCAATCCAGCTCCTGTGCCCCATAATCATGGAAATAGGATTAAATTCCTTCAGATTTGCATCTTTACCAGAGCTATCTGATACACAATACAAAACACCCTAAACTGGTGTTTGTTGTGGTGTTACTATGAAGCATTTGTACTTTGCACAGGATCGTTGCAACCCAGACCATCAGCTTCTGCCCTTCCTTAGGTGTGATGGAAACTACAAAGTGCAGGTGACAATATAATGAGGGTCTTCCCCCCATCATGCATCATTTTGCCATTTTAACTGACTGTCCCACAACCAAAAAAGCCTGGAGAAAATGTCCCACAAAAGAGAGCTGTGGAGATCTCTTGCCAGAGATGTTGCTGCTTTGCCACTTTTACTGCCATCATGGCTCTCCTGCAAACTGGTTTAGCTGAGGCAAGAGACTGGTACAGCAGACAAAAACTGTCCTGCACACCTGGAAAGTGATCCATCAGTCAAATCGTGATGCTAATGACACTGGCTGCTTACTCCCTCCAATTCGACTCATACAGTGTTTTTAATATAGAAAAAAAAAAATCCAACATGCTCCATAACAAATATTTTCTTAGGCAACGTTTCAACTTACCAGTCTGTCAGATGAACCTGTGGTTAGGAAGAAAATAAAAGGGTCTATATATAGGGGCACTTCATCACCTCTCCAAACTTCATGCTACACAAACTCTGACAAAGTGCTGTGCAGACGGCTTCTGGTCAAAGCTGTGCCGTGAGCAGGAATTTGCAGAAAGGCATTTGCAAAGCAAATCAACAGGCAAACTTCAGGAACCTCCCCTTTCCAGCACCATTAGTGGTTCGTATTCAGCAGACTTCCCCCTTTCTACTCCCTTCTCTTCAAAATGCCACCTGTACATGTCTGTAGTAAAATCAGTGGGTATTTTCTCTGTCGCCCACCTCAGAGTGGAAAGGCCCACCCTGCACACTGATATCATGTGCTTCAGTTGAGAGGCTATAAAAAGAGTCTCATCCTTTGAAAATGTATTATTTTACCTGAAACAGAAGCCCTCTTGACTGAAAAAATGCATCACTTTGTGTGGGCTTTTGAGAAATACTTTTACAATTTAGGTAACTTAAGTCAACTTTCTCCCAAACTACTTGTTTTTGGAAAGGGTGACCTTTTTTGTAGGAAGGAAACAAAAAAATATTTGTAAAGTTTCAATGCTTCCTAACACAGCACTTAAAATCCATAAAATTTGGATACAACCACTCAGAATAATCAATAGTAATTAATCAGTAATGATTATTTAACCTTTCTGGATAACTACAAGTATTACTGAGTGCAAGTAAGGTCACATGCGCTCAGTAATAATGATCCAGGCTAATCAAGAATAATGACTTTGAATAGTTGTCCATTACTTGGTGTTATTTAATAGTGCTGTATTTTCTGCTAACAATCTTGCATTATTTAGATTGTATTTTGAACAGCGCTGGAGGCTACTTCTATTTAAAATGCTTCCTGGAACCACGACCTAAAAATGTAGTATTCTTTTCATTTGGTACAATTAGAATTGAGTAGAATTGGGAAAACGAAGCGCCTGGTGAGCACTATCACTTTTGTTCATACTCCATGACCGAGACAATAAATCTATTCAGGCTCATGATGAAGAAAGCCCTCACTAAGCCAACAGCAATAGACTTGAAAGCTTGACGAATGCTTCTTCGCCAGCCACTCACGTTAGTGCTGCTGCTGGTAATTCAGAAAAGGACAACTTCTGCAGGAACCCCAGTGAAGGAAGCAGCAGCCTTCCTTCAATCTAGTCAGTTCAGGTTAAGTTATACTTCAGTAATGTGCAAAAGGAAAGAGCGGTTTGATCAGTTTCACTGGTTTTCTGAATTCTGAAGCAGAAATCTGGGAGCCGAAGCTTGCACAAGACATGAGCAATTCCTCCCTGGGCTAGGCAAGCTGTTCTGCAGGATGGGATGGATTTCATCACTCAGTCCTCTGAGCAGCTGATGGAGCTGTGCTTTTTCTTGGTAACTCCCATGGCTACCATTTTTCTGTCAGCTCAGATGCTATGAGACAGAGCTTCCTATAAAGATACATTCCCTTTGTTTTAACTAGGACAATTGGAATTGACTGTGTTCATTGTATGTGCGAATGAGCAGATGAACCTGTTAATTTTCCTGCACAGAGAAAACCTTGTCAGTTGAACTGTAATTTGCAGAAAAACGTGCATTTGGTTTCACTGGCACATGGCAACATGCCATCTTCCCTCCCTTGTGGGGCCAGGAGCATAAAGAGGCTCTCTAGAAATCAGGAAGGGGATCACAAAGCAGTTGATGGTCATTGCAGCATATTTTACCAGCTGGGTAAACAATATGGTGCTGGCCACCACATAGGTCACTTGAGGTGATGAGAACTCACCTACAGAGGCCCAAGAAGCCCATAGAGCTGCTGTGTTGGGAGGGATCCAGTTCTTTCTTTCCAATTGCTTTTCTGGCCTCCGTGTTCACAAGGGTTCTCCTTCATGAGCAGCTTTTAAGTTGTTTATGGTAAGGGCTTTTTTTTTTTTTTTTTAAGTTGTGGAGACTGACTAGTATGAATCCTACATTTATTGCTTTTCTTCCTTTAAAAGCTAAACAGATGGCCTATGAATTATATAAAGGAAGATCCATTTAGTCATGGAGCTTGGTAGGGGAGGTCAGTGCTTCCAGCAGTTTGCAGCCTGGCAGAGGCGGCTGTATGACCATATTTAACGAGGAAAGCTGGAACACAGAACAACAGATAACAACAGCAAACTGGCAACCCAGGGTTTGCTGTCAGAATTACTGGCTGGAAGAAGTAAAAAGGAAGCATCTTGTAGGTGGATGAGGAAGATGCTGGAAGGCTTCCAGCGGTGATCTCAGGATTGTGAGGCCAGGTAAGAAGAGCTGCATTCCAGAGACTACTGGAACCCAAATGAACCTAACTACAGACAGCCCAATATCCACATGTAAAGGAAAGAAGTCTGTGAGGCTGAAAGTGGGTCTTTTAATAATTTGTCTTTTCTGAAACGTTTCTAAACCATTCATTTTCCAGGGGAGTTGACTTTCAACAGATTCCATTTCTGTAAGACAATGGCCATATGGGGAACAGGAAGAGGGAAGAAAAAAATCACTCCATATTACAAAGAAAAAAAAAAGTCTTTTATTTTCACACAAACTAAGATTTGTAATTCCTTATTGCAAGGGACTATTTCCCCTATTAACTGGGTCTACTTGCTCAGCAGCAAATGTGAAGAAGGGTTTAGCTTTGCCCGAATTCACAAAGCAGTTCCCTTTGTTTTGGCGGCAAGGCATTTGGAATTCCTGGGCCACCTGAAACTAGCTCTGAACCACAAACCGAAGCCAGCTTAGAATCCAGTAGAAAACCACAGGGAAAACCAAGGGAGTTTAGCAGGACTCAAAACAAAAGCGAGAAAAATTGTGAGTTTGGCTTGATTTTGAAGCAAGGACAAGAGGGAAAAAGGGAGGATATAAAGACATGGAAATGAACAATATTTGAAATCGAAGTGTCAGTCCTTAAATTATTTTTCATTTTACTTTGGGTTCAAGATGACTCACCAGCCCTAAGGCTGAATTCAAACTGGAGGAAATACTCACAACTTTGGAAAAAAGTTGTGAAAAAAACTTTTTTCCATTTGTGTTTCTGCTAAGTAATGGTGGTTTGTTAAGAGTCAAGAAAAATAATTTTGTCTGTAGTATGCATGGAACTCACGCCCCCATTTATTTACTTTCTTATAAAGAGAAGGATGCAGCAAAGTGCTCAGGTGTTTTGTACCTACTAGATTAAAAAAAAAAAACTAAATTCAAATTGCCTATTTATAAAAGATCATTTGCTGGTTTGTCTTTTTTTTCCCTTGCAGGTTCATTTTCATTAAGTGTTGGAGTTCTTATTACATTCTAAGACTTGATCCTAGATCTCAGACTATGCTGGGAGATCCAAAAGCTGTGAAGCGTATTTGGCAAAGCAGGGCTCAAGGAACAGCACAGCTCAGACTTAGAACTCTCTCCATGCACCTCAACACTCTGTCTGTTGCTCAGTCTGAGGTAAAGCAGTAACAGCAATAACTACAGCACCAACCACCTTTGTCCATCTGAAGGTACCTAGCAATTAATGCACAATCAGATCCACTACCAGCTGCTATAAGAATGTGCTATGTTATCAGTTTTCCAACTAAATTGAGCATTTTATTGTTTTCTTCTCTCTTCATGAGAATTTTATAAATTTATTCCTGTCTAAACTTTACATTTCACATAATGGTTACCAAGGAGTTTCACTGGTATCTGAGCTTGTTACGCTCAGCTGAATGAGGTCATGGTTTGGTGATCTGCTTAAAGAAAAATGAGGTTTGTATTACAACTGGTTTTTTTCAGATCACAAAAATGTAGTATCTTTCCTAAATAGAAATGGATTATTACTTACTCTTCCAAGGTTTCATTCAAGTGCTCACTTATTTCTCAGTGACTACCACTACATGTTTGGGTTCATGGTCTGGAAAAGATCAAATTCCTGCTTATGGTATAAATCACTCTCAGAGGTTACAAATCACAGATCTTTAGAAGGTTTTGAATTCATATTTTTTTTTCCTTCTTATCAATTTGTCAAATAAAAGAGCAATGTTTGAAGAGGAGTAACTCAACAGATGGCTGGCACTGCTGTAGTTGTCCCCTGAACCATAGGCCAAGAGGTGCAGTGATTCTGTAGCACGTACCTGGCCTTGGCACAACTCCAAACATTCGGGTCTTGCATTTTGCTCACTCATTGATGTTTTAATTGTAATTCTAATACCGACTCCTACACGCGATAAGGAGAATTCCCAATCCCATATTACCTCTGCTTTAATGTCTGACTGGTTTTCAAGATCCTAAAAAAAAATCATGGAAGCGTGATCTCAGAAAATGAAGTGCTAAAACAATCCGATGTAACAATTTAACATTCTTGTACTATCTCTACTTCCTCTGATCCTCCAGCAGAGACCTGTGTTGTGAATCCAGATGGAGGTGCCATTCAAGGCCTCATTCCCTTCAAGTAGAATAAGTATCAGTGCTGAGCTAACAAGTACTGTTTAATAATTTTTATTCTTTCTGTACTTCTTTTCTCCTAAGACTCAATCGCTCCACAAAACTCACTAGAAACACAACAACAATTTGAACTTGGTTAGAACATATTAGGTGACCCAGAGGCTCAGGCTTTACAATTAAGAAAGGCAGAAGATAGTCAAAAGATACAACTTCTGAGCAAAGTCACTGAAAGGCTCACATTAATGACAGCTTGAATAACAGATAGTCAGGGATGTCTCCTCAAGTTAGCCATCAGGAATACACTTCTCACCACAAGCACTTAAAAACAAGACCTCTACTCCCTATTCTGAGTTTAGCCCTGTTTAGAGATTTTTCAGGCTTCCTGGACACTGGGACAGAGAAGAAAGATGTTCAGATCTGGCAGTTGTGTACAGTTTCTCACAGCTGGGTGTCTCTCATCGAAGCTTGGATCTAAGTTTAAATTAAAGCCGGACTTCATCTATCACCAATATTAATAGGGAAATGTGATCCAAAAATGTCAGGATGCGCCTAGAATAGTCAGTGATACAGACTATAACAGCAAGGCCATGCTTTGAAAATTCAGGGATAATCTCTACTATCATGTTTCTTAAGTCTCTCTGAGAATAGCAAGTCACAACCAGTCTGATTTGCACATGGTTAAGGGTCAGGAGGAGCTACTTCTTTTCTGGCTGCCTTCACACACATGCACCAGTCCTGTTGACCTCTGCATTGTGACAGAAGCAACTGAAAAACAAACACTTCGCCAGTCAGTCATTCCAACAGGGACTACTCAGGCACAGAGAGAATATATTAGACACAAGCTGAATCGCCCAGGTAGACAGTGTTCCTTTTTTGGGGGGTTGGGTTTTTTTTCTTTTCTAAAGTCTTCAAAAATGCTAGTTATTAGAAATAAATATATGAACATATAATAACGAAGACACAAGAAGCATAAGCCAAAAGAACAACAGGTTATCTCAGCATATCACACTTAAGTTCATGAACTATCTGGTCTCTTATCAGCTTCAGCACATCCTGCTCCAGCAGAAGAAATCCTGTAATTGGCTGGGTTTGCTCTCAGGGAAAATTTCTTCCTTGCCCTTAAGAATTACAGGGCAGCAATTTGCCCTGAAGTTTGCTACTGCAAATGACTAAGCCCTTTTCATTTATTTCCTAATAATTTTCTATTAGAACTCTGGATATTACTGTTAAATTATATTGTCTTACTGAAAAGCCCCATTACAAATGACATAAATCTGAGGCACAGAGACAACGGCTCCCAGGAAAGTATTAAGAAATCCCCTTCCAATAATTTTGTATTTGCCATGCCCTGTTCCTGAGAACACCAAACACTCTCTCCTCTATTTCTTTCAAACCACACAGTGTGTGCATTAGTGGATCTACTCCTCTATGCTATTTATATTTATATTAGACACCGAGTTAACAAAAATTGTGTCCAGGATACCCATCAGCCTTGTCTGCATTGCTGAACCTCACTGATTTTGTTGCCTCAGGAAATAAAACCGGTGGAACACATCTCTCTTCATGCATGTAAGCCCTGTTTTGTAGATGCAATGAGGAAAGGCAAGCCCCTCTCGGTTTGCATATGGGCGACTGAGCTCATAAACATAGATCAGTTATTATCTCACAGGGTATACAAGGAATGCTATCATGAAGAATCATGAAGTGAATGTCCTTATACTGACTTGCAATGAGAGCTGTTTGAGTCCTGCAGCTGAGTCCTCCTGGCTGTGTCTCCCCTTAAGCGATTACCAGTAAAGAAGTTATCCCCCAGGATCACCTACCAAACACCAGTTTAACTCCTTATGGTTCTGTCACCTTGTACATTGGGCGTGATGGATTTCCTCAGGAAAGCTTCCCTTTATCTGGCTACTCACAGGACACATACAACATTGTCTGCTGAGACCTCATAGGTACAGCAGCTTGATGTGGGTTTTAACAGGAGCAGTACCTGGGTAAGCACATTCTCCTCCATTGTTATTTGGAAAACAGAAGGGAAATGAAAACTCTCTGACATGTTGGAGAGGAGATGGCTAAGGAGGGCTCAACAACATCTCAGCAATAGGTCTCCTGCATGCAAAGTTGACTGCATGAGGAAGCAGTCACCCCGCTTTGCATTCTTTCTCTCTACCAGGCAAGGTTTGAAGCCCACCAGGGAAGGCACTTCCTCCTTGAGCAACCAGTGTCAGTGAGCTGGAATGTTAGAGAGACACTGCAGCACATGGAGTTTTCACTATGACAATCCGTAGGGACTAGAAAGCAATGTCAGTCATTTTAAAGGTATCTAAAGCTGGGATTTTACTATTAGGAAAACTTAAGGATACACAATATTCTTACTCTTCTGTATGCTGCTGCAAGAGGGAAGTCACTGGATACTCTCCAACCAGAGCAACATAGACATTGCTGCTTGAAACCCTCACTGCTCCTGCAGCTTCTCATCAACAGTAAACACTGGATTTCAGGAAGACAGAGGATGGGTATTTTCTGTCTTAAAGCTTTAGAGAAGGAGGCTGAGTGAGGAGAAATATACATATAACCAAGGAAAAGAAACAAATCTGTTTTTCTGCAAATGTAAGTGTCAAAAGAACAGATAGAACTGATTTCTCTCAATAAAAACAATGTCATCAAAATGATTTGCAGAACCACCATCAGCTTTTACACAATTTTAGATAGAAAAGTAGAGTCATTCCGATTCTTCTTTCCTCTGCATTTTCATAATGTATAAACATTATGTTTCAGTAAGTTAAATTTTATTTTATCATGAATCATACTGACTTTATATTGTATCTGCTCTAACACTGTATTCAAGTATTGAATACCATATATCACAGAGATTTTGTTTATAAAGAATCAGTCGCTTTTAATGTGGGAAATGTCACACACTTTTAATGCATGACATTTAATGTTAGTGTCACGCAGAGCCTGGGAAGACTATGCTATGCTGAATCCATGTACCTGCTCCAAGTGTGAAATCTAGCTGGCTCCTGCTGACATTACCTGGGACAGTACAGCCATGAAAGCTGATCATGTACCAGTGTGGAAGTCTGAGGGGTAACTGTGAGATGGTGTAATCCACCAGATCCTCCTGGACATTTGATGATCTAAGACACTGGCCCATTACAAAGTATCATCTTTGGATCTTTTTGGAGTAATTTGCGGGGGAGCACTTGCCAGTGAAGCATATGAAAGGAGGTAATCTATGACTACATTGAAATTAGAACACTACATTCAAAGAGATTTGAGGTATAAAATCACCTTTGTCATGAACAGTTGAGCAATGAATAAAACCTAAGCACCTGAAACCAAAACATTTTGTAATGAGAAGATATTGCCATGAACAAAATGAATCACTGTATTAAAACAGAGATTGTAAGAACCACGAGAGACGGCTGCAGAGAAAGCAACCTTACCCCTACACATTTTCACACCATGATTTAATCCCACTTTCCTGTTTGGTCTCTGTTTGGACATGAAAAATAAACCTCTCCTTTTGCTTGCAGGCCAGACTTTCAGCACTCAAAGAAGTGGTGCAACTTTTCCTGGGATGATGGGTACATACTGCAGTCCAGGCTGTAGGCATTTGAAACAAACTCCTCAGCTCCACGTAACACTCACTGAAGTGAGAGCACAAAGGTTATGCCGCAAATGAAGTTTTACTGACAGCCCCTCCAGGCTGTCTAAATCTGATTTTGATTTGCTGGTCATGCGCTCCACAGACATTCAGAAGCCAGAAGGCTTAAAATCTACTATCAGTCTATTTTATTACTGCTCAGAAAGTAATATCTCAATATTTCACCAATGGCTCTGCAGAAGCTTGATTCTTCTGTGCATGTCCACAGCAATGCTGCTCTCCATTAAGAACTGTTGCAGACAGGGACAAAGTAAGGGAAAAAGGAAACAGATTTCCTAACTTGATTTGGTGGCAGTTCTCTGGCATCAAATGCTGGTATTAAGGATCTGCAGGCTTATTGCCTCATAGACATTCAAAGCCCTCACTCCTTTGTTATTCTGCATCCCATACAAAAATTGAGGCTTAGCTCTGGCAGCAGATTTTGTGACCACAAACCTGCACCTCCTGCTTTCCCTGCACCCCCTCAAGGCCCAGACTTTCTAACTCCCCTGACTCCCATTATGGGAATTGAATTATTTTATTTCATCAACAGTTAATTAACAGCAAATATGCACTCATGTTTTACTCTTACTGATCTTGCTCATGAAGTATTTATTCAGTACCTCAGTTAAAAAGTTAGAAAAAGTAGCCCCTTGCTGAGGGCAAAGATGTGGCTAAACTTTGATGAGATTTCTTCCCTAGCTCATCTTCTCTTCTTTCACCAAATTAAGATGATCCAAGCAGGCCCAGTTCTTGTTCCCTCTTTAAGAAACAAGAGTCTTTTAACACAGAAAAGCAAACATATTTGTTCAGACAGAAAAGCAGACCATCATCTGGTAAATGACTGTCTTACGTACTCAGAACTTGAAGGCCACCCTATGCATCTACCTCTGGTTCAGTTTCCATGCTTCAGTTTGGTGCCCTCATCTCTGAATCAATCACTGAAGATGCTTCGGATCCACAGTGCTGATGTGAAAATCCCAGAACACCAAACTTCTGTAACAGAAATGCTGACAGCTTTATCTGACAGCATCATTGAAGATTAATGGCATATCCAGGGCCTGTACTGCCCAGGGACCTCCAGAACACAGCACTGCCACATTGGGCAGTGAAGTCATGACACAAATGTCCCAGTATTTATCTGGGAACAGCAATGAAACATGCACCTATCCATTAATCAGGATCCCTTTTGGATGTCCCTGGATCTTGCTGTGGTAATATCCCTGATCTGGCACAGAAAAGGCACCTGAGAAGAGAGCAGATCTGTGGAATTCACATGGCCCAGCTAATGCAGCTCAACTCTGCACTGATTTGAAAACCCCTGCAGAATTAGGAACCCTCAGTAAGCTACAGCCACACTTAACACTGGAGAAAATTCACAGACTTTGGTTTGCATCTGAGTGCCAGCTCCATGTCAAAATGCACGGTGAAAAGAGGCAAGTAAATTTTAATGCAACAATAATTTCCTCCTATTATACACACAGGCCTGCCTATGGAACGACGTCTAATTGGTCAATAAAGAGAGGAAATATTTCAATTATGGTACCAGACCTGACCTCTTCAGCCCAGAGAAGCAATCTCTTTCACTAAGGCTGCTCTAATATTCTTTAATTTTATTCTTATTACGGGTTCATTTGCAAAACAGACATTATGGTTATTGAAATGACAATTTTGTATAAGAAAGAATTAACCGACACATTTAATTTTTACCCATCTCCAAATCACTGTCTTATCAGCCTATCCTTCCTTCCCCTGCTCATACCCAACCTTTTCAAGCAGCTTCTGAAATATTCCTTCTGAGTGCTTCAAAGATACTGATGTCCTGATCCTAGAAGGAACTCTGAGCAACCAGAAAATACAGTTTCTCAAAAAAACGGGGTTTTATCTTTAGAATTCTGAAGAACTTTTTCAACAAATGGGAAATTCAGTGAAATGTGCAGTCATTATTTTTTCCTGATACAGTTTTCTTATTTGCCACTTGTTTTGACTAGGGAAAAGAAGTAACAACTTGGGGGAGAGTAAATTAGCATAGCTCTCACTATTGCCTGTGACATCCTTTATGTACAACTTGCTGAAAACTCTTGGTGTTCCAATTTCCTTCCACAGAGAAGATCTTCCCAGCTTGAGTGTTTTCTTTTTTTCAAGCCATAAACTTCTTCTGGAACAGGGAACTGTCACCACTTAGCCTTAGCACCACACCCAAGCATCTCATTTCCTTGCACCCTTTTGCATAGACAAGCATGAATTTCAGGCCAAACAGTTCTAAGGAGAGAGAGTTATTGCTGAATGCAGCACACCCTGGCCACTGGGACATGCAAATGTGGGTTTCACTCTTTGGGCAGCACACAGAATTGCACCAGAGCTTCCCATGTTCTTGGTGACAGAAAGACATTAGTTTAGATTTTAACTGCTTCTGATTTTCTCTTGGAGAGGCTAAATCAAAATTTCCATGTTGATAGAAACATTGACATTTTTATGTTTAACCTGACTCAAAAGCTTTTTCCTCCCCATCTTTTCCATTCGGCTACCAATCCAAAAGACTCAACTATGCATGCAACCCTAAACCCAGTGTTGCACACTGACGGACACAGTCACTCCTCATTTCCACTGCACTGAGTTCTCTCTACCAGTCTCTCTTCATTCAGTCAACAAAAGAAGCCAGTTGTAACAAAAACTGTCAATGTTTCTACTAAATAAAATAATATTCTAGAATTACTGCTCTCATTTGCGATCTCTTAATTCTCACAAAGCAGATGATCCTGGTTAATGACTAAACCACAAACATCTGCTTAGCCCCCTCCAAAAAAAGTGGATTAATAAAGCTGAAATTACACAGCTAATGGTGCGGACAGTCTACCACAAAAGTGTGATCATATTTCAGAACATTACATCTAGCCTAATTTTAACAAATTTAAAATAAATTACTATTGCTATTTCCTCAGCTATTTTAAGCCACCTATTATTTAATAAATAATAACAGGAAGGATATGTTACCTTTTTAAACAAACAAACAACATAAATAAATAAAGGAAGAAATACCAATTTTTATGTGCAACCGCTATATAAATATTCTGCACTCCAGCAGACATCTGAAAGGGCAAAATATCTGTAATTGTATAAAACAGTTCTTGCCAAAACAAGGAAACTGCATAACTGACATGGAAGTTCTTATTGCTGTCTAATGCCTTCTGCGGAGCCAGTCTTCTCCGAAAGCCAGGAGAATGAATGAATTAACAACTTGACCATTTGTTACCAAAACTACTTTGTCATGTAAATGAGCAAAGAATTTTAAAATCTCCCAGAAAAAAAAAGTATGTCCTAGAATTTGATCCAAGATCAACTCTTCACTTTGCATTAAAATTCCTAGAGTATTAAACTGGTAACTTGATTATCACAACAGTGACTTCTTATGAAAGTGTAAGTACAGCTCCCTTGAAACACGTAAACCAATCTCTTCCTGTAACATTTCAAAATCATGGAGTTCACATTACACCAAACCTGTGACAGAGCAGCTGAGAAAATTAACCCCAAAGGTTGCGACAAGTTTGGCAAATGCATCTGATATTTTAACTGGACGTTGGTCCGCAGTACAAACCACCATGCACCACTGCAGAGGTGGAGTTCTTCGGGATCAAAATGGATTGCGACAGCTGAGACAGGGCAGCAAGACTGAGCAGCTCTGGAGAGCGAGCAAATGCTTGTCTCTGAACAGCATTCAGAAACTGCTGTTATTTTGCAGCAAATATTTGATGTTAAATTCATCAAACCTGTGGATAATTTCAGTCAGGAATGGCAAGCAAGGATTAAGTAAACTTCAATCTGAAACTAAACAGTTTAAAATCGAATCACATAAAGCATCTGTAAATCCCTTTTAATTCAAAACTGGATCATTTAAGGATTATTTATTCATTCATTCTTAATGAGTCCTCCCCTTTTTTATCTTCTCATTTTAGGCATATAGTTGACATCAACATCCACATGATGGAAATCACGAGCTCCAGCACATGCTTAATTTATGGCTCATCCAACAGTTCCAAAATACTTCTGAGACACACATTTCAGTGCCTTACCAAACAAGGTCTGCTTAAATTTATGACAAATTGTAACTGTATATCAAAATAAGCACTTCTTCAAAACCAGACAGAACTGTAACTCCATCAGAATAATTCAAATTGTGTCTAACTCTTGAATAACTTGGAGCATTTGAAAAAGAGCATTACTTAATCCAAAATACTTCATGATTTAAGAAGCATCCAGTTCTGAAGGGGTACAGCAACCTGAGGACTTGAAATTATGGACTTAAAAAAAAAATCATTAAGTGAAAGCACATGTTTAATTATAGCTACTGGAAGAGGTAACTATAATTACTAAGGAAACTAATTTTGAGACAAAGCAGTATGTGACATATATAATTATGAGAATAAAAATAATTTGCATATATTAACTGGAAGAATCTCTCAATCCTGAGAGCTAAATTTGAACTTTTTTTTTTCTTTTTAACCAATACAATCTATAAATTCTTAGTTAGACTTTAACACAACACCCACCTTAGAACACATGTGTAGAAACCTCTGTCTTGCAACTCAACCGAGTGAAACCATATCGAATCTTCATCCTTGCTCATCCTAACTTCAGAAAATATAATGGGTTCTTCTAAATCTCCTTTGTTTTTGTACCACATGAGCCTAAGACCTGTGCTTTGGGCCATGCTATAATTAGTTCTGATATAGCTGTAGAAAAGGGCACATTTCACTCGGACTGGTTCACCTGCCAAAGCCATGTATGTCTTGAGATCCACTGACCAGTCAATGCAACCATCAACTGAAAAGCAAAACAATAATAAAAAAAGTTAGATATAAATATATTTTTTTTCAAGATAGTAAGAGACAGCTTGTGAAATGCAATATAATTCATTAAAACAAAAGCATCTTAGTTCTCTAGGAACATGAAAAACATCCTGAAGCAGCTAATGGCAATTAAAGGGTTCTACACGTTCTTTTTAGTTACACGTAAATGCGAAAGTGCAGGCAAGACAAAGGAGGGCATTGGGTCTGCTCAGCTCCATTCCTTTAGAACATCATTACTTTCATCCCCAAAGTTTTAATTCTTCCATAAATAACCACGTGTTTTCACCTAAACTACTTGCTACCTATGCAATCAGGCTTAATACAGGAATCGTACCAATATGAAAGGGGATCTTTTCATGTTGTGTTCAGTAAAAGCTTTTGAAACACTTTTCTCAATACTTCACTTTAAAAATGAACATACGTCAGCCAGTTTAATAAAAGATTACTTCTCCCTAATTTTTTTCTCCCAATATTTAAAAACATCTTAGTTACAATATAATCCTTGCATATGTATCATCACCTAACTCCTCCCACACATATCAGAGACCTTTTAATTCAAAGTTCAATCTTTTTTATTGCTGGAGAAACCCTAAGCCTGAAAGTCAACCAAGAACATACCCAAATAAAGGACTGCAAAGGCAGAAACACTACCTACAATTACCAAACGTGATGAAATGTAAAGGGTTTGAAATTTATTGATCATATCCAGATACATGTAAGTAGAACACCTTTACCTTTGATGTAGCTACCTCAAATTCTACCAAATAATGTTCAGGTTGCCTCTTCTGCATTTACAGGAGCAATTCTCAAACTCTTAAGTGTTAGATATTTTCATACACTCTTCATTTCATATACCATTAACTCATTTTTTTATTTACTTCTTCAATAAATGTAGTGAACCAAAATTTCTACATGTGGTCGAATATCAAATCTAGTCCTTCCTTTTTAGTGGTTTTACTGCCTTTAAATTATGTCAACCATTTTTTCAGGCTTCTCTTCAATCCTTCAGAACTAATCGTGACAAATGGAAGGTTATAACTTTCCCATTGCAGTAAATCACCTTTAATTGTACTATGACCACACGAACCATGCAACTGAACCATATTTAAAATCCTATTGACACGGAGCACTTTCATACATTTCTGATATACAAACTTCACATATAAACCAAGCTAACAGACTCAAGAAGGAAGGGAAACCCATTATCAAAATGACACTTATAACGTATCCACTGCCATGAGGGTACTGATAGGTGAAAGGAGACTGTACAATACCCCCAGCCCAAGTGGTATGGATCAGGATACCTGTTCTCACCACCCAGCCCACAGGCGATGCAAGCAGAGCAGCTGGTTGTGCCAACAGCCCCAATACCAGAACATTCACCCGACATTAGGTACACACAGCTTGGGTTAACTTCAATTTTTATTTCCATTCTCATTTTGCTGAAAACATCCTGCTGATGATTTAAATTAAAGTTTAGCGCTTGTGGCTTTTAACAGCTACAGAGAATGACATCAAATGGAAGTCCAGTAGCAATTTAGCAACTTGCCTTCCCTGCTGCAGCATCACTTCTTCCTCTCTGTTCTCCCTTGCATAGCACGGCCGCACAGAACGGGACGATCGTTACTTGGATAATCGTTGCTTGAGAATCATGTTCTCGGTGCATCCCCTCCAGGTTTACACCATCCCGCCCCATGACCAGTGCTGCACACAGTAACTCAAACATTCTCTTACCAGGACCCCATGAAACACTGTATTTACCTCTCTGCAGTGGTGTTGCACAGACGTGGGCAACCAGCAGCAAAGCTGGAAAAAGAACCTAACTCTCCCAGTCCCACAAACTCACCCAATCCACTTTTACATTAAATCTCAGTTCTGACATCATAAATTATTTTATATAGGGAGCTTTGAGGGCTGTTACATCTAGTGAGTACCAACGTACTCCATACGGGGCTTCCACACAAAAGCTCTGTGCTTTTTTTAAGCCCTGCTCTTTAGGCTGGTGCGAGTTTACAAGTAAAGAGCACTGCAGATCCACAGCCACCCTCTCCCAGCAGGGGATGCAGAAGGCAGCACTGAACTCTCCAGACATCTCCTCCCTGTTCTCCAGGACAGGCAGGCATTCTCAAAGGCACCCTTCCTCCTGCATCTTAGAAAAGTCACAAAAGTCTCAGGGGCATAAGCTGAAATGAATAGGGGAGCCCAGAACTGGACTTCAGATTCAAACTAATTCAGCTGATCTAATTAATTCTGTCAATCTTCTGTCAAGATAATTCTGTCATGTCATCTAATGCTTTCAAACCTGTGCTGGTTCAGCAAAGTTAAACCACAGTAAAGAATAACTGACATTCAGACATACATGGAAAGCTTGTGGGTCAAGCAGAAAAGTGCCAGTTTTTCATTTCTTTCACAGAGCAGAGTCACAATTAGGAAGAGCTACAGAGATAGGTACTGACCTAATATGGAAATCCAGCTTTGGAATCTGAAAATGCCTCTGCTTCCAGTAAAAGTTCTCCCACATCCACACCAAACAACCTGTCAAAGCACGGCTCAGACGAGCACAAAGCATCCTTCAGTGTCATTCCATCTGCCTCGTCTTCCACTTCCATTTGAAATTTTCTTCTCCTTTCTAGTGTGCATTTCTCTACTATTTTATTTTCAAAGCTCTATCTGTTAGAGTTTATAAAACACAGAGGAACAGATAAAAAGACATTTGAATGGTAATCTACAGCCAGGTCACTAAAGTGGCTAAAACCTATCTCCAGCTGCCCCCAGAGGAGAGCAAGACTGTGGAGCCAGCTCACTGCTGGCCGCTGTCAGCACTCCAGTGGAGTCACTGGGCATGGTGACCCAACCCTGCATCTCAAAAGAAGAAAAAGGAAAAGCAATTTACACCAGAGACCTTTTTCCCATTAGCAGTATCAGCAGCCAGCAGTGGGGCTGACCCCCTACACAGTGCGCACAGCAGAGGGGAAGGAGCAGGCAGCTGCCTGCCCACCGCCCGCTCCCCTGCAGCCGCTCACTCCCGCAGCGCCGGGAGGTGGGAATTACCGAGGGAAGAGCACTCAGGGAATGGAGCAACCATTCATTACAGGGTTGGTGACATCTGCAGAGGGGAGAAGCCTCACAGAGCACCTTAACTAAATCTTAATTACCAAAGACTAATCAAATAGGAGACGACTTTTCCTCCTTGCTCCTTTTTTCTTGTTAAATATAGAGTTCAAGAATGTTTCCTCTTATGAAGCTGTAGAGGCTAAAATCTAGGTCAGGCTCCCTGCGCTCATGTGGAAGCTGGAATTTTTCCTCTTGCCGCGCTGCCAGTCACTGGAGCATGAGCATTGTTAGACTCGTTTGGAGTATTCTCCAAGCTGTCATTACAAATGACGGGAGCTGCTTAGGTGGAGTTTAGCACTCCATTATCCAGAACAAAGTTTTCTGTCATTTTCGTTGGGCTGGTTCTCAATACACAATATAATCAGGGTGGTAAGAAGAGAAAATAATGACATTTGAGAGAAGCATTTACTATATAATAAACGTATATCTGTCTTTTCTCTGCTACCCAATAATCAGCTGATCCTTAATAAATACCTGATTGAAAGCCCATTCAAATTAAATCCTATCTATTGTGGGTGTACTTTAGATAGATTCAATAAAGACAGTTATTTGAAATATTTTCAAAAATTTGAGCCTTGAGAGGATATAGAAAACATTGTCCCACTTTTAGCCCAGAAAAAAAGGTTTCCCATCTATCTGTCAGCTTGTGTTGTGTGTGTTCCCCCCTCCCCGTCAGCACAACTTCTGACCTAACTGACTAAATTTCACCCTATTTCAGAGACCAGAGAAGAGTTCAGGTGCACGAGAGCCCTACATGAGCGAAGGGCAGAGTCCTGATGTCCCCCCCAAGATCAAGGAAATACAGCAGCACTTAACCACAGTGAGGCCCCACACAGTTATCTATCCAGGCTAATGTAACCTGAGGAGCTAGCAAATTGAAAATGAAGGTTTCAAAGTTATTAAGCAAATTCTAGATTAGTTGGCTGACAATAAGCTACTGTACTTCCATGTTAGCAATCGCTCCAAGTGTGCACTGCATCTCCTCCCCCAACATTTCCTGGTAATTTCCCATTATTCTTATTTTAAATAAATCTAGTTGTCTAGGGAGTCTGGATGCATTTTAACATGAACCATAATAATTTATGAGCAATTACAGAAGAGCATGTACATAGTCTCTGAGTAATTTGTCTTTCTGCTTGCTGTCATATAAATAATTTTTTGCATTGCGAATCTGCCTGTAATAATTTCTGGAAGGATCTGTCACCTACAGCAATTTATATTATAGCATTGTTAAACATGTTTGCCTACCTTGTTACCTGAAAATCTCATTTTAAATTGAAATAATCTAAAAATAAATAATTAAAATAATAATATACTATGTAATGTATTAAATTTATTGCTCCACAAAGCAAGCGCTGCTTGTGACTGTAAATACATAGTCAGAAAAAAAACACTCCTTTGATACAGGAGTGATATTTTTATTTCTGTATTAGCCATAGAACAGCAGAGTCCAAGAACTGATTTCCATCACGCTCAGAGTTTGCAGGCGTGTAGCAAGGACAGATGCACTCCATTAAGGAAGTCCAAAAAGGGATGCAAATTTTTTAGACTCTTAAAAGGTGGAAATCATTTACAGACCATGAAATTTAAGCAACTTGGTATTTTCAGCTCTTCAGCCTGGAAGAAAGGGAACACACCCTACATTTGAGCAAACACAGTAATGCCTTTAACAGCTTTGGCTGGACATGATCTTCACAAAGAGTCAGGGTGTTAGATGAGGCTTGCCATACATAATTGGTTTCACACCTCTGGCTTTCTGGCTGTGCTAGGCTAATTCTGCTACAGAGCTTGCAGACCCCTGCCAGCATCTCATCACAGCCTGCCACTGCCAGATGAGACCCGTTTGTCAGCTGAACCCAAAGTGTGGTCCGCTGCCACCCTACCTCCTCCCAGAGCCCTTCCCTGCTCCTCACACCATGAGCTGAGCTGGCTAAAGACTAACCACCACCACCACCTCTTACCCCTATCTGTGATTCTTAAATAGTCCAATATTCAGAGATACATTTGCTGGTCAGAGAACACGTCAAACACTCTGCTGACCACTTTGTGCACTCTTCAAAATCATGGATGGAACCTCCAAAAGAAAGCAAGACCTTTGCTTGTAGACCTTCCTCAGCTTAGCTGACCTACCAAACTGGATCCACTTACAAAACACATCTGAGGTGGTACCTCTGACATGGCGAGCAAGGTGCCCAGTTCTACAGGGGAGAAGGAGAAGCCTATGCTGGCAGTACTTCAGGGGGTGGGTCTCCTCCAGCAACAGGGGAGCCAATCTCAAATAGCAAGCAGGGAGGAACGGAGAAGGACGCTCAGGTAAAGTGTCCGTGACATTTCTTTTCTGTCAGTTACAGTTTCACCCTTCTTTGAATCAAGTGAACACTAGTTTTTGACTGACTATGTTCGTATTTTAAACTGCATTTTAGAAAAAAAGTCAAATACTTGTCCCCCAAAGAATACAGTTAATCAAAGAAATGTACTAGAGATTAAGACCGCTTAGAGAAAACACTTTCAATCTTGAGAACAAATCAAGCTTATCATGATTCAAGCTGGGTGAATTTTGCAATGTTTCTCTTACTACCCTGTTAACAACTTGAACTAAATAATTCATTTCTATCACATTAACATCTTGATTCAGCAATCACCAACCAAGACTATTTTGCTGTAGAAACACATCATGTAAGAAGTTGATTACCCCCAGACTTTGTAGTTTCTCTACTTTGATCTCCACTTCTGAACACTTTCTAGCAAGATTTAGACCATACAAGTTTACTGGTGAATAAGTTTGGCAATTTCAAGACATGTAAAAGTACAAGTAATCCAAAATTCCTGACTCAAATAAATATGAGTGAAAAAAACCTTCATTAGATTAAGCACATGTAAATATTTCTCC
Organism: Chloroceryle aenea; assembly: GCA_013399075.1. Taxonomy (NCBI): domain Eukaryota; kingdom Metazoa; phylum Chordata; class Aves; order Coraciiformes; family Cerylidae; genus Chloroceryle; species Chloroceryle aenea. The sequence continues at coordinate 626,177 of VWZY01004197.1, forward strand.
AAATTTGGCTTAAAAATAAGGAAAAATGCACTTATCTTTACACATTAGCTGATTTTTTTCCAGATTTTGATCAAAGCTTCAAATTTCTGTAAGGTGAGCTAAAAGGATTTTAAGACTTGTATATGCTTCATTTCTTTTGACCAGCTTTCCTTATGAACCACAGCTAAACAACCCAACTCAAATGTCAAATATTCCAGACGAACACTCATAATTTCCTTTGAGGTCAAACAAACTGTAAATATACACTGCCAGAGGTCCAAATAACAACGGATTGCTCTGTCCTGACTTACATATGTATATGAGCCAGAAGCATTTTAGTCTTATACTGAAAATGCACAAGAAAGAACATACTAGTACATCACCAATCTGTAAAATTCTCTAAGAAGGGAAAAAGCCCATCTTGGACCCTGGATAAATTCTCAGCTTCCAAGAGCTATGGCATATTAATGAGGTTGAGAGTTTGAAATTATACTTGAAGAATAAAAATGCTAAAGTAGCGTCAGTAGAAGTTACTGGACAGGGACATGTCATCCCGCAGCACTTGTCAGAGCCAGCTTTTCAGGTTGCACCTTATCACAAAGATTTCTGAGAGTGCTGGCTGATGGAGAGAAGAGCAAATCACAGCTGGCAGGTTAGATTTTGCTAGAGACAGAGAGCACTCCGAAACACACTCTGTGATGGAAAGGAAATCTCTGCTCTCATCATATTCTTTGCTACCTCTTCCAAGTCAGATGTTCATGGAGACAGATGGACCTGAACTGAAGTGCCCTTCCAAGGCTGTGCTCTTTGCTTCGAGCGGATTGCTCTGCTGAGCACAGAGAAAGAGAAGAGAAGGGCACTAAAGCAACTGTTTAAAATGCAGCATATTTACCCTAAAAATGAGTGTTTGGTGACCTTGATCTCCTAATCACTTCACTGTCTGGCAGGTTTTTAAGGAGTCTGCGTTGAAGTAAACAGTACAGAAATTGAAACTCGCAAAGTGGTTTGTTTTTAACTATTGAGTGTAATGCCTGGATTCTCAGTGTCTGTCACCACGTTAGAAAACAACGTAAAAGGCGCCGTGAAAATCAGCAGCAGTAGGGGCAGGACATGAACAATACGGAGATCATACTTCCTGGCTTCTTGCTTTTGTACTTTTTGTGGTCCCAGCATGGGTTCCAGGAACATCCCCCAGCCTGTCCTGCCTTCTCAGCCCTTCCTGCCCTGCCTGGCCCCTGCCCTTCCAGCTGCAGTTCCCCTCCCTCACTGAGGCAGGCAGATTTGCAAGAGCTGTGGGAAACACCATTGCAAAGCCCCTGCCTCCGCCCAGAAGTAAAGCCAAGTGGGTGATCTGCAGTGAATAAATTATCCAAACAATTAAACTTCTTTTCTTGTTTATGGATCTATAAATGAATCCCCATTTCTTCAAAGCCAGACATGAAATAACATCATTAAATTAGGATAACTCCCTTTTTTTGATTTATTCCAATAGCAAGGGGAGAGTATTTTAAATTAAAAGTTGCTCTAGAATGGAGTGGCCGGATCAGTTACATGACATTACATCTGCTTTTTGGAGTGAGCAAGTAATAAAACTTTGCTGTTAAATACTAAAATCTAAATTCCATAAAGAAACAACTCAGGCACCCAAAAACTCAGTGAAAACACAGGTATAAACTCAACAGACTGTAAATTAGCTGTTCATCCAGCTTTGAAAGCCATCTGAACCCCAAGAATTTTTTTCTCACATAAAAATAATTCCACTTTCTAAGCTCCAAAAAGGGGACAAATAGGTTTTTGGTTTTTTCTAACATCTTCCATAATGAATATTGCCATTATTATTAGCTCTTTGGATACCCGAGAAAGTCAATGAACAATGGAAAAGCACCAAGAGAAATTTCTGGTACTTTCTTGATGCACAGAACTACCTTTAGAACAAGAAAACAAGAAGAATCAGTATCTAAGAAAAGGGAGAATAATAACTGATTGAAGTAATGAGTAAAGCAGAGTGAAAATATTCCATTGCATTTATATATAAAAATTTTATCCTAAGAAGATTTGGGGTAAGATGCAACACACTGGAAACAAGCATTGTACCTGAAAGTGTAGACAATTAATATTTTAAGAGGTGTTGACTATACACTGGCTCTTTAAGGACACTCTGAGGCTGTTTAAATATTCTCCAGCCAGCGACATTAACCCACAGAGACTTCCACACACTGCTGTTTTCAAGCCTTTAGAACCATGCAAACTTTGGGAACAAAGATGAATTCATTTCAATAATTGATGAGTCTTTTGTCACTAGTCCCTTTGAATAAAGTTACTGAAGGTAAAGTAAATGGAAACTAGATCGCAGAGCAGGTAGTTGTGATCTCAAGTAATCACACAGTTGGGAAACTGTATATCCACTGCTGGTTATTCTCAGCTTTAAAATTAAAGAAAGTGAAACTTTGTTAACTTTCTGGTCTCTATGAGGCAGAGGGACTGGTGTACTTTCACAAAATTATTTTATTTTTCATCCGTTTTTCAAGTACATGGACACTTTGAGTTGGATTACCTGCTCTGAGGGCACAGTCTTCTTGAGTTTGGACTAGGTTAGGAAAATGAACCTCCTGTTGAATACACCAGGCTAAGGCTAAATTCAGTTCTTCTAACGTCTGCAGAGGGGAGTCCTTGAATGACATAGGTCTGCTGTAAGGGCTCTTGCTACTTCTCACTTGTGGCAGAGTAATACTCAACAAAAGAAGAGAGCAAGGAAACTATCGGAAGAGCTCGGGGACAGTGTGAGACCCCAGTACAAGAGGAAAGCAGGACTCAGTTATTCCTGTGAATGACCTACATGGTATTTGTTCAAGGTTTAAACAATTATTCACTGGGACACCTCAGCAGGAACATTTCTTGTAGCCCAATTTCCCCATTTACTGTGGGAATTCATGCCTGACCAACGCACCTGCCTTGCCTACACAGCCAACCGTGCCACCATGCCAGGCCTTTGATCAGGAGCTCAGAGTCCAGGCTTCCAGAGACCTCTTCCAACCTACCTGACCAAAACAAGTTGTTCTACCAACAACACAGCCCTTGCTGGTCACACTTCGCAGACACATAAGGGAAGTCTTTTGCATGAATGTCCTTATCTGGGTGCACACATTCCCTACCCTACCCATTAACTATCTTCTAGTTTACAAAAACACAGTCAGCCCATTGGAAGACTACCAAATGCTTTACAAAACCAGTTTCCCATCATAAACACAACAGGTAGAATGAATGTTTTGAGCCTTGGATATTTACAAAGTACCTGAACATATTGCAGTGTTAAAAAAAGAAGGAAAAAAAAAAAAGAAAACATGAAAAAAAAAAGACATCATGGACAACCTTAAACTGGGACATACTAATGAATAGAGAGGAACAAGTCAAGTTTATCTGAATTTAGCTGCAACATATAGCCAGCTTTGGTCATTTGCTTTGTCTCTACAAATTTACCTTTGGATATCCAGACATACTTACCATTTTACAATTGCTGTGCCATTCCTCCTGTTACCTGGCACAGACAATTTCAGATGCAATGAGCCCATTACCATTTCCACTTGCATTACAGGTGGACCTCTGTTTGAAAAGGTTGTGAACCCTGCTCTAACCTAGGTTGTAATTCCTCCTCTCATTTTAATTCATTATCTGCACATATGCAACAGAATTTAAATGGGAAATTCTTCTGACTGCAGAACACACCAAATTTCATTTCAGAAAAGGAACTCTCACAAATCAAAACAACATTGGCTTTTTATAGGACAGCCATGAATAGAAGTGTTAGAGGGATATTTGATTAAAATATATCTGTAGTCGATAAATTATGAAGCGCTTTAAAAAGGAGATATTTTTAAACAGTAAACATTGCTTTTAAGACTTTCGTTCCTCTTTACAATAAACAGAGTTATCCTTATTGCAAGCTATTATCTCTAGATATAAGAAAGAAAACTGAAGGATGATGGAAAAATGAACCACTACAAGAACTACAGCCATGTCTCTCTAGAGAGCATGGCAGTGCTGTGCTCCATACCATGGCTTGTTTAGATCCACCTTTACCATTTCCCTACACATGGTTCAAAACCTGCCTATGGCAACATCCTGCAGCACTGCACCCACCGGCAGCTCCACGCACCCAAGTCATGTTTGTCCAGTGAAAACAAGGGCCCCACTTATGTGACCACGTGAGCCTCCATTTCTCAAACACAGGCTGTGAAAAAGGGGCTGTGATGGCAGATCCCTCCCACCAACCCGTCTGCCAGATCCCCCCAAATCCCAACCTGTTTCTAGCCTGGTTGTGAACACCATCATCACGACTCCTCTCAGTCCCTTCTCAGCCTCCCATTCTGGAGGCCTTGCTCCTCTCCCAGCCCTGGTGATGGCCCCTTGGTGGAAGCAGAGGGGCCATTTTGTCATCACTGAGGCTGCAGCTCCTCACACCGGCAAGTTCCTGGGGACTTCATCTGCTTCTGGGTCCTTTTCACAAGTCTTGACACAGGAGACTTAGACCAGGGCTGATGGTGAATGAAACTCCACAGAATCCGTCGCTGCTTCAAGCTGACGCAGAGCAGCAACTATTTACCATTAAATAAGAGCCATCATAAAGCAGTCAGACTCCAAACCAGCCCCATTTACAGCCTTTTCCTCACACTTCCCTGTAACTTCACCAGTCAGAAACAAAACTGGCATCAAGAATGTTTCATTTATTAGCAAGCAAAAGCGACTAACTGCAAATACTTCATTACTAATACATCATTTGCTCAGAACAGCAGAAAAACAAACAGGTCTGTGTTTTATTCATGGGCCTCCTGTCAGCCTCAGCCGCCCCAACCCACTGCAGAAAATGCAGCTGCCGCCTGTTTCACCCGGCAGCACCCAAAACAGGGGCGGGAAGACCCAGAGGTGTTTGCACCCTGGGCTGATGTCAGGCAAAGATGGGAGCTGGGATCCTGGATGCGAGAAGGGAAACGGGTGGCCCTTGGCACCTGAGGGCTTTATAAAGATGCCACCAGATCCTCCAGCTGGGACACTGTCCTGCAGCCTGACAAACCCATCGTTATTATTTCATCACAGCTCAACCTTCAAAGATGACTCTGAAAAATCCTCAGAAAAGCCTGCACCTGAGCTACTGATAAATCAAAAAAAAGACATAACTGGAAAAACAGCCAGTAAGCAATATGGAGACTGATCATTTTCTCTCCGAGAGATTCCTGCAGAGTAGGGATCACCCCAAAGAAGAACAGTATGTTTGACTCTTAGGAAACCATGTTTTAAAATAGTACTTAAATTCTTAAAATTCTTAAACACAAAAAATACACGGTGATGAAAGAAGACAGGACAGAAAGATGAAGCTGGATACCTTCTTCCATCCATCTTCCTAAAGAGGGTGCTCATTTCCAAGCCTATTTGCAACTATCTCAATATAGTTGAGGGGCTTCAACTGCTCAGTGCCCTGGGACTCCCGTCCCTCCTTGGGACATGGGGGCTGTCCCTGCACCTCTTATCAGGCTCGGAGAGGGCTCCTGACTCCCAGCTCGGAGCTGGGGATCTCCTGACCCCTGGTCCACTATCCTTCCCTCGCCACTCCTGTTAAATGCAAGCTGAATTCAGCAAACAGTGTTCAGTGGGGAAGGGGGGGATGAGGGGGAGGATTAATTTCAACAAACAGTGTTGTGAGTGGATGGATTCTCAATTAAAAATGTTCTATTTAATTCAACTGAGTCAATTTTATTATTATTTTGACTTTATTATTTTCTCAGTTCAGGATGACAGATTTTTCAGTTCAGATGACAGAACTGTCATCCGTCCAGCTCTACATCTAAAGGAAGAGGAAAACGACTGTTCCCAGCCTGAGGGGAAAAAGCACACAGGAGGCATGTGACCTCAGGGTAGGGATTTGGGGCTATAAACAGGGAAGTGAAGTGAGAGGCCTCTGACAGCATGACACATGTTCCCAGGGCACAAAAGGAGAGAGAAAAAAAAAAAAGGCATTTTGAATTGTCTCTCATCAAGGTCAAAGCAGAATTTGATGACAACAAATGACTCGTTTTCTTAAGATCAAAGGTCCAGCCTTAGAAATGTTGATGGTGTTGTTTCCATGGAGGTCAGTACACCCTACAGAACTTCTGCACCCAGCAGCACCAGGTGCTGATACTCCTGGGATACATCCCTACAGCAAACCCTCTTTGTGAAAGAGGAAGGAGAAGAGAATAAAACAGACAGACCGTGTTAGAAGCACGGGTATGAATGAGAAATAGAGAGATGCAGATGTCATACAAACTATATTAAGGGAATTGCTGATAAAGAGAAGTTCTTCAGGGGTGAAGACACTTACTGTTGTATTTCTGTCAAAAATACGTGTATCACAAATGCAATCATATTATTTCATGTGTCACTTGTGAAATAAATGATATCTCACTGTGAGGCTGACAGTGTAAGAAATGCAATTGGAATTATTTGCATATTAATGACATTATTACATCTTCATTGTAAATATTTCCATCATGATGCTTTGAACAGAATCTTAGCAAACAGAAATATAAATATCCTCCTGCCAGATTTCACATCATCTGAAATCATGCTGTGTCAAGTTGTCAATTTTTAAAATTCTCCTAAACCATTACAAATCTCATTTTAATCTCTCTAAAGACTCATCTGATTTTACATAATTGAAAATAACCAGTGCTCGTAATGTGTTAATTTTGATGTGCAGTGAATAACATGGTGCCAGAACCCTTCCAGCCAACCACTACTTTGAAAAGCTATGCTACATCTGCAATCTTCAGACTGCCCAGAGCTGCATAAACCTTTACAATGGAATATTTGTTAAATACCAAATAGTCCAAAGTATGCCATCAAAATAATGAGAATCGGATTTTTTTCTTCTTCTTCCCTGGGACTAATCAGTGTGTATTCAGTAAAAAAGATAAGCAAACACAACCTCATCAGAGAGCTACGAACTTAAGATAATGCAAAGCATCACTAATAGCCCAGTGGCTGTCGGACTGCTTCTCTGTGTAGTAGCCTCCTGTTCCAGGAGATGAATCTGCTCAGCAGGCATAAAGGACCCTGCACTTATTTGCTTCTATTTGCATATATTCAAAAATAGACTTGGTACTCTAGAGAGCACAGATAACACGTGTTGTGATTTAACCCCAGCCAGAAACTAAACACTACGCAGTCGCTTGCTCACTCCTCCCTCCTCCCAGTGGGATGGGGAGAAGAAATGAAAAAAAAGGAAAACTCGTGGGTTGAGATAAGAACAATTTCATAACTAAAATATAATAAGAACAAATTAATAAATAGTAATAATAATGGTGAAAAGGAAAACAACAAAATATAGAGAGAAATAAAACCCAAGAAAAGACACAAAAAAAGATGCACAATGCAACTGCTCACTCCCCACCAACCAATGCCCAAAGAGCAAGCCACCCTCCTACCCCCAGCCAGTTCCCCCCAGTTTGTATACTGAGAGTGATGTCCTGTCGTATGGAGCATCCCTTTGGCTAGTACAGGTCAGATGTCCTGGCCATGCTCTTTCTCAGCTTCTTGTGCACGTGCTCACTGGCAGAGCATGGGAAATGGAGACATCCTTAACTTAGCACTAAGCACTACTTAGCAATGACTAAACCATCTGTGTGTTATCAACATTATTCTCACACTAAATCCAAAGCACAGCACTGCACCAGCTCCTAGGAGGAAAATTAACTCTATCCCAGCCAAAATCAGGACACACACTGGAAGGATGGGAGGAATGACAGCAGTGTCCCACTAGACCCAAACCAACAGACATGCAAACACAGGCGTGGACAGAAGGGACTGGGGTTACAACCCTGAGCCCCAAGAATATTCCCCAAAAGAAAATGGTGCAGGAAAGAGCGACTTTCAATCAGTTTCTGCAAACTTTACATTAATTAGAAAAGGACTTCTCAAATGCCCACGCATCTCCAAACTTTGTGCTAGGAAGACCATTTACTTCTAAATGACAAGTGTAGGCTGCATGCAAAATATTCTGAATTTTTAGTTCTCTAAAGTACTGTTAACCCAACGTTATTCCTGCCTAACTTGGGTTTTTAAATGAAATTACATGCAGCCTGCAGCTTCAAATCTAAATGAAAAATGTAGCTCCAACTGAACCTTAGGAAAAAAGGCAGAAGTTAATGAGATTTAAATTAGTAACAGCCAAAGCTTTCCCTTAAAGAAAACATTATTGATTTTAAAGAGCTACCTAATGAAAAAGAATGGCACTCATTTAAGAACTTGTATGAGCTACATTAGAGATTCATTTATAATAATAAATAAGGATGTGCTTTTCAGTGCAATGAATCAGCAAAATTTATGTACATATTTTTATGAGTTAACTACACATTCCTTAAGCCTTTAATCACAGTTTTGGGTGAACTGTTTATGGTAGTAAAGAAATTACAGTTTCTAAGGCCCAGATCATCAAAGATAATTAAGTATCCATTCCATATACGAGTTAAACACCTACACAAATCTCGAGTTTATAATCTATTTTTCATCTGTAAAATAGAAATGGATACTGTTTGCCTTTATTCTTTATTAAGCAAGGTTTCTATTTGAAGTTCAAGTAACTACTTATTGCAAAAACATCTCTGCAGTTTTTACACGGCAAATACAAAACATGAGTATTGCCAGGAGAGGGTACCTATATTCTCTCTTTGTAAATTCCTTAAATAGGTGGGAAATTTGTCAAGCTGCTGGTTTTCATATAGTTTCATTCAAACACAATTTTATACAATTGCAAGATACTTCATCATATCAGTACAGTTCAGGAATATAATATTGTGGTCCTTTGACATATAAATGTGGAACACCAGTGACTATGCACAGGCAATTATCTGGTTGCATTTCATCAGCTTACAAAATCCAGTTACTTCTCAGAAAACTGCTAAGAAAACAGATGAAGTCCAAGGTCCTCCAAGCAAGTTTCAAATGACTTCTAAAAATAAACTAGTTATACAGAAAGTAAGCATGCCTGGAACAGTGCAAGCACAGTTTCACCTCGTAATTAATTAAAACTCCAGACAAAACCCATCAGAACAAAATCACCTTCATGTGATTTTGATCACCTTATCCACTTCATCATTACAATTCAGAGCAGTAGTGCCACCTTGAATCAAATTCTGCTGTTGTCCTCCCTTGCCTCTCAGTTCAATCTACAAAGTGGCATTTTTGGTGTATAGAAACTAAATTTCATCAGTAGGACAGTACACAGGAGGATCCACTGCAGATACACAGGCATGTGCATTCCCCCCCCAAACGGAGACAAACAGGTCCAGGTCCATGGCTGGCCTTCAGTTACTCCAAAGCAGACACGAGTGTGGGAGATTCGGTCCCAGGGATCAGCAGAACCCATGGATTCAATCTGGTCTGAAGCAAACCCCCACAAACCACACACCATTTAGATGCTTTGGCCCCAAAACTTTTGTTCTAACCATCTGCCCTTCTGGCACCAAATTATGTGCTAATACAGATCTAGCCCAGGGTGCCCTGAGATGAATCTTTCTATTAATTTTGAAAGTGAGAAGAGTGAAGAATAGCTCCTAGAGGTAAGCCAACTCTCAAACACATAATCTTCTGGAAGAACTTTCAGTGGAGAGAAGGAAATTGTAATTGAAGTACATTAGGCTGGGTTTCTACTTTGTTCCTCTCTTTAATTATAAAGTAAATTAATATCCATGAACATTATGTTTGTTTTTAACTGTGGTATTCCCTAAGGCATGACCAAAAAAAATGGAAACTGCAGGAACTGATCTCAAGGGAAATAATTAATAAAGCCCACCCTATCATCACTTGTTTTTCTAAACTAGATATTTTAGTAATGTTCAATAATATTCACTGGAGATCAACTTTAAGCCTGTGTTCTCTAGCTGACACAAATGTGACCAGAGTACACTGTCCATTGGCAGGATGCACCACAGAAGAACCGTGCTGGCTTAGAAGGGTGGTGTGGATGGCAACGGCCACTCTGTAACTCAGCTCTGGTTTAGATCCAAGCAAAAGGAACTAAGAATTACCAGTGGACAGAGGGCATCAGCTGGCAGTTGAAACAGTCCTAAATTGAAGAATAACCTAAGCTAGATCTGAGGGAAGCAATAAACAGCTGTTACTCACTCTGCTGCCATAGGGATTTTCACAGCAAAATAACCCTACATTTTAAAATGTTTCTCTTGCTTTTATTTGATTCCACTTTATATTACACTGTTTCTTTTCAGTCTTTTCCTGGCAGATGCAAGAGTTGATTTCTGATGTGTTATGGACCACAACTGAATTGAACAACCCTCTACTTAAAGCCTGATTCCAAACAAACCGGGATCTACACAACTCAGAACAGAGCTCAGAATTTGACAGGGTGAAGTTTTGTACTCCTCACTAACATCCTCTAGACTGTAACTACACCTGCCCCACCTGCCCACATTCACTGAAGAAAATTTAGCACATCACCTCTGACTTCCAAACCTTTTACAATTAACAAGTTTCCACAAGCTTCCCCCAATGCCCTGTTTTGTTTTTTTTTCCTCTCTCCTACACATTGTGCTTTTTTTTTTTTGCGCTGTTTCAACCGACAGAGTTTAAACAGGTTCATATGCACTCTGTACACCAGCAAAAACTTCAAAACTTGGACATTTAAAGTTTGCCTTCCTTCCCAAGAGCCTTCAGAGGAGGGTTTGCTTTGCTTTAAACATTCTACAGAGAATTCCTACAAGCACTTTGCCCTTTCTTCTGCCTGCAGGAGGATTGCTGCTTTCCTTGCCAGGAGAGAACAACGAAAAATACTCTGGCTGTACACACCCAGGAGGAACACTGTACAAGAGAGATGGTATTTCTTTGGGGACGGAAAATACAGTGTTACACAAGGGGGTGGCTGAATCATTCAAGCATTTGTTATGTCTGCAACTTTTCCAAGTCTCTTCTGAGCTTTGACAGAAGTTTCACAGTCAGGTGAGACGAGCACTGTGCTCTTTAAGCTTCTAGCTGCAAATAAGACCTCCTATGAAAACTGCCTGAAGATCCCTTCTCCCAGCTTTGCCAAGGTCAGGCTTTCTCTGATCTTACAACCCCCCAGATAATGAAGGCTGTCTTAGGATGGCCTTCTAGAGGCAAGATTCATATGCTAATGAAATCCCTCTGCCACTGAAAAGGCAGCTTCAACTCTGATTTTCCTTTGTAAGAAAAAAAGGATCTAGTACAGACTTTGTAAAACGAGCTTTGTTAACACTAACACTTGCAAAACAACTATGCTAATATGACATTTTCCATCCACTTGTTCGCTACTTTTATGCCACTTAGCACTGAGCTATAGCAATTCCCTCCCAACCTCTACTATTTGACCATGGGACTATGTGGGAGGGCACTTCTGCACTTTAAACGCGACCAAGTGTGCCATCAGGCCAACAGCCTTGTTGACACAACGTTGGTTTATTAAAAATAGTTACTAGATCAGTAAAATAGTATGCTAGAAAAAAAAACATTTGGGGAAAGTTAATTTCTATGCACACCACATCTCTCTCTGTGCTTTCATACAAAATACAGCCAGGCAAACATCTGAGCACAGAGCAGCTGTACCTCTTACTTCTGGTCTCAGTTTAGAAGCCTAAAGGAAACTGAAAAGGGAAAGTCTTGGGGAACTCTGGCAATTAAAGAAATAATATATTGCTGTGACACTAGAACTACATGGAGAAAAGGAAAAAAAAGGCCATGCTTTCCTCCATAGCATTTTTAATGTGCAAGAGTTTTCAAAAAGCCTCAAATCTGCAATTCAAGAATGCAAGTGAACTGCTATTTGTACAGCCAGCAAGGTTTAGCCACAGCTCTTGGTCGTCTACTCCATGTGATTATTACACACGTTCACCACTTAGTGTGCTGAATAAAAATGACAGGTCATGTCTAGTTGTTTATCAAACAGATAAAAATAAGCTTATCCCCAAGAATACACAAGCTTGATAAGAAAAGTAGATAAAATGAAGCAATTATCCCCATCTCCTAAGGAAAACCAAATTCTGGGCATTCCATGGCAAGCAAACATTTTCATACGCAGTCAGTCTTTATGAAAGATGCTGTTCGGGCAGGTCCTGGTGCCAGTAGCAGCAGTGAAGGGATCTGGACACAAATCCACGGTCCACAGCTTTCACTGCATGAGCATCCTGCTCACGGCTTGCTTGCTCTTCAGGTTAAAAGAATGCAAGAGTAATAACAATCAAAATTAAACCTAGAATGTAATCAGCAGCCTTCCATATTATTTTTACCTCAAAGGTGTCAGAATCCAAGAGCAATGGCCACGCAGTAGACTCCCACCACAGGCATCTCTGCTAAGCCCTGAGCACTGGAAGAAGGATCCCCCCCTAGCAAGTCCATTGCCCAAGCCCTGCTCAGAGGAGTTGTGTGCACCTAGCACCCCTCATGGGGAATCTCACCCCATACACACCCTCAGGCTCTCTGAGGTTGTGGGTCAGCTATGTAATGCACTTGGGATGACCCCTAAAAAGTCTGTGTTTGTGGTTTTTTCCATCTTGTCTCTCCACTTTTTCCCTCACCAGCTTTTCTTTTTCAATCTATGAACAAGAATATTCCAGCTGAACCTCAGCCTGCTTTCTGGAGACAGCTGGCTACACAAGTCTGCCTGTTTGCAACTGGTTTTAAAATACATACGAACAGAGAGAGATTTAGATGAGAGGGGTTGACTGAGGACTTAAAAGTACACTGTTTTAAAAACAAACCAAGCACAAAGCTACAGCTAATCAGCCCTGCATCATTCATCTATTTGTATTACTTAACAGTGATTTCTGAATTTTGTTTTCCTCTTCATTTAGAAAAGACTGTTCCTGACTGTTCATGAACTAACATCACTTTCTCCCCAGAAGGACCTGATGCTGCCTTTCTTGACTTCTAACTTCCTTTCCACTCAGCCCAAGCTTTTACACAATACATGCCCCACCAGCTCAGCAAGAAGATCTTGAGCATTTCTGTTTCTAAGGAGATGAGGTGAGGACCACATGGGGAGGTGATGTGACTCAAATACATGGCCCCAAACCCTTCTTCAGTGGACAGAAATCTGTAACATCATCTCCAGAAGAGATGTTATGCTGCAGGCTGGACTTCAGCTTCAATAGTGAGCCAGCCCATACTGAGGTAACAGTGCTGTCACCCACATATGAGCCAGCAAGGAATGTTTAGTGTCATATGGCCACATCATGTTGAGAGTGATGCTCATTAAGGTGACAGTGTGGCACTTGCTTTTATTCTCTGAACAGACAGAGCCCTAAAATCTCCAGGCTGACAGTTCAGTAGGAGAGAAGAAACTTACTTATTTGGTCAAGTTCTTCACACTATGTTTTTTTTATCTGTGTTTTAAAGTTTTCATCCCCAAATCACATCAAAGGCCAAGCATCACTGCCTGTCCCTTAAAGAAGTAGTAACTGGATTCCACCTGCAGTGCACAGTATCCATGAAGTTACAGCTCAAAAGGTGTTTTTCTACAAGTGCTATAAAAGATCCTTCATACTACAATGGAAAATCACTGATCTGGACAGTTCATGCAGCTCGCGGGTGAGCCAGCTGTGGTACAAACATTCCATGGTTCTGGGATGCTTTTCGGGACTCTGGACAACAGTTCACAGATCCCACAGAGTCAAGTTTACGGTTCAGGGAAAAAGTTGCCAAAAATTTTACTTGTGGCCACTGTGAATGGGTGGCTTCTTCCGAACACGGCTGCTGTATCTCTGCATTTATCAAGGTGGAGTTGAAGGGCTGCAAGCCAGGTTTTCACATGTCCCAGCAAGCTATCTGCAAAACTTTCCTTTCATTTGCAAGCAAGGTGAAACCTAATAAGCATCACCAATTGCTCTCACTATCCTATTAGACCACAGCACCAGCAAATGTGAAGCAGTGGCTCACTGGGGCTGGCAGCAGTTCCTGGCCATGCCTGGCAGGTTCCCCACTGCCCCCCATGGTTTGCAGTCATGCAGTGCCAAGAGCCAGTGTAAAGGGACACAGAACAACTGGATTCCAGAACATTATGGTAACTGGCAAGGTCTTTACTTTTACTCCTACTTTTCCCACTATTTTTTTCTTTTACCTCCTGCAAGAAGTATCTATGAGCAGCGAATGGGAGATCATTCCTGCCCAGGACAGGCAACTGAGAGGCAGGGAGGTCCTGGGCAAGTTGCTCTGCAACAGGTTTGGGGGGAATACCAACCTTTGAGGAGTGCAGCAGGTGAATGCCACATTTCAGAGTGCCCCAGTTGTGCTACGTCTATGACCTCAGTGGGGCCCCATGCGATCCAGTCTCCACAGAAGCACTTCAGTGGACCAGTGCTGGCAAACAATCAATGCAGACAACCCTCCCTTTGTCTTCTGTCCAGCATACATGAGTAGGAGGACCTCACTCAGCAGGATCTCAAAGCAGCATCACCACTACAAACACCTTACTTCTTAGCTGAATTGCCCGGATCACAGAATTACAGAATGGCTGGGGTTGGAAGGGACCTCTGGAGATCATCTAGTCCAACTCACCTGCTATAGAAGGGTCACCTAGAGCAGGTGACACACGACTGTATCCAGGCAGGTTTGGAATCCCTCCAGAGAAGACCCTACAACCTCTTTGGGCAGCCTGTTCCAGTGTTCTGTCACCCTTAGAGGTTTTCCGTATGTTGCAGTGGAACTTTATGTGTTCCAGTTTAGGCCAGTTGCCCCTTGTCCTATCACTGGACACCACTGAAAAGATCCTGGCCCCATCCTCTTGACATCCACCCTTTAGATATTGATAAGATCCCCTCTCTCAGTCTTGTGTTCTCCAAGCTCAAGAGCCCCAGGTCTCCCAGCTTTTCCTTGTAAGAGAGATGCTCCAGTCCCCTCATTGCCTTGCAGCCCTCCAAAGGGTCCCACTGCAGAGCCCTGGCAGCCTCTGGGCACGGAGAGCAGCGAGGAGGCTGCATGGCCCTGAGCAACATCCCAAGGGAAGGAGCAGTCTCAAGGGAGACAGACAGATATTGAGCCTTATAGAAGAGCACCAGACCATGCACACAGACGTTTCAGACCTGCACTGCCAGCTGCTGAACCTGCCACAGCCCTGGCTCCACATGCCCACGCTGTGCTCACAGAGCCCAGCCCAGGACTGCTGCCAAGGCGCTGGGCTGCAGCAGGTCCGGCCCCGTCTGCACCACATCCCCACACACCTGGTCAGCATGGGCCCCCTGAGCAAGACGGAAGGCTGAGGTTTCCCCTCCACAGTTGCAGAGCAATCTCCTTGTGTGGGCCTGATGATTCACAGCTCAGGCACCGTGCAAGGCTGGTCTTGTGTAGCAGCACTGACCTATGAGCTGCCAGTGGTTACATGGGCTCCTTCTGCTCGACGAAGCAGAGAAAAGCCTGTAGGGACTCTGAACTAACCTCCATCAGCAGCCATCACACAGTCCCTCTGCATGCTCTGATCAATATTTAAATGACGGTGACACCGTTAAGAGGTCGTCCCCCACACACTGATACGGTGCCTCCAGTCATTCCATCTGGCCAAGGTCTGAAGGGAAAGGAAAAGATGATCTTTGTACTGTATCTTTGAAGGTTAGTAGGTTCAGGCATGTTTGAAAGTTTAACTAAGGCTTTGTGGCAGGTCATCTCCCTACTTCCTGATGTGGAAACAATTTTATTTAATACTTCATTGAAATAACAGAACATTGCATAATACCCTCAACAACAGTCTTCAGTGCAAATCTGCCACCCTGGACAGGTAAAGCTCTGCTGCAGTGTAATTATCAGACTAGCAATTAAAAGCTCTGTAACACTCACCCGAAGCTGACACACCCATCCCTTCCCCATCCACATCAGTGCTGAAACAAAGCGACTGGACACCGCACTGAGGTGGCACTGGTGAGGCCACACCTTGAATATTGCATTCAGTTCTAGGCCCCTCACTTTAGGAAGGACATAGAAGTGCTGGAGCATGTCCAGAAAAGGGCAATGAGCCCTGTGAAGGGCCCGGAGCACAAGTCCTGTGAGGAGCGGTTGAAGGAGCTGGGGTTCTTTAGTCTGGAGGNCCCCAGGCAGGTGCTTCTTCGCACTCCCCCTCACACCGTCTAAAGAGAAGGCTCCTGCTACACACGGGGGAGAAGAGACACACTTTGGAATAGTGCAGCTGGTGTCTGTTTGTTCACCTCTAAGAAAAGGGACTTAAAAAGCAGAGATAGAATGTAAGTTAAAAATGTTTTTCAAGCACAGTTTTGTCTAATAAATCATATCAGAAGTTAAAAAAGAAAAAAAAAACAACCATGCTTCATTCAGATTTCAGTGCCTGAATTTCACCTTGGTGCTGCTTTCAGCTTGGACAAAGCCCTTGGTAAAATCCCACGGTGTGCAGCGACTTGAAACATCCAATGTCAGCACTCACAAGCTGCGGAAAACTTTGGAAAAATTCCCTTCTGAGACGCCAAGAGCAGCAGCAGGCAGGGAACAGCACAATCACTGCGGCTGCCCTGGGCCACCAGCCCTACAGCCAGCTGCACTTCTCACCAGAACGGCACTGGGGCTGGGCCACAGCACAACTGGCAAACCAGAGAAATGATGAAAAGCAGCAGGGAGGGGAAGGAGGGAAGGACACCTCAGGAAAGCTCAGATTAAAGACTCAACTTCTGTTTTAAAGACGACTTTGAAGTAAGGCAGGTGCTAAAAATCTGTGTATGACTCAGAATTTGTTTCTCGGAGAATGGCCATTTACCAGGATTCTCTGCCCACCAGGCATCACCCATCAGCCAGACAGGCAGTACACCATTACCTGGGAGCGTTCTCAACCACGTTTAGATTTTTACTCCAATCATCACATAGAGTCAAAACTTCAAGAGTTTTTCCATCAAAGTATTCAACAACTACTTTTCTTATTCCAGGCCAGCAGAGAGGACACACACAGAGTCACATTATGTTTGTCTATCTTGATCAGTTTTCATTGCAAAAGGTAAGAGCTTGGTAAGTCTTTTCTATTTCATGGGAAGGCAAAAATTGGAGCCAGTCACTAACTACAGAGCAAGAGCCACATTTTTAAGTTGGATGGCTCTAGCTTTAAAGAACCGGAGGGCAAGAAGGTTGTGGGAAGCCCTGCAGATTTCCATCAGCTTGAGGCACGGTGGCATTGCCAAAGATGAAGTCCAGACTAAACACCTCCAAAGATCGGATGTTTGCCTCCAGCAAACACACGGGGTGGGTTTCAAGGTTCCCAGAGGTCTGACTATACAGATGAAACTGTTTTTTTCTCTTCATAAAGTCTAACCGCAGCTTGTCACTGGCAAGCAGGTCCTGCTATCCTTCTGTAGCAACGATTATGACCTTCCAGCTACTGCGCTGATTCCAGCAGCAACATTTTTCACACTTCCTTGTCACAACAAAAATAATATGTCCGCATAATCCGAATACAGACACCCGTGGGAGCGAGCATTAAGCAGCCTTTCACAAGGTAACAGAGAGACAAACAGATGGACAGACCCTGGTTTTTAAGCTGTACCGTTCCATGGGGTTTCCTTTAGCCAATTTGATCACCTCCGAGGAAAGGAAGCTTTACACCTGATGCATCTGTGCTGAAAGACCTCCTGCCTTTAAAATGACTTTTCTGAGTGTTATTGGAAACAACAACATTAAGATAATGGCAAGACTGGCAGTGAGAAATTCACCGGGGATGCAAAATAAATGAAATCAATTAGTATTATAAATACAGGCAGAGTTTCACGTGTCTCACATGTCAATTATTCATACTGAACTTTTGAGACTTTATTGTTAACAGGTTTGGCAAAAGCTATAAAAAAGAAGAGAAAAACCCAACAGTGCTATTTTAAACTTGTGCCATCGCGCTGCAGTTTACATAGCTGCAAATAAAAGAGAAGAATATTTTTATGAGCCATCAAATGGCTCAGCTAATACCACGAGGCATTTACTGCAACAAAAATTTTGAACAAGCCTGCTTCACAGCAAGCCCAATTTTGACTTTTCCAATTAAATGAAGAACAATTCATACCGGTACGTGCAAGTGGATGAGCTCTGGTTTAGGTATCCGCTCCGGTGGAACACACATTAACCGAACGCATCGGTTTTGAGGTCAGCTGTCATCCTTTCCAAATTGCTCCCTGAGCAGATCACAGAGCAGATGGAAAAGGCCAGTTTGACATGACTCTTTGGCTTAATTATAGCATTAGTAAGACAGCATATGGAGTTGGTGTGTACTGCAGAATTTTACCCAATAACTTTATTTCTCATAAATTCAGTCATCTGCTTCGTTTGCTTTTACTTGATCTTCAGGATGTACATTGACTGCGACTGAATTATTTTTACCTGTGCATTACTAGGTCAAGCATTCTTAGCAAGTGCAAGAGCTGTAAGTCTACATTAATGCTCAAAGAATCACAGAATTTAAATTCTGTATCAAGTTCAAGATCCTTTCCAAAACATCAGTATTTAAACTGATTCACTGTTTTCAGTGCTAATTGTGTCAGATCCCTGAAGTGATCCTGCGATTGCTCCGAGTCGAGCAATGCCAGACTGGTCTAGTGACAAGAAAGGCTTTGTATTAGACAGACTAATGCCCCCCAAAGAATCATCCCATGGCACATGCCTGCTCATACGCACAACACACCCACAAATGCAAAGATAGCAAAAACAGGTCCAGTAGGAAGAGCAGACACACACTACCTGGAAGCACTGTCAGTTTAGCATCTCAGCATAGCACTGCTCCAGCTCGATAGCCTTCGGCTACAGAAATCACTGCAGTGTTGATATCTGCAAAGTAACCACCCATCAACAAAGTTCTGGGTGTTGGTTGTGTGGGGTTTTTTTTTGTTGTTGAAAATTTTTTAGGAAAGATAAACAACAAATAGAATTGAAAACTGTTATTCTGGCCCTCTAAATACTGCAGTGACGTAGGTTTTTGTAAGGGTTACCCGCGCCAACAGTTCCATTTGCAACACTGCTAACCTGTTCAAGGTGCAGACAGGGTATCAGGGTGTGCTGGAGGTGCTGCTGTGATAAAACATGAGAAGCGCCGGCCATCGTGGGGGGACACACTTTAACTGGGCTGCAGCTGTCACTAGAATTCCTCCAAGGTCTATGAACATAGAGAGGGGGTTTTGCAGCACTGGGATGTACAGAATCCCATATCCCTGCCAAACACACAGGAAGCTTGAAAACCCAGTGCCTACTTGATTAGTTTAATACCCTTTGCCTGTCTTCCTAAAAGGAGGAAATGGGAAAAGGACAATGCTGTCAAATTGTCAGAGAAAGTGGTTCATTTCCACTGCCCTCTTTCTAAGCAGTTCAGCTTTTTCCTGTTGGGCAGGAATGGAAGGATGCAGCTGTTTGAAATTAGGAAGGGGAAAAAATAAATCCAAATAAAAAACCACCAACAAACAAAACTCTTGGGTTTCTATGAGTTCTAAACAGAAATCTCAGGGGAAAAAAAAATGTTTCATTTGTAAATTTCATCATGAAATTAAAAAGAAAACAAAGACTTTCTTGTAAAAATGTCACCTCTGAAAATCAATTTTCAAACAAGGTAACATCATTTTCAATCGCCTCTCAGCTCTTAGCTGTAATAAAAAGACTCCTAATGCAGCAACTTGCCCTGACATAGCAGACTCTCAAACCTCCCTTTGAGATCCACTTTACAAAGCTGACTTAGGACCCCTGTAACACCTTTGACACCTTTTGTTCTTCACTTTATCTTTCTTAAAGACAAATCCAACTCCAAAAATAAGGGTGGGAAAAGAAAAAAAAAAAAGAACATAGCACTAAAAATGTAACCACTTTGAAAAATGCTCACTGCCTGAAATATTAAAATGCCTGATTTAAGAGGCTGGATTCTCAGACTGCCACATTAACAAATGATCACCATCAACCTGCAGTTTAACTACTCACATTTATTATCTTTGTGAAAATAGATGGATGGCAGTTAATGGCTCTTCATTTGTTTCTTGCACAAGAAACAGGCCCTATTTCACCAACTGGCAAGGAGGTACAAGCTCTCTGAGGTGCCATGGAGTCTGTTTGCAGATGTTCTCAATTCCCTCTCAGTGTTTTCAGTGCACCTCACCTCTAGGACCCACTGCAGACCAGAGAGAGTGTGGCAAGTGATGGGATCTGAGTCCACAGCAAACAGCCCCATTGCAAAGAGCAACGAGGATCAAGTACAACTGACAGAAGAATATCAAACAGGGAAAGAAAATGAGGAATGAGTGTGGAGGAATAAATAGAAATCAAATGAGTACTTATGGATGCTCCTCACAAGGGGCTCTATCTCATTTGACTCTCATTTGATTCAGCCTCAAATGCACGTGAGCCTGCAATGTAATATTTTCTGTAACCCTGGTAAGAAAAAAAAAGAAATTCCTCCTATATCATTATAATTCAGGAACACAGAAATGTCCTCTCCTGAATTTTTTCACAAAGCAGAGGTTAACTTGGGTGGTATCTACTCTGGTATCCATGGAATCCATGCACGCACAATACTGGAGTTACTATCTCACACAAAGAAAGTGGCAATTTTGCCTTAAAAGTGTGACGACCAAAGCTAACAATTGCTCCTGGCAATCACAAACACCACGGACTCTGACTTCTATCCTGATGCAACCTGGAAGTGTAGTTTTGATACTGGTTTTGATGGAGAAAAGATGTGGAGCTCCTATCTTCTGGGTCCCCACAGAAGTAGCTTTAGGGTTCAAGAAGACTGGTCCTATCTTAGCCACCATCTCAACCCCCAAATCACATGACAGCAACAAACTCTCTGTAATTCCAGCCATGTGTGACCTGGTATTGAAACTCAAAACTGAAAATGCCCCAAATTTTAAGGTACTATTTACTCAGTGTTGCAACTTTGATGCATTTCGATGTTTCTACTAAGATTTACTTGACTTACATTGACATAGTTAAGAGCTATAGAGTCGTCGGGAAAAGAAGAAATGGAGATATCTGTGGCTGGAGTTTTTAAAAGATTTAGACAACCAAATGCCACTGGGAATTCTGAGCCTACAAAATTCAGTGCTATATACAGGGAACTGCACTCCACCCTCACAAGATGGTGCACTGTAGAATTCTTACTACATCCATATTTCAGCTATATTTTTAACATTCAGGATTTAATATTATAAATTGCTTTATTCTGTAATGCTAGTTGACATAAAAAAAAGTCAGTGTTTATGTGAGGGTTATCAAACTTTCATATCCAAAACCTAGAAAGTTTCTCATTCGCATTTGTCTTGGAAGACTTTAAAATCAGACTGTTTCTATCCACGTGGCTTTGCACAATGACATGAGTATCTGAAAGACAAACGATGGCCACGCACTAACGAAACACAACAGCAGTAAACCTTCAGCTGCTGCACCCACGGCAACCACCTTCCAGAAGCGATCCCCTGCACTATTACTCCCCAGGCACAAATGAAAACTGGAATGAGGTCTCCTAAGAGGTGCTTCAACAACCACAGCACAAAAGCACAGGGTGAAAGGCAATTTTTCCTTCAGGTGCATCTCCCAAGAAGAAAATATTCCTTCCTTCATTTTGGAACACAGAACAGACTTTTACATAACCTAAACCAGAAATTATTGGGGGCTATTTAAGCAATAACAATATATTACATCTACCTAACATCCAGCTGTTACGATTAGAAGCTGAGCAGCATTTTCACTGTGACAAATTTTCAAGGCAAAATTGGAATGTTTCAATTTGACAACTATAAAAAAAAACAAACCACAGGAAAAAAATGACCACCTGGGCTTTAAGTGATGTTTTAGATAACTCAATTTGACACTTCAAAATACAGAATTTAGCTTGAGCTGTCTCCTTCACAACAAGGAAGACAGGCTGCACAGGATATAAAAGATGAGGTTACCTGCTGTGCTACTACGGGCAGGACCTGGGTCCAGTTACCTCCTTAGGTACAGCCTAAATTAAATTGTCCTACAAGAACTTGATTATTGGGATAAAAGGCAACATGAGGTTGCTCTTCGTACCAGCCCTTTTGGCTTTATGTGGAGCAGCACAGAGTGGAGTCCCTGGCGGGGGGCTCAGAGGTGCCCGATCTGTTGCAGGGTCCCCTCGTGGAGGTGACGTGGGCAGCAGTGACAGACATAGCCTGGCAAAAGCAACTCGTGATGCCCAGGGTCTGCCGTATGGATGCAAGATTAAAGATGTTGCAACTCAAGTATCGTATGGGTGAAGATGAGGAAAAAAGGACTGAGGAAAGATGCTGATGCAATAGTCTGAGTGAATGTGCAACCAGTGGAGCCACAGCAAGTTTCTCCACTGAGTTGTCAAATGTAGTATTTCTGAAGTCCCCAACTATTACATTTTCAATGCTCATTTAAAAAGTAAATATACAAACAAACAAAATAGCAGCAAGGTAGATTTAACTGACATAAAACAGAAGAGACACTTTGTTCAGGTACCGAATTCCCAAATTAATATCCTCAACTTAGAAAACTGCACACGGCTCAATAAAACCCAAAGGTGTATTTTTAATGAGAAAAAAAATAAAATGTAGTCAATAGCCTCATCTTAAAAGAGTCTTTTCTGTGGTGGTGAAGGAAACAGAAAAGGAATTTTTCATCTCCAGCATTCATTATAGGATCAGTTTAAACATAATGAATGGTTTTCCTGCAGGTAGAGATCCCTGAAGTTACCCTGTCCACTGACTCATTTACCTTGCTCCCAACTCTGAGGATAACAGAATTCCCGGGGAAAATGCAAAAAGAATTCTGTAACTGTAGCATTATCATGCATAAAGAGAAGTTCATGTCCAGAGTAACTGTATTTCAGATATTTCTTTCTTAACATAATCTCTGGCTCACAGGCACTGCAAACGTATAAAGCAGCATCAGAAGCAGGAACTGAGTGGCACACTCCTGGGCAATTCAGAGAAACATTTTTACAGTACTATCTCCTCCTCTTTCGATAGGAGAGGACATTCTCAGAATCTACGCAACTCGGCAAGTCGTGAGCAGAGAAGAGGGGCGGATAAATAACATAAGTCTCTTCAACTTCTTACATCTCTTCAACAGACACAAAAATCTTTCTAGATTAATTTTCTCAGAAAAAAAAAAAAATAAGCAGTTTCTTTTGAAACAGAGTTGTTAGGATAAAAATTACTTTCTGGATTTTAGTCCAGTTTCCATTGGGAACAGGAAGAATCAAAATAGTACAACAGAGTTGTTGTCGTGCTGAGGAACATGGTTCGGTGGTAGACTTGGCAGTGCTGTGTTAACGGTTGGACTCAATGATCGGAAGGATCTTTTCCAACCCAAATGCTTCTATGATTCTTTGATAATAAGAGTACTGCTCTGCAAAAATCTAGCATTTTCTATCCCTTTTTTCTTTACAGGCATTTTGTCATTTATTGCTGTTTATAATCAAGCACACAAGGTTTTCATATTACACAGTGCAACCAAAGCGTGTCGGTATCTTGAACTGGGGGAATTCACTCACTTGGGTGGATTTTCAGCAGTAATGTCAGCTGAACACCAATTGCCTAATTATCATGAGAGGATCACAAGAAAAACAATGCTGCAACAAAACTTAAAACAGCTCATGCTAATAGGAAGACTATTGGAGATATCCCTCACGATTCAGTGTTTAATGTAGTCTGTAATATTTGGAGACCAGAAAGGGGAGGGATAATCAGCACTGCTTCCTGTAAGATTTTCTGCTTGATCCTCCAGAAGATCTAATGCTGCTACTTGGGTCTCCAGTTGGAGGGGTTTGGACCAAATGCTTATCCAACCTTTCTAAAACTATTGCAGTGTTTAGATGCATGGCCTCAATTCATCCAGATATCTGACTGGTGAGGACTGAAGGATGGTCTGCACCTCATCTACTACCGGTCTGACCAGGAACTCAGCTCTCCAAGAGCTTTTACACACTTTTTCACCAGCAAAACCACATTCAGTGGCTTTTTAAGGTTTTGCTCAAAAGGGCTTTTCAAAGCCCTCACCCAAAACAAAACCAAGACTTCCAATTGGCAGAGTGAGCTGATATAATGGTGATGAGTAAAGGGTTGGATGTGAAGTGTTAGGAGCAAAATCTCGGGTGGATGCTTGTGCCCAGAAATTTGGAAAGCCAAAGTGGAAGACCACCATTCTGGAGGACTCTCAGGACTGCAGCCAGAGCCCAACTCAGAGCATCCCCATTTCAGTCCAAGAACAGCTATGTCTAAACTGCTACACTCTGGGCTCATCTTCATGATTTAAAGTGAATAATTTGATCGTTGGAGATGTTCTGAAGTTAAGGAGCTTCCCAGCATCCATTACTTCTACTACAGTGTTGGGAAGACAGCGCCTGAAGCTAAAATATTTTTTCTCCACAGCAGTCAGAGTTCAGGGCAGGGAGACTCATTACTGATGTGTACTTCCATCATTCTGGACTCCTTCCAGTTTTCATCTCCTGCTTAGATCCTTTCGTTCACCCTGAATTATTGACAAATGGAGGATAATTAATCCATCATTGCTTGGAAAAAATAGAAGGTTTTCTGTATTTCTTTCCAATCACTTAAACTGGTGTACAGTAGTACCTTATACTGCAATTTTGCACTTCACTCTTATTAAGGTCTTTCACCTCCTGTTTCTTAACATTGAGATGCTGAGCAATTCCTTGGCTTCGTTCTAAAAGAAAAGCTACATCACATTTGAGCTGATGCCTTCCAGCCAACCTCTGCCAAATACAATTTGCTTAAAAACCTAAACCTTTCTAGCTGAGGTTAGATAAGAAACTTGCGGCAAAAGCTGCTTTATAAATAAACCTTCTACTCTTGCACTTGGTGGGGGGGGAGAGAGTTTCACACAGGAAGCAGAGAAAACCTGACTCCACAGACTCCACATAACCAGAGGAGACACCAACTGCAGCAACACACTTATACAAAAGGTTCTGCTAATTAAAACCAAATGACTTCGTACACATGGAGCAGCAGTTTAGCGGGGTTTGAGTAGGCAGCATGTGACTCCCTGCTTTCAGTTCCTGAAAATGTGACAGACATAACAGACAGGCGTTGAGTAAGAGCCACTGCCTCCACAACGCGCTGAGGGTCAAACTCCCATTTCCTTGCAATGGCACTGAGATTCTGAAACAACTGTGAATGGGTTGGAGGATTTTCCCCACACACATACCTAGAGCCACGTTAGAATTATTCTGATGGCCATCAGGAGCCATCTTCTTCTCGAGGAACCCCTCCATTGGGCTTCTTTCAAAAGCTGCATTTGGACCGATCTAAAGGAAAACCACACATTTGAAACTCGGTCTTACAGACCTGTCTTAACACAGTCAGAAAGCACTGAATGAGTTTATAAGTCTTCCTGAATACTGATTGTATGCACAAGGTCTTCTTTTTGATGCCATGAATTATAAAGAAGAATCATCTCTCCCTTCCTCACACACGCTGCTCACACCTCTGAAACCGTTTGGTGCACCTAGAGCACAGGGGGTTAAAACACCACAAGGATGATAATCACATGAACTAGTACAGACAGACTTATAGTAGGGACAGTAACATCAGCTACTCATTAGGTTATGGCTTCATAAAAATGCTTGAAGTTCCTATATAAATATCATCAAGTCTTAGACATCAAGCAACTGCTTCAGACCAAGTGTGTTCTTCAAGTGATTACACCTCAGTGGTGACCATCTCTAGCATAAATTTCAGATATTCAGTGCCTCTCACTATTTGACCTTTAATAAAGATGAGCTTTTGGTGTGCCCTGAAAGCTATATCGGGAAATATATTAGGAGTGACACAAACAGGAAATACATTTCACCTTCTCCAAGGTTTCAGAAAGAAAAAGGGAACCAAGCCAGTTTTATGAGAAAGCAAACCGAAAACTTCTTGAAAATGCAGGACTTCAAATGGAGAAAAATAAAACTGCCTTTCATAAATAGAGTAATTCTTTATTATTCTGACCTGGATGAAGGGACAGAGTGTACCCTCAGCGAGTCTGCTGATGAGACTAAACTGGGAGGGAATGGCTGATACACTGGAAGGCTGTGCTGCCATCCACTGAGATCTGGACAGGATGGAGAGCTGGGTGGAGGGGAAACTAATGAAGTTCCACAAGGACAAGTGTAAGGTCCTGCACCTGGGGAGGAACACCACCATGCGCAAGTACAGGCCAGGGGTTGACCTGCTGGAAACTGAGAAGGATCTGGGAGTCCTGGTGGACAGCAGGTTAACCAGGAGCCAGCAATTGGCCATTGTGGCAAAGAAGGCAAATGGTCTCCTGAAGTGTATTAAGTGCATCAGTGTGACCAGCAAATCAAGGGAGGTTCTCCCCTCCTCTGCTCTGCCCTAGTGAGGTCACATCTGGGGTATTGTTTCCAGTTCTGAGCTTCCCAGTTCAAAAGAGACAGGGAACTACTGGAGAGAGTCCAACAGAGGACTATGAGGATGATTAAGGGACTGAAGCATCTCCCTGACAAGGAAAGTCTTAGAGACCTGGGGCTGTTCAGCCTAGAGAAGAGAAGACTGAGATGGGATCTTATCAATGGTTTTAAGTATCTAAGGGTGGATGTCAAGAGGATGGGGCCAGGATCTTTTCAGTGGTGCCCAGTGACAGGACAAGGACCGACAGGCACAACCTGAAACATGGGAAGTTCCATCTGAACTTGAGGAAAAACTTCTTTACTGTAAAGATGACAGAATATTGGAATGGGTTGCCCAGAAAGGTTGTGGGGTCTCCGCCTCTGGAAAGATTCCAAACCTGCCTGGATACAGTCCTGTGCAACCTGCTGCGGGTGACCCTGCTTTAGCAGGGCCATTGGATTTCCAGAGGTCCCTCCCACCCCTAGCCATTCTGTCAAAATTCCAGAGTCACTTAACTTTCTCTGAATCCTTTTCAACACCATAACAATTGGTTGATTTAAAAAAAAAAAAAAAAAAAGGCAAAACCAAACAAAAATAAAGCCATTCAATTGCACATGCTATTTTACAAATAATCACCAGTTCACTTCTGATCCTTACTCAACACTCAGCATGTTAGATGCAGAGTGCTTCTGTCTTGCCTACTATCAAGTAAACAGTGTAGTTATTTGTTATCATTAGAGACCTGCCAAAACTCTGAGAGGCTCTTTTCTGTTGATAGAAGTCAATTTGTTGGAAAGAAGGGAAATCTGGGCTCTTGAAGTTCTATGAGAAAGCTAAGTAGGCATTTATCTCACTAGATGGTTTATTTACAAAATGAGTTCATTAATCTATCACTGATAATTAAGTCTTTTGTGTTACTACAGAAAGGCACCAGGATAGCAAGGGTGCGTGGGAAGTTACACCAGAAGCTTGATAAGCTAGTAGTTGCTTTGCCTTCACAGGAGAGCTCATGATACCAGCTCTCCTCCCAGAAAAGGGACTAAAAAGCCTGAAGGTGATGCTGAGGAATAACTCCCCAGTAAGTCTAGCTGAAAGCAGGCCAGGCTACATGTGTATTTTGGAATGGTGGTGGGTGAGCGGGCCCAAGTGTACAGGCTGAAGAGACGCTTTCTCAGGAAGGACATTGAGTCCCAAGGAAAACTGAAGACTCGGGAGCCTGCAAGCCAGAGCAGGTTTCCAGTATTAAGAACCTGGCATTGTTGGTCCCCAGGCTGCTTCTTCAGCCTGTGATGTGGAGATGTGTGAGTACGAGGGGGCTCCGCAGCCCAGAGGCCAGTCACACCAGCCAGCGCAGAGCGTGCAGGGGCAGCACTAGGGGAAAGAGGGCAGAGAGCCTCTGCCCCTACCCGTGCCAGGAACTAGCCTGCTGCCGAGCTGGTGGGCAAGCAAGCGGGAAACCACTACCCATCCCAGCATCTGCAACACCCCTGCAGATCCACAGCACCGTGCCAGTCTTCTCAAGGGCTACAGGAAATAATTAACTTCTGAATTCAGAGAGGAAAATGGAGACAAGCACAAAGGATACCAAAGCTGCAGGCTCTGCTCAACCTCTTGTGCTGCATCGCATTCATAAGAATTCTTCTGCACCAGACCTCACCAATAGGTTCTGCTGGGTGCTGAGCTCGATAGTGTCTCCTTCCCACGACAAGCAACTTTTGCACGGTGGGATTTTTCTATCTGCCAGTCCTTCATTTTGGTCACATCAAATAAAAAGAGCAAAAAACTTACCAGCAAAGACCAAACTATAATTGAAAAACTGACAACTTCCCAAATCATATGTGACTGTGACCCAAATCAGAAGGGGAAGAAACAGTAATTCATCCTGGCACACTAATTAATTATCACATAGATTGCTTATTGATTTTCTTGTGTTCGCTCTGATACCTTATGAAGTACACTCATTTCAAGCAAACTTCTCACAGCATGGCAGGTGCTGGTGGATCAAAAACAGATGCAGATGCATAGGTAGGTGGGTCAGGTCTCCACTTCTGCAGAGGGGCAGGGCCGGGGCAAATCCAAACATCCACAGCACTGAATCTCAGCATCAAGAGACTCATCTCTAGTCTCACTCATAAAGGCTAAATTTTCCTGTAATGATCTCCCAGTGAAGCAAACCACCCCTTGCTAATAAAAGTAGTCAAATTGCCAAGGTCATCCCTGAGTCACTTCAGCTTCTTGAAGGCTTCCTGCATTGAACAATAGGCTGAGTTCCCAGAGAAGTTATCTAACAGGACATTTTCTAATTATAGAATTAATTACTGCCGCAGAATAAACAGCAGAGGCATGTCAGGCTGGAGGTAATGATTTGTACAATTAGCTCTCTCACATCAAATAAACATTTACAGCTATTCTTGAACTGGGAATTTGCAATATTAGGAGGCCAAACTGCCATCATCCATGGAACATCCTGCCACTGTAACAACAAAATGAATGCCTCACATCTCTAAAATAGGATGGACAAATGCCATTTAAGTTGTTGATTTTCTTTGGCACGTTCCGGGTACTAAGGAAGCATCCTCACAGCAAAGGTCTTAGTCTCCTTTGTTGTGATTCTACTGGGTAACAAACTGGTTTCCAACGCGTGCTCACAGAGAAGCTGCCTGTTCTTAAGACGTGCCTACAGCAGACGTGTCGCAAGGAGCAAGGAAAATCCTCGTGGACAGCATCTTGTTAATCTCGCACACCGGGAAATAGCGACGGTCTCATTTCCAGCTCTTTGTACTGGCTGTGCAAACGGCATCATTGCAGTGATAAAAGCAGCCTCTGAAGAGGTTTCTGTCTAGTGAGACCTATCAAAAAGGAAGCATGAACTACCTCAGAAAGGGGCTAGCATAAGAAAGGGATTCATTTTGTGGTCTAAAACCAAACATGAATGAGCCAGCAAAAACACTCACCAACTTGCACAGCTTTGAGTGCACAACTGCTTGCTGCATTCAACTACAAGTCCATAAAATATTAATAGAATCTAAAATCAGGATTAGCCCCTGGTCTGTTATCTCCTTTCAGAGCTCCCAGCACCTCATGCCACACCATATTTGCCTCCAGATGCTCTGGATTCCCCTAAGGGACAGGAGAGACAGTGTCTGGCCTGTCCAAAGTCGCAGGATCCTGGGATGGGCTGTATTCTGTGCAGGTCATAGGAAAGGCTCAACCAGCATCAAAACAAGACCATTTCCAGTTTAACAAGGAGAATTCTTCAACATTAGACAAGAGGTACACAGTTTTATTAACAGATTGGCCGGGCTCCAGCACTACTCTGAATTTGCAATCTCATTTCAGCCAGCTCTGACTATGTCATCTCGGCCGCCCTCCCAGTTGTATGTCACCATGAGGATCATCCACAGCCTCTGCACTGAGTGTGAACCTTGTGCTCAGAGCCAGCGAGACCAGGGAGGCCTAGAGCTGCCTAACGGTGAGTGCATACGATTCAAGTACTGCCACAGAATCCTCAGCTAAAGGGGCTTCCTGCTTTACAAGTACCTCCGACTCCACAAAGTCTTTCTTCCTTGTCTAGCAGCAGCAGCTCTGCAGAACCTGTAAAACTGGGCTTTCTTGGGACAGAGCTGCTTCGTCAACCGCAGAAACACAGCGAGGAGCTGCTGTGTTTTGGCATCCCTGCAGGAAGCAGATCCTCCGCAGCAAGAAGTCAGGGTCAAGACCTCAATGTCACATAGTCCTAAAAAGGACAGTGTCAAAAGGTGCCAAGGTAACCTATGAAATAAATGATGATAATAATTGCCAAAAATATGGAATACAGCCCAAACCCACTTATTTCTGCTCCAGTTTGACCTGCATGTGTTTCTTTCCAGAAGGGGTGAGAAGCCTGGGAAAAACTGGAGAGTTCAACCAACTTACAAACATATTGAGGCCTTTGAACTACAATAAAACTGTGGATCACGTGAAAGACAACTGTCTTACTCTGTACAAATGAATCAGTACAGACACATGCAAATTCTTCTAGCCATTTTTGCAACAACTTGCCTCAAAAGTTCCCTTGACAACTTTATTGTCTCTGATGCTACGTAGCTGTCCGCCGTAAGAAGGATGTCTCATCCTTGAATTGCTCACTTAGACTGACTTGTTGAGGCAATGTTCCTGTTTAAGGCTTACACAACACGCACTACTGTACTGAGGATGCTGACAGTTATTTACAGCTCTACCTCTGACACTGACACTACAGTGTTTGTAATGAGCACAATTAAAAAATGGCTTTCTTTTGGCAACTCCCCCCTCATCAGTCAAAGAAACAAATTGTTCTGGGACCAGCACATCTAACAGATTCTGTTCTCTCCTGGATTTATTTCTTGTGGTTGGAACTCCATTGTGTTCAAGAAGAAGGAAGCTTGAATCAAAGCTTTCCATGTAGCCTATGCATCCGTAACTTCTCCCTCCTGATTCCCAGAAGTCAAATAAACAAGCTTCTCCTTCAGCCTCCTCCATGCCAACCATTCATACCCATACCTGCTACTCATTTTCATAATTGCCTATAACACCTCCCCTGTCAAAGTGGGACAATGGTTTGTAAGTTACTGGGAACAGAGGAAAACAGAGCAGCGAGTGTTTGCACACACATACAAGATGATCCAAATGAACGAGCTCGTACTTTGTAGCTGAGGCACTCCCCACAGGAGCAGGGGCAGAAAACCAAGTCAAGTCCCTCACAAAGGATATCTCACATGAAACACTATAGTGATGAGGACACATTTTTCAATCTCAAAGCCCTTATCAAGAGCCTCCTAGCAAGTGAAAAAGAGAGACATGTTCTGAGCCCAAACCACTCAGTCCACAGAGAAGTCAAGCATGCACTGGACAGTGCTGCAAACCTCTCTGATGAGCCAATGCAAACACTGGAGCAGATGCTTGAGGAGCTTGCAGCATGATGCTAAGCTCCCAGGAGAACCTCCAAGCATCTTAACTGCTTACCTCTATGAGCCTGGGAACAGCACGTTACCCTAATTCCTTCCAACAAAGAGATCCTCTGGACAGAAGAATTAAATTAGGTACCCCAATTAACCTACTAATTAACCATCATGATGGAATTAACTAAGGAATCATGTTTCCTCTTTCCTTTACATTATTCTGGACACAATGTCCTCAGGTGCCGAGATGTGGGATGAAGGGAAACATGTACTTGGAGAGAATTGGTCAGTGCATTTCATGATAGATACTGGATCAAACCAGTAGGTGTATGTGTGAAAAGTGATGAAGATTAGAGTGTGCTTCCCATGTTCTAGAGGAAAATAGAAGTAAGCTACTTAAATGAAAATCAATTTTAGATATTCCTTTATTACACTTTATGGTCTGTGAAGTTCCTTTCTTTTCATGCTGTTACGTGAATGGTATGTAATTCCTACACTGGCAATAGATTTTCCTTTAGAAAAGTAGTGGAGGTCTTAACTTTTTAATACAAATTATTCCTCAGGAGTCCTTAGCTGCTATTCAAGCAGTTTAATTCAAAGGGTTATATCTCTCCTTCAGAAAACTTTAACTGACACTAATCAGACCCAGCTATTTTAACTATTAACATACAACAATGCTAATCTGGTGTGACTGGAGTCTTTAGCCAGAGTATTAAGGGCTTCTTCTCCCTAACGTGGTATTTAATAATAAAAAAATTAACACTTTTGCATAATCTACTTACGTGTGCTGCAACTGCTGAAGATTAGCTCCAGCGTTTTATTCTCTTTTCTGATCCTCAGCACAGACACGCACACGCTAAAAATGAAACGATGCCTGTTTGGGAGCTGATGGGAAGCTGTGCTGGTGGGCTTGTCACGGATGCAGACGTGACAACAGCCAGTCCCTGCGATAACCCACACACGAGCCTCGGCACCCACGCAGCCACACACGAGCCTCGGAGCCACGCAGCCACAAAGCAACCCTCCATTTCCATAGCACTTTTCATTCTGAAAGACCCAGCAAGGTCTGCACGTGACAGGTAAGATTCTTTTAAACTGTGCCAGCTTCACATCACCTTACACAGGTCGGGCTGCGCTAACACGGGATTAAGTCTCGCTCCACAAGGCTTTAAGCAGAGGCAGCTCCAGTCTGGCCGCACAGCTGCTTGCACAGGAGGCTGCTACAGCAATACACTGAACTAACCTAGGTGCTTAGCACTGACCAGAGAGTTACAAGTAGTAATCTTTAAACAGACTCTCAGTACAAATTGCAGTTCAAGCATATTCAAGAGCCTGCAGGGGCCCAGTCACAAAATGCTGAATTAGGTTATGGAAGACCTTTATTCATCTTAATTGGGTGTTGTTGTTGAAGTAGAACCAGACTCCTACTGTATCACCCACTCTCCTCAGAAATAGGGCACAGAAATCCAACTCCCTTTGCCGTTTGATTTTGACTAGTCAAAGGTAAGAAGCAGACAAGAGTTCTTGTGATGTCTACAGGAATTATGCTTATACATAAGTTGTTCTCCCCCTACAAGATGCACTGATGCCTCTTTTTGATTCTAATCCCTTTTTTGCAGAGTTCAGAGCTGCTCACTTCCAAGGGTGGTGAGCAACAAGGGCACCTGGCCCCCTCCAAGCTACAGAGAGGCACAGAGCGAATCCCCTCTGCAGCTCTTGGAAACCATCTGAATTGAAAGACAGGTGAAGGCATCAAAGACCACAAAGAGATCTTGGTCTCTGACGTAGGGCCTGGCCTCAAATGAACTACATCAAGACCTATGCTAAGAGGCTCCTGGAAACAGTATTTTTTTCAAGTCTCTTTCCAGATCCTCACTTCAGACAAGTGCATCCATCCCCTCACCGCAGCGCTGCACACCTGAGGGTTGAGAGGAGCCTCCTTCCCATAGCCCTTTCCACAGGCTCCCTGGGGGTTGACAGGGCACAGATGATGAGGAGGATTAAGCAAGAATCAGTGGGGAGATTTTCTCTTCGTGGCATTCCGAAAGAAAAAATCACCTTTCTGTCCAGGGAAAAGCAAAACAAAACAAAGAACCTGTGATAACAGCTTTCCTGTAACACCAGAGGCAGAGCTGGAGCAGAAGCAGGGCCAGGCAGGGACTCAGATAGTGCTGAGCCATGTGGGGCACCAGGATGGAAGGTCCCAGTTCCCTACTGGGGGCAAGCAAAGATCCCAGTCCAGGTCCCAGTTCCCTGCTGGGGGCAAGCAAAGATCCCAGCCCCCAGTCTCAGCCGTCAGCTCACAGGAGCTTCTATGTGGCAGATAAAGCAGTTTCCAAACTCTCCTTCTACTTCATTTTTTCCCCTCAAAATTAATTGAAACCTTTTCTTTTTAGCTTTTTGTCCACCTTTGAAACATGTTATGTTAATGCAAATATCTCAGAAAAAAGAGCTTCTGAGCTGAAAAAGATGATAATTTCATACCACTGCTTTAACATTGATAGCTCTAAAACAGTAACTGTGCATCAGGTGCAGGACAGGATATTTTGCTATGCAACTAATACAGCATAATACCATGTCATAACCACAAAATCTAATTCAAATTTATAGGAAAAAACTAATTAATTTAATCCAAAGAGGCAAGAGATTTCTGTGTCTAAAACACAGCAGCCAGCTGCATCCAGAAGCTGGCATCTCCAGCCAGCCAGGTGCTGGCAACTTCATTTGGAAGTTGTGTGAGCAGGTCACTCTGGTTAGTTCTTTAAGTGGGGTGAAAAGCCAGGTATGCTACATAACCACAAGCAGGTTTCTGAGTGTAATTCATCTCTGGCTTTTATTACCCCAGAATAAATGAAGGGTCTTCTTATTTTCCCTCTGCTCTGCCTTAGTCCCCATGTGACACTTGCTGAACCTCTGCAAACTAAGTCCAGCAGAGTATGAAAAAAAAAAAGATGCTGCCCTACTTCAACAAGTCAGGCTGTAAACTGACATGCCAAGAGCTGTAAATGATAACTACATTCCAACCTTGCACCTTATAAAGTTAAGGTCAACAGCGGTCCAAACCCTGACCGGGCTCCACAACTGCTTGTCACTTGAGCTGATCTGATGAAGTCCTTTCTGCAGAGCATTAGCATCCTGTGTAAATGGAGCATGGCATTTCATCACATCAACAAGGAGGACTGAAGTAGAAAATACTGGCTTTATGAGAAGAAAGCTTCCCATGCTAATAAGACACAGCACTTGAAACACTGATACTTTTTAAATCATACTCTTTGTATTAATTTGGGCTAATACAGTGTGACAGTCTCTAATATGATCAGTCCTTCATACCCTGCTGGTAACAACTAACTCTAATTCAATACGATTCTTTTGTGATGGGATGCGTGGAAAATTGGTGATGTGGTAAAAGAGCAAAGTGCCTTCTAGTAGACTTCTCAAGGACTGGATTCATGTCTACCAGTAATTTTCAAATAATCAGATACCTTCTCCTCAAATAAATAAACACATACCCTGATCAAGACACCTCTAGTTTGGGAATTTTCTTCTTGTGCCAGATAAATACATCAAGATCCATTAATAACCCTTTAAAGCAACTTTATTAAATTGAAATTATTTTCACAATTCTTCCCAGTTCTTTTCAACCACCAGAATGGGATGTACCGCAGTTAACTGCTAGGATGGAACACAGTGAACAAGCTGCCTCACCCTGCTTGGTATCTCTCTCAGTGCTTACGTGCTCAGGCTGTTCCTCTTACCACAGCTCTGCATCTCGGCATCACATTTCATGGGCTCTCCAGTGGGAGCCAACACCCTGTTCAGAGCTGCTCCTCTCCAGACACAGCTCTCCACCCAGATAAGCACAACCTGCATTCTTATTCCTAGACACATCTCCGGATCTCCAAACTGGTTTAAAAATATTTTATCTAGTTTACCGTGTTGATTGACCTCATATCAATCATTATTTACCATTTTGCCAACACCTAATCCTTCTGAATCAGAATAAACTTCATCAGAAAAACTTCTTATTTCACTTTCACCAAAAAAGCAAGAGTGGAAGGACAAGGACAGATCTCTGCAGAATAACCCAGCTCACTGTTACTCCCCATTAATTTCTAGTCCATTTGGAGAAAAGCAAAACATTAGTACTTTTTTCATCTCTAAAACATTTCACATAGCTTGTGACCCAAAACATAGTCCTCCATTAATCTAAAGAATATATTTTAAAGACTTTGTAATTTGAACTTTGCAAATTAACCACAGCAAAGAATCCCCCAAGCAGGACATCACATCGGCAAAGATGTCACATTACATTTAATTTAGCAAACACGCTGAAGACTTCAGCATTCAATGCAGTTTCATCAAAGCAGAATCATTTGTGAAGGTACTGATGTAATAGTATTAATCCTGGGAGCATAGAGAGCATCAGATTAATATGCACAAGTTTGCAATGCCTCATATTTCTAGAGCTATCAAAATAACTATCTGGCACTGTGCTCTTATGCAGATAAAAAGCATTATTGTAACAGCAATATCCTTCCAATTCTTTTTTTATTATTTACGCCATAGCAAGGAAACGCAAAAACCAGCACCTAATACTGGTTACTCTCATAACTTGTTCACAGCCTAGGAAGACAGCAAATACTAATTAGCAGTAGGAATAATGTTACTAAAGTAACAGGACTCTCCACTGCTGCAGATTACAGAACATTATTTGATTTTTTTTCCCCAGAATACAGTTCTTGCTTCATGAACAAAATCATTGTTTAGAAATCCACTGGACAACACTTGCATTGACTGTAATGAGCTTTGGCTCAGATCCCGTGTTGATCTGCTTTAGCTCACAATAAAACTGAGAAACACAACGAACTCTTCTATCTGCACATGTAAAATTGAAGTCAGATTTGAAGCCTCGGGTTCAAGTGGCAGAGCTGATGTATGCCTCTGAGCTGCAGAGAAGAGCTCTACTCATGGGTATGAGCACTGACAAGCTCTTTCTGGAAGGATACCACTGATTTCTGCCAGAGATGAAAACGAACAAAGCCTTGATAACACATTTCTTAGGAAAGCTGCGAGTCACAGCCATGTTTGCATTGCTCTTCAGGGAACAAAATCATACACATAAATCTCTGCTTCACAGCAGTGGAAGATCTTTATTACCAGGCCCTGCCCAGTGCAGACAGCATGGCCAGGACTGTATTTTTCAGTATTTGCAGTAATTAGCCAAATCCACTGTCCACACGGTCCTCACTCTTTATCTGTGTGTATACATATGTAGTTTCCTTTGTAAAATCTGACAGGCCATTGCTGACCATGGTCAGTCTTACACAGAAACTTACTTCTACACATCAGTGCCTTCATCTGAATTGATTTAAC
The DNA here is from genome assembly GCA_013399075.1 of Chloroceryle aenea. Taxonomy (NCBI): domain Eukaryota; kingdom Metazoa; phylum Chordata; class Aves; order Coraciiformes; family Cerylidae; genus Chloroceryle; species Chloroceryle aenea. The sequence goes on from VWZY01004197.1 coordinate 662,796, forward strand.
TGTACCTTGTGATTTCCCCGCCTGCCATGGGCAGAGACTTCACAGTTGGGCCTTGGCCTTGCAGGGCTGTGCATGCCATTTAAAATCTCTTCCATGAATTGAACTGGTTGCAAGAGCAGGAGCTTCGGGTGACTGGTCAAGGCAGGGGATGCAGCCAGCAAGCAGAACTACTGTTGTTATTATGAGAGCACCAGCAGTGCCATGCAGGCACAACCCAGCTGGGCTGGATGCCCCACAGCTTGGAAACTGAATGCAGAACCACATTCCTCTAGCAGGATGAGATTTAAATCTATCATGGAGACCTGCAGAACAGGCATATGTAAGGATGAGGAAAATAAAAAGAAGAGGTGCAGAGAATGAGCTAAGATAGGAAAGCAGCACATACAGCTGATCTCACACGTGTCCAAGCCAGATGTATCTCCACATCCCCTACTACTAGCTAGCTAAGGGAAGTCTCAAAGAAACTTCAGATGCTGTATTTTCTGAAATTAACCACAAAAGGCCAAGTTAACACACATTTCTTCAGGAGATCCTTTCAATGACTCATCTGGGAACCAAGCAGTCCCATGCTCTAGTATTCCAGGTCATTTTGCTCCCTCCTGCAAAGTTAATAGCAGCAGTGAATAGGTTTTTAGGGTAAAAAAGCCTCTTGTCCGTATGTCTGTTTGTCCACGGCATAAGAGGCCAGGTAAGGAAACTCACCCGGCAGGACTAACCCTGATAGCCCAAGGAAGTAAAGGAAAGAGTATAAAAAAGTAGGGGAAAATATGCCTTAAAAAACCCCAAATCCTACGTAAGAAAAGAGCTGAGACTGTCTGGGCATGTTCTTTCACCATAAATTAATGTTAAAATATTGAAAGTTCTGAAAAGAAACAAGAAGTTTCCACTCTGGAGTTGATTTAACTGAATGCAACAACACATTAGTCACCCAAACTCCCACTCAGAAATGTTTTTTTCACCCTCTGAAAAAAAGAGGTAATGAGAGAAAGATCCTTTATTTTTTTTATTTGTGCAGTTAGACTTAATTGTAATCTTTTTCAACTCCAATTAGTGGGCTCACTGAGTATCTCTCCCAATACTCTCAAACATTTGGTGTCCTTTTAAAGAATGTGCTGGTAGCATCCTGGGATGAAGATGGCTCTTCAGTGGGCATCTACAGAGAAGCATGTCCAGAGGATGCCTGTTTTTCCCCACTTCAGTGGGAAACCTCAGGCACCATTAAAAGAGGACAGAGCACCACAGCACGCTGGATATGGATTACACCAGGTCAAGCTGCTTGAAAACAGCATAGTTTAAATGTGAAGGATTTCAGAACTGACTTTCGCAGCCCTGAAGCGCAACACACCCAGAACCTCTGGATGGTAGGAAACTGCTTCTGGGAGCACAAAATAAACCTCCTGGGAATACATACACATGCTGTGTCAATAAAGGGCTCCAAGAGAGAGCCAAAAACAGCGACAGCTTTCACACTGTGGGATAATGCCTTTCTGTTTTCTATTTTAGCAGACGGCTTCATTCCTGAGCTAGGCTGAAGGTAGTAAGCAAAGCCCACTTCTTCAGGCTTACCAAGACTGAGGAACTAAGATGTAAAAACAAGGATCTCATTTCCCAAATCTTACTAGCCTGGAAGCATGAAATCATCCATGAGAACAGGCAGATTAGCCTTTCACACCATTTCAAGAAGGCCTGTAATTTGCTTGACAAGAAGATCATGTCTCTAGTAAGACGTGTTGAAACAGGATGGGAGATCAACTGAAAGCAAGTCCTTGTGTGAATTACTGACAGATGGGAAATCAGTACACAGAGTTCAGCCAGTTGTACCCTTCTGTACTCCCCAGGCAGTGAAGGTGAAACTGCACAAGCCGAGGGCCACCTCCGCCTGATAATGGCTCCTGGCAGACCAGGTTTCAAGTACTCCACAGGGGCTTAGAGGAACTCAGCATCCCCAATTCTCACACCTTTGAACCACTTTTCTGTGCAAGAACATGTTCATCTGCATATGAAGGCCCTGCTGCTCAACTCTCTCTTACAAAGATGCATTTCAAAGCTGTCCCAGACAGTGAACAGGTTCCCACCGGGTTAAGAGGGGTCTGGATGAGGCCCTGTGAGCAAGGGGACATCGTTGCACATAAGCCAGGTGGCCTCGCCAGGTGAAGACCTCTTCTGACTTTAAAGGTTGGTGCCTCCTGGCAAGGCCGCCCAGCAGCTCATGCCAGCCCAGCGCCTGTCTGAAAGTGCTGCAGCCTCTCAACAGTCCCTTAGACATCACCTTCCAAAGTCTGTCAGTCCTCAAGTGTTTACAAAAGGTGGTCTTCAGAGTTAACAGAATAAAATACAATGGCCTTCCTACAAAGTATTAACAAATGTTCATTTCACTGTTCTAAAAATAGTGGCTTCAATCACTGCTAAATTCATAATCTCTGCCTTTAAAGATCAATAAAATACATATTTCCTTAAGTTAATACACTTTCTGTGCAGACTGCCAGTGCTTCATTTCCAAGAGCTCCATGTGAATATTGATATTTGAACTATATAGACATAACTTTATTTACTGTAGAAAAGTATATTAATACTGATTTATTTAAACACTTTACCAAAGTGGCAGTTCAGTTTAATCAAATACTGAAGTAATTGGGTTATATTTGATTTTAAACTTTCAAAACCCAACTCTAAGATTTATCAAGGGCTGAATTTAGCAAAGTTATCACCATTAAAAATTGATATGGTGAAGTGGGGCTATGCCGGCTCCACTGGCACATTGCCAAGCAGCAATTGCTTTTGAAAGACTAATTGTCCACGCCCACGTAATTCCCAAAGTGCTCCACACCGCACGCCACCGCTCACAAATGCCAAGGCAAACAGTGCCAAAAGCACCAGGAAGAAATTCTTCTGTTGCTGGATGGCAGGAACACAGGGGGTTCTGCCACGGTACAAAACCCAGACACCACAGTGATGCCAGCGAGCACTGTGCCCCCCTGGTCCTCACCCCAAAGGCCAGTTCCTTCCTGATCAGGGGAAGGAAAGGGGCAGCCAAATTCCTGCAGTGAAACGGCTGCAGAGAGCCATGAGGAAAACGTGTGATGCGGAGCAGAGGGTTCCAGTGCAGCTCAGGCATCAGCAGTGACACCCCACTGGCACTGGCCACCTCTCTGCTGGGGGCTGCATGATGTGCCACCACCCACTTGCTTCCCAGGAGTCCTTGGAGCTCTGTGGGGAACAGAAGCAAAGTCCCAGCACGGAGGGATAAAAAGGGTGGATAAATTGGTACCTGAGAATTTAAAAGAAATAATTCTTCACAACTAACACTAAAGCTCCTAAAATGTCTGCATTTTTCCCTTTTGATTTTCCAAATCAGGAAGCACTGATGCTAAACACTCAATGCTAAAAGCCTCTGGTTTCAGCACTGTAGATCCTCCTTCCTGTGGCTTTACAGCACCGTGGCCATGGATATACCTTGATATACGGAGATATGTTGGATATGAGCTACCCACACCTCAGTAGTTAGTAGCTACCCCAGGGAGCAGATTCCCCATGGGTGAATTATCAGCCAAAATCCATTATCTTCATCAGGGCCATGGGTGATTTCCCTACGGTTTTGCTGCTGGACCCCAGGCCAGGATTTATCCTTCCATTTCCAAAGCAGATGAGGAGATAGATTTGCAGTACTCATCTGACAATCCCATGCTGGTAATGAAGCCTTCATCAGCTACCTTTAATTATCAACCCTTCGCTTTGCCCCTCCAAGACATGCTTCAAGAGTGAGGATTGAATAATCCTCCAGTCCCTGACCTGTGGGGCACAACATAGTGCAGTGTCTGTGGCACAAACACCAGGAGCTGCCGAATTTAAATAAACAAAAGCTCCTGCTAGGAAAGGCTGATAGAGATGCACTCACACTTAATTATTTTTAAATCTTTTCTCAAGAGTGTAGGAACAAGAAAGCAGTGACAGCTGGAGAAAAACCACCACATCTAACTAAACATTCAGAATTATCTTCTGGAGGAAATCTGTCCCATTGAACTGAATTTTTCTCATGTTAACACACGCACAAAAATAAAAAATAAAAAAATCCCCTTGACGGGAGCAACCAAAATAGAAGACAGCTAAAAGAGCTGAAATCCTTGTGACAGCTTGTCAAATTATTCTTCACCAATAAATGGTCGGATTATTTGTGTTTGTACAGAAAGGTGAGTTCCTACACCCATATAAGCTAATTATTCCAGAATACATATTTTAAATGATACACTGTCCAAAAAATCATTTTTCCCAGAATGTCAACATTTCCCTCAAGTAAAAACCTTTGAAAAACATTAGTAAGGACATGTGAAATTTAAAAAAAAAAAAATGCCTACTGTCTCAGCTGAAGCTGAACATATCATTTCACAACATCAGTTCAAAATGAAACACTTCCTCCCAATCATCCTGGCGAAGCGAGGAGCTGTGTTCACACCAGCAGCCCCACAAATAAACCCCCCTGGGCACCCAGCTGCCTGCTCACTGCCAGCTCTGGTGAGAGTTCTGGTGAAGATACCATCTGAAGTTCTATGGTAGCCTTTTGCACGTGTGAATTGAGCTCAGCCACCCCATCAGCAGAACATGCACCCTTGCTGAGGACGCTGCTCTGCCAGGGACCAGGAGTAGGAGGGACATGGTTGATGTAGTCTTTTCAGAAATAAGTAGCCTAGGACTCCCTGAAGTGGGAGACAGAGTACTGTGTCCAGTTCTGGAGCTCCCAGCACAAGAGGGATGTAGAGATACCAGAGCATGTCCAGAGGAGGGACACCGAGATGATCAGGGGAATGGAGCATCTCTGATATGAAGACAAGCTGAGGCTGTTGGGGCTGTTCAGCCTGGAGAAGAGAAGGATCCGGGGGACCTTCCAGTGACCTTCCAGTACTGAAGGGGGGCTACATGAAGGCAGGGGAAGGTCTGTTCAAGAGGGTTTGTAATGATAGGCCAAGGAGCAATAGTTTTAAGCTAGGAAAGGAGAGATTTAGACTGGATGTTAGAAAAAAGTTCTTTAATATGAGGGTGATAGATCACTGGAATGGGCAGCCCAGAGAGGTGGTGGAGGCCCCATCCCTGGAGTCATTGAAGGTCAGGTTTGATGGGGCTCTGAGCAACCTGCCCTAGGTAGAGATGTCCCTACTTGTGTAGGGAGGTTGGACCAGGTGACCTCTAGAGGTCCCTTCCAGCCTAAAGCATTCTATGATTTAGGGCACCATCTTTAACAGGTTTGAACAGACCAATCCTCCATTAACCTAGACAATGAATTTTTAACCCCTCTACACATTTGGTCTGCATAACACATGCAGTGGCAATGACTTACACAACTTAATTTCACATTTCATCTAAAACATACTGCTTTTATTTAATTTAAATCTCTTCTCTCAGTCCTCATGAAGTGCCTTCTGGGTTTTGTATTGTGGAGAATGATAAATGCTTGCTCTCTAGTCAACTTCTCAATTCAGTTATTCCTAGTATCAAAGTTCCTAGATCTAGGACAATAATTTAAATCAAATAATATTTACAGTTTTTTAGCGTGTGAACTACAGACTGCGTGGTCATGACAGTAAAGCTAATGAGAATTTTGCTTGAGGAACCACAGATAAGACTACCAGATTTCTTGGCAGAATCAGTTTTGCCTTGCTGAAACTTAATTTTAATGAAAAAGCCACATCAACCCTGGGGAGGTTGTTAGACTGTGATCTGAAGACCATGATTTGTGTGTATCTTTAATTAAAACGAGCTTCCCTCTTGCAATATGGGTTCCACACCCTACCTTCTTACGAGCTGCTATTGAAGGATACTGCAGATTTCATGAATCACTGATACCACAAAACAGATTCTAACTCTTCATTTGCAAATGATGATAGCCAGACAAACATGTAAAATACTTGCTTAAAAACGTGCTCAGTGGAGTCTGTCAAATAGCTGAAGCCAAAAGTTTAAGATTATTGAAGGTTTTTTTAATCTCATATGAAAACTGTAATGATTTTTAAATATAGTATACATTTTACTTTAAATCATTTTCCTACAGTTATAAAAAGGAGTACTCCTATTCCCACAAAGTTTTTGCAAATGAACCTAAGCTTACACCAATTTCTCCCCTTATTTTCCTGGCAAACCCAGGCAAAGCTGGGGTAAGATATTCCACCTGCAGACATCGTCATCATTCCTCCCAGTAACACTGTCTGGTAGGTTATCCAAACACCTCCATCTCCCACCTGACTCTACCCTAGCAAAGTGATCCCTCCCCAGACCACAACAGGCCCTGCATTACCCTAAATAAATTAAAGCATTTTCACTGTATTACCCTGAATTAATTAAGGCATTTGCACTGTATTACCTTGAATTAATTAAGGCATTTGCACTGTATTACCCTAACGATGGCAGAAGTGGCAAGTGAGGTCTTTGCACCCTCCCTCAGCACCAAGGCAAATTTCAGCAGAGCTGACTATCCTGACAGTTGACATTTAAGACATCCTATTGACCCCCCCAACACTCATCTCCCTGCAGGAAACATGGCCATTAATGCACTAACTAAAAATGAAGAAGAATAAAAAAAAGCCTTCTGAAAATCATGTCTCATCTTGTAAACATAAATGGATTTCAGGAGCTTTTAAAGGGTGTAACTATTAAAGATCAGTTCTAACACCTTCAAACATTCCACCAGAATGTGTTTCATAAAAACCTTTCAAGACCTTTTTTAAGTTCCTCCTCGTTCATTGTTACAGCCCACTGCTCTGAGAGCGACGGAAACTCGGTAGGTGGATTTCTGACATAAGGTCAAAAAAATTTTATGACCAACTATAGAGGTGGTTCAAAAGCAAGTAAAATATCATTCTTTGAAAGTAGTTATCAACTGTGTCCTGCCCAGACAGGCTGGATGTACTCAGTGTGCTCTGCAGGAGTCTTGTTTTGCAGCCAGTTTTATTTCCCAATTGATTCTCACATCTCCCAATGAAAACCCAAAGCAGAAACCAAATAGAGAAAGCAGGATGGGTCCTCCTAAACATCTCCACATAGCAGATGATGGTCCAGCCCCACAGACATGAGGGTATGAGCCATGTGTGGGTCTGCCCATGTGGCACCTCCACACTCTGTCCTCCCATGCTACAGTTACCAGCCCCCAACTCACTCTTCTACTGCCCCAGCGGTGTCAGCAGCCAGATTTTGGCTTCAAGCCCCAGGTCATGGGCAGCTGTGGAGCAAAATGAGGAGGAAGGGATGGACCAAGCCCAGGGCTCTCAGCAGAGTTTATGCAGCTCTGAAAGATAAAACACAATCCATGGGCCTGTGGCCTGGGTTATAGACAAGGAGCGCTCTCAAACCCACTGTGAGTCTTTGGACAAATTACTGTCTCTCCACATTTGTTTTCCAACATTTCCCCTCTCCATGAAACACTGAGCACTGATGACCCATTGTGGAACAGCGCAATGCATTAACTCTGGGGTGTAATAGTGCAATGCATTAACTTTGGAGTATAATAGTGCAATGTATTAACTTTAAGCATGAAAAGGAAAGTTTAAAATCCCTGCAAATCACTCCTTTTCCCTAGGAAGCGTGAAACTACAGGAACAGGAAATCCTTTCCTGAAATATCTCTGCGCTGTTTGCTTTAACGATCCAATCTTTGACCACCTTATGGTCCCCCAAATAAAATAAAAATCAATGGCCTAAAACTAAGTGCTGTGGGCTTTCTGCACTAAGTTTCAGAATGGTTTTAGCTGTTATAAAAAATAAATCACTCCTTAGAAAGGAGGGGGGGCGATTTCAGAAAATGCTGACAGCACACGGCTGGTAATGACACAAATACCTGTGTTCTCTTTGGCAATTCATGAGGATTATGGAAAGGTACCATATCCATTACTCCTTTTCTTTTTTTAGCCCCTTTCCTGCTTTAGCAGATTCTGAAGTGCCATGATACCTGCAAGATGGGTTCTTACTGGAGTTGGAAAACAAAGACAGCGCCTAAATACGGGAACAGGTTGAACATTTTCCCAAGGCTGAACATTTTGTATCACCCTCCAAGCCTCAGCCCTGCTTTCAGAAACTACTTTCAACAACCAAACAGTGCAGCAACTCCATAAAAATACACTGAGCCATAAACAGCTTGCTTACAATTAAACAAAATCTGCTGCAAATGCTTTGAACTCGCGTGCAAGAATCTCCCAGCGCGTTACAAACGGCACCGCAGCTGCAACTTCCGTAGCCGGTGCTTTGCTCTGTTTTCCTCAGGCATCTATCACCAGGATATTTAAGCACCCGACAGTTACAGAAACCACTCAACAAGTTATAAAAGGGAAAACAGAGACAAGAAAAACTAACAATTTGCCTGCGATTGCGCTGCTAAGCTGGGAAGCTGCTGGTACCTGCCTCAGGCCTCCAAGACACCTCCGCTGCAAGAGGTAATGCAGGGTAATACTGCAAAGCAGACCTGTGATTTTCAAAACATGATCCTGGGCAATCTGCTCAGGTGAACCTGCTTTAGCAGGGAGGTTGGACAAGATGCTCTCCAGAGGTCCCTTCCGACTCCCACCATTCTGCAATTCTTCTGTGAATCCCAGAATCTCTCAGCCATTTCTTCTATGGTGATTCTTCACAGAATGGGAGCAGTTGGAAGGGGCCTCTGGAGATCTTAAGAGCAGCCCTGCAGAAAAGGACTTGGGGGTGCTGGTGGATGGGAAGCTCAACATGAGCCATCTGTGTGCATTTGCATCCCAGAAAGCCAATCGTATCCTGGGCTGCATCAAGAGAAGTGTGACCAGCAGGTTGAGGGAAGTGATTCTCCCCGTCTTACTCCACTTTCTTGAGACCCCACCTGGAGTACTGCATCCAGTTCTGGAGCCCTTATTACAAGAAAGATATGGACACACTGGAAATGTNGGTTGGACAAGATGCTCTCCAGAGGTCCCTTCCGACTCCCACCATTCTGCAATTCTTCTGTGAATCCCAGAATCTCTCAGCCATTTCTTCTATGGTGATTCTTCACAGAATGGGAGCAGTTGGAAGGGGCCTCTGGAGATCTTAAGAGCAGCCCTGCAGAAAAGGACTTGGGGGTGCTGGTGGATGGGAAGCTCAACATGAGCCATCTGTGTGCATTTGCATCCCAGAACGCCAATCGTATCCTGGGCTGCATCAAGAGAAGTGTGACCAGCAGGTTGAGGGAAGTGATTCTCCC
>VWZY01004197.1:672756-688632 GCA_013399075.1 Chloroceryle aenea
GGGCACTACTGAGGAGACTGGCCCCATCCTCTTGGCACTCGTCCTTTAGATATTAGTACGTATTGATAAGATCCCCTCTCAGTCTTCTTCAGGCTGAACTGTCCCAGGTCTCTCATCCCAGAGCCTAGAAAACTTTAGAGCTACTGCTTGGAAAAAACAGAGCCCCAAAATGCATATTAATAAATCCCACAAAGCAGACAGGAACTGCTCAGCAGTGTCTTTTAAAACCATCACCAGGGAGAGATTTCTCTGATCATAGAATCATAGAATAGGCTGGGTTGGAAGGGACCTCAGAGATCATCGAGTCCAACCCTTGATCAATTACCGCCACAGTCACTAGACCATGGCACTGAGTGCCACATCAAGTCTCTTTTTAAATGTCTCCAGAGACGAAGAGTCCACCACCTCCCCAGGCAGCTCGTTCCAATGTCTGATCACCCTTTCTGTGAAAAATTTCTTTCTAATATCCAGTCTGAACTTCCCCCGGCACAATTTAAGACCATGCCCTCTTGTCTTACTGAGAGTTGCCTGGGAAAAGAGACCAACCCCCGCCTGGCTCCATCCTCCTTTCAGGTAGTTGTAGAGGGCAATGAGGTCTCCCCTGAGCCTCCTCTTCTCCAGGCTGAACAGCCCCAGCTCCCTCAGCCTCTCCTCATAGGATCTGTGTTCGAGTCCCTTCACCAGCTTGGTTGCCCTCCTCTGGACCTGTTCGAGGACCTCAATATCCTTCTTGAACTGAGGAGCCCAGAACTGAACACAGTACTCGAGGTGTGGCCTTACCAGGGCTGAGTATAGGGGCAGAATCACCTCCTTGGACCTGCTGGTGACGCTGTTTCTGATACAGGCCAGGATACCATTGGCCTTCTTGGCCACCTGGGCACACTGCTGGCTCATGTTCAGCTTCCTGTCTATCCAGACTCCCAGGTCCCTTTCTGCCTGGCTGCTCTCCAACCACTCTGTCCCCAGTCTGTAGCGCTGCATGGGGTTGCTGTGGCCAAAGTGCAGGACCCGGCACTTGGCCTTGTTGAAGCTCATCCCATTGGAGTCAGCCCATCTCTCCAGTCTGTCCAGGTCTCTCTGCAGAATCCTCCTGCCCTCCAGCTGATCAACACTTCTCCCCAGCTTGGTGTCATCAGCAAACTTGCTGATGATGGACTCAATCCCCGCATCCAAGTCATCGATGAAGATATTGAACAGGACTGGGCCCAGCACTGATCCCTGGGGGACACCGCTGGTGACCGGTCGCCAACTGGACGCAGCCCCATTCAGCACCACTCTCTGGGCCCGGCCCTCCAGCCAATTCTTAACCCAGTGCAGAGTACGCTTGTCCAAGCTGTGGGCAGCCAGCTTTCTCAGGAGGATGCTGTGGGAGACGGTGTCGAAAGCCTTGCTGAAGTCCAGATAGACCACATCCACAGCCTTCCCCTCATCCACCAGGCGGGTCACCTGATCATAAAAGGAGATCAGGTTGGTCAGACAGGACTTGCCCTTCCTAAACCCGTGCTGGCTGGGTCTGATCCCTTGTCCATCCTGCAGGTGCTGTGTGATTGCTCCCAGGATGATCTGTTCCATAACCCTGCCAGGCACCGAGGTCAGGCTGACAGGCCTGTAGTTTCCCGGGTCTTCCTTCCGGCCCTTCTTGTGGATTGGCGTGACATTCGCCAACTTCCAGTCATTTGGGATGTCCCCGGTGAGCCAGGACTTCTGGTAGATGATAGAGAGAGGCTTGGCGAGCTCTTCCGCCAGCTCTCTCATCACCCTTGGATGGAGTTCATCCGGTCCCATAGACTTGTGGGGATCCAAGCAGCCCAGTAGATCACTGACAGTTTCCTTCTGGATTGCAGGGGGGGTGTTTAGATTCTTGTCTCCTATAGGCTCCAGAAGCCAGCTGTCCTCAGGATAGCTCGTTAAGGGAACAAACCTTCAGGATCCAAAAAAGTCAGTCTACGGGGCTACATTCTCAGCTGCTGCAGACAGATGCTGTTTCTCAGAAAAGTCACTACATAAAAGAAGTGCTTTATAAGTAGTGCCAGTGCCTCGGCGTCATGTCCTCGACCACCAGCTGCCCAGCACAACGAGGGGGTTTCCAACCACCTCTCCTGCAAACCCAGCTCCAGCTCTTATGCACTTACCAACACCAGGAATGAAGCTTTTGCAGACCACCTTTCTCACACTAAGGGACACTCTTAAATGGAAATAGCAACAAAACACTCCCAGCTCACTGTAAATACCATGAAGGCTTTTAAATACACATCAGCGGTTTTCAGTTTTAGGTTTGTGCATTTTGGGTTTATTTTTTTAGGTTCTGAGCTCCTATTACTTTCCAAGCACAGACTTCCACACACAGTCTGTGGAAATGCATCATCTTTCACAGATCCTTTCCAAAGCTGCCTGTAAGACTGCTCCATCATGCTGAAAACAACTGATCAAAACAGTGTCAACCATGACCGGCAATGGGGACGTCCCCAGGTCCTCAGTGGCCACGAACCCCACGGCCCCATTGTCATGGCCTCCGGGAGCCAGATGTGGTCCCTCCACAACATCAGGGCAGCACCTCTTGGACCCCTCCTGGCACAGGATGGGTAAGTCAGAGCACAAAGCTGCTCTGTGGCAACCCACACGCAAAAGGTCCTCAAGAGATGATGGAGCTGAATGGTCCCAACAGTTCAACCTTCCACAGAAGACCACACGTCAGGGGCTGGACTCGCACACCTCTGGCCAGCACTGCCACAGCCAGAGACCACTCTTTGCTTCACTCCTCCCTCTTCCCTTCAGTTGCAGTGAGACGTTCAGCTGCTGCTTCTCAGTCAAATGGTTCCATTTTAAGCAGGGAAGAGAGGGAGAGTGATGGTGGTTTGTAACAGGAGCAGACAATTAAAATGTTCAGAAAAAATAATTATTGAAAGCATCTAGGAAATTATTAATATTTATTGACCACTCTGATCATTTAGACTTTGCCCTGTGAATACACACATGATTTTAACACTACTATCAGTTTTTAAAACTACGGTTTTCTAAATTACTAAGAGTAAATGAAAAGCTTGAAATGAAAAGCTTGCAAATTAAACACAGAGCCATCTAACCCCCCCCTGCAAATGTATATAATTTAATATAATAGTTCTGAAATAGCGTTTTCTTCACTCAAGTTGGTACTTACAAGTCTAGATGGGTATAAAGCTTTCATTATCTAAATGATATGCTAACACTTTTGGAATTTCACAAATTATAAGTTAGCAGTAGCTTCTATTGTACTGCAACTCATTTCAGTATGAAATCACCTTGTACAGAAACCAGCAGTGGGATTTCAATTATTTCTGGGAAACATTATGTATTTCCTAGAGTATGATTAGCTTTAATTTGATGCATTAAAAATAATCAATATTTAATTTTTGCCTAGTGCTTCACAAGTGTTCTTCCTGGGGGTTTCCCAAAGAATTTTCATTAGCTAAAGAGGCAATTCTACCAAGAGAACGTTAGTCTAAATAAGAGCTGTTTAAGTAGTAAAGAAGCATCTAAATTCATACTGATCTTAACAGTTATTTCTGTCAACCCGATGCTCTATTGTTCATGTCTACACACCCCTGACTTCTTAATTGCTAATGTACATGCTACTACTAATTGTACAGTACTAGTAACCTCTGTACAGTAATAAATAGGTCAAAGCTGCTCGCAGATCTTAAGAGTTTGGTTCTTATGGTTGTAGATTAATGAATCAACTACCAGCCACAGCACAGCTTAATATTACACAACAGGCAACAGTGAGCAGAGAAGCAATTTCTTTGTCCTAATGTACAAAGAGGCACAACGCTCAGCTCGGCTCTGAACGGGGCCCTGAGCGGGCAGCAGGCAAAGGTCAGTATGCCACCCCAGCTGAAGTTTGGGTTTTTCAGGTCCTACATCTTGTTTCTTTGCTAGTCCGTGGTGGTAGAGAGGGCTTGTGGCCATAGGTGTCTTCTCCTGCTGTGTTACAGGAGATAACTGGTCATCAATTTATCTCCTTAGGACACAGTAAAAAATGAGTTGGTTGGACATGAGGGACTCATACTTGATACTTTTCTTTAAATATTTAACATCTGTAAACCAAGCATTGGAAGCAAATGCAGCTAAAAAGCTTCCTTGAGAAGATCAGGAAGAGAATAGAAAAAGCAAAAGAAATAGATGCAGCAAATCTAGAAGGCTACTCCAGCACACAAGAACCTCACCAGAGACACCCCTTGCAGTGAATTTTCCTACCTGAGCCACATCTGGTCACGCAGCTCAGTACTCCACAGTCACCCACCAGCACTGGGCTGCTGCCAGAAGAATTCAGTGGAGTCATTGTTTGCACTGCGCCAGAGCAGCAGCGCTACGTTTACAAATGCGAGGTAACTTTCAGAGACACATACATTTGCAATTCATTACTTCTTTTCACAGGCCTGGCTGCTTTTCAAAGAGGTTTAAAAACCAGATGTGGAAAACAAGATTGCTAAAATCATCTGGCAATTTAATAAAGGGGTGCTGCATGTTCCCAGGGTGGATTTTCAACAACAGAGCTCAACAAACACATGAGAAAATGCTTTCAGGGCAAGAGGGAAAGGCTTTGAAAATTCAGCATCATAGGAGAATGAAATATAATGTTTCATTTATGTGATTTGGTTTTTCCATAAAGTTTTTTTGTCTATCTTCATGAAAACATTTTTATGAAGTTTCAATTCTTGGGGGTGGGGATATCAACCTCAATTGCATGTGATTTCAGCTGTAAGACTTGTTTATGTTGTCTTGTCTCATTCGTAGAAGATTTGGCACCATAATGAGCAGTCACAATGCTACAAACAAGAACAATATGAAAACTGCAATTACTATTAACATAAAATTAATCTGTAAACTGGGAGTAAAATAGGAACACCACCACAAAAATCAAGAACGGGAAACAATCTCAGACAGCACTTGCTCTCAAACACAATGTAAAATCCCACTTGGCCAGACCACCAGGTAACAGTGATTCAAGTACCACGAGACCCACCCTCGATCCAAATGACACTGCCTGAACAAGCCGTGCCCCACTTCTCTGCCTCTCAATACTTGGTCTTATATTTTTCTTTCTCTTTTTTTTTCCCCGAAACGTGAACCACACCATGGAAACACATTCCACAATATAAATCAAAAAATAATGGTAAGACACCTGGCAAAGAGCCTGAAAGGTTCCTTGGGAGTAGGTAAACTGCCATAGGAAACTATAAAGCACCCTCAGCTCAAGGATGCAGGTAAGAATGTGCCCCACTTAGGCTCTGGGTACAGGAAAGGCAGAGAGCTGAGAGCTGCACCCACATGGCTCTGAGCCATCAGAGTCAGTAAGAAGCTGTATTTCTGGAGTCCTCAACCAAAGGGAGAGGTGACAGCAGTGGAGTCACCACCTGGGCTCTCCTCCTTGTCAGCAGGAACCCAGTTGAGCTCGAGAAGGGACCCACACTTAGCCCTGGGAAGGGTGCAGGAGCTGCCTGCTCCCCACCCAGTGCCAGCAGGGATGCTGAGCTGCAGGCAGGGCAGCTCTCCAGTGACCTTCCTGGAATGGGGAGAGAAAGAGCAGCAGTTCATCTGAGCAGTTCCCAGCCCATGGCTGGACACAATGACTCTAAAAAAGAAAATGTATTCTCACAGATGGCACTCAGGACAAAAGAACATCATTAACAGGAAAAACAAAAGCAAACCAGCATGAAAACCAAACCCAGGCTGCTGCTCCCAGCCAAGCTACAAAGGCCACCCTGCCAGACAGAAGTGGAGATCCCATTATCTGCATTATCTACAACAAAATGGAAGTCACACTCAAAAATGCAGTGTATGAAACAATCAATCCTGTGTGGCACAACAAAAGGGCTCAGCCCTCAGTGAGTATAAATTGTCACCACACCCCTGCCACCTCTACAGCCTCATCTGGACACACAGGACTGAAGACAGAAAACCCTGAAAGCAAGCAGGGGCAGGGGTAAAAAGCAAGAGAGAAGAAAGGGAATCCACTTACTGCTGGAGAAGGGGAAGGGCTGTGGTGACCCCATCAGAGAGCTGCCTTGCCTTGAACTTCGTGGGCAAGGTATAAACACTTGGTATTTAGAGAGCAGCCTGAAATGGTAATGCTCTCTACAGGTATTCTGCATGCCAGTGAAATATTCTAAGATTATATCAAGATTACTGTCACCTATTTAATGGCTCATTGATTTTAGAAGCCACACCAATTTTCTCTTTCCTTTCCATCGAGTTAGTTACAGTAATGACTAACCATAAAAATTAGATAACATGCTGAAACGTGATTTAAAATCATCTGTGCGTTTGATATCCCTAAGAGAGAGATGAGTTACTATCCCTCTGCCTTACTCCACATCGCCACCTTTGGCCCGTGTGGCTCCAAGGAGACAGCAAGACAAACTCAATTACACTGAGCATGATAAAAGAAAAGAAAAAACCCAAATCTTAGAAACTCTCAAGTTATTTCTTTTATGGTCCTTTGAAGCACCATGTAAACACACAATCAGAGAGTTTGGTGTCTTTCCTCACTGAACAGCTGAAGAGTTGGTTCCCAGGGAAAGAGTTGGTTCCCATTTCTGAAAGAGGCCTCAAACATTCATGCTCTAAACCATCTCTGGACCTGTCTCCATAGGCTCAGAACAGGTCAAAATTCATTCCACCTTAACATTTTCCACCAGCTGAACCAATTCACAACGCCTGATTTTCACAGTTTTCTTTAGAAAAAATGAAAAATATGTAGGAAATGCAAGCAAAGCATCACTTCTCTGAAGGTATCTAGCAGTAAGTTTCAATTTTTCATTCCAAGTAGATCTTACTCAATCCACTAAGCTTCTAAGTGAAATATTTTAAAGAAAAATGAGAGAAATAAAAATCTGGAGAACACACAGGAAGTTTACTCAAATTAAATATTACAAAAGGAAAAAAAAACCAAAGCAAAGACAGCTCTTACTGGATTTTAATCTTCTGCTGGATTAAAAAAAAAAGAAAAGGTTAACATCTTTAAACATTTTTTTCCCCACAACAGACCAAATGAATTAGTAAATTTCACCCCCTTGATTCCCATTTTCCCTTGATCTTACTGTTGCTTCTATTTGCCCTATGGAATCACTGCTTACAAGTATTTAACTAAAGAACAGTGTGGGCTTTGTGGGCCATGCTGAGGCATCCTGCCCCTATTTCTTCGCAGCACTGTCCACCCCCCTCCCCTCAGTCCAGATCCATTCCTCAGTGGACACTGGAAACCAGTAACACACCAGCGCTTCACTCTCTGCCTTTCTGCATACACTTATCTCACATCACTGCTTTCGCTCTGCAATAATCTCAATGTTTATTCCTTAAAAATGAGCATCTTTTTGTCCTGGGTCACTTTTTCCATATCTTGTTCAGCTACACTACACTTTTTCTTTAACTCCACACATTTTTATTGCTAGGTAACATGGGTCACCTTTGGGCATCTGCTCCAGCATCTTCAAACACTTTCCCTGTCCCCTCCTGGCACTTTCTCATTTAATTTCTTATTATTTTCACAACTTCATCTGTCCCACAAAAACCGTAAAGCTTCATTTTAGCATCAACTAGGAGATCTGAGTAGAATGATTGTGTCAAAACACTCGGTGGCTCTCCTTTGTTTTGCTGCACCTCCTCTCAGCAGCCCAGGGCTGCAAATCACCTGGACATGACTTCTCCAAAACACAGGGTGAGCAGTTTTGCAGAACATCCTCAGTTCAAAGCACTGAGCATCTCATAGCCCAGCTCTGACTGAAACATGTCAGCCACTGACAACACAAACCCTCCACAACCTACACGTGCCCCACCACAGACTTGCACAAAACCCATTTACAAATGAGCTATAGGCCAAAAGTTACTCATTAAAATAATTTGATGAATGCTCTTGAATGAAACTTAGAAGACTACAGCTTTGTGCTGTCAGGCATTTCAGATGCCCTGCAACCAAATCCATGTGATAAAAGACTAATTATCCTACGCCGCATTAAAATTCAATCTTGATTGTGATTACTACTGATTAAGTACTACTCAAACTCTACGGCTCAGTACTGGATCTGTGATTCAGAAGATGAGCAGAGTGCCCATTGCCCATGGCAGCATTAACACACACTCCAGCCAAGGAACAGAAGTACGCTCTCATTTGACATGTACAGGTTCTCAACCAACAGGGATACGTGACTTTCAGGACTCGTTCAGTGATAGTCACAATTTCAAAATAACTTTTTGGTGCTTTTTCTCAGCCACTCTTTAATTCTGCCCCTTCTACAGCTGTGAGCCAGTTTCTACCCCATCTTTATTTTCTCCATACACACACCTCAGCTGTCCTGGTCCCAGGTTCATGGCTGAAAACACTTCGACCCTTTCTTTACCCTGCCTTTATCCTTCTGCTGTGACTGGTATGTTCTAACTCTTGGAACTCATCAGAGTTTTAAACCCCTGGAGCTACCAGCAGGGAAACCTACAACGTACAAGCTCTAAAACATCTGGCAGGGCAAGGACTGAAAACTCCATGTAACCAAGGAACCCGACTGCAGCCAAAAGAGCTGACACCACTGCAAAAGAGCACTTCTAAAATGTGAAAACAAAACAATGGCAAAATTCACAGCAAATAAAAGCAGAGGACACGGTCCACAGCCCTGCACACACACCCGTGCTCCGTTTTGGCCAAAGGCTGCGTTCAAGTCATGAGGGTAAAAGCCCACATGGCACACAGAATCACAGAACCAGCTGAGATGGGAAGAGATCTCTGGAGGTCATCCAGTCAAATCCCCCTGCTCAAGCAGAGTCACCTAGAGCAGATTGCCCAGGAGCATGTCCTGAGTATCTCCAAGGATAGAGACTCCACAAACTCTCTGGGCAGCCTCTGACAGTGCCCAGTCACCCTCACCTGAAAAATGTTTCCTGATGTTCTGAGGGAACCTCCTCTGTTTCATGCCCATTGCTTCTGGGCACCACTGGAAAGAGGCTACCTCCATCCTGTATGCACCTTCCCTTCAGATATTTATATACATCAATAACATCTGCCGAGCCTCCTCTTCTCCAGGCTAAACAGACCCAGCTCCCTCAGCCTTTCCTCATGTGAGATGATGCGCTCCCTTCAACATCTTTGTGGCCCTTTGTTGGACTCTCTCCATTATGTTCCTGTCCCTCTTGCACTGGGGAGCCCAGAAATGGGCCCAGTACTTCAGCTGTGGCCTGATCAGTGCTGACTGGGGAGAAATGATCCCCCCACTCCAGCTGCTGGCAATGCCTCTCCTAAAGCAGCCCAGGATACTGTTTGCCTTCATTGTGGCAAGGGCATATTTGCTCACTCGTGATCAACTTGGGAGCCCACCTGGACCTCCAGGTCCTTTTCTGCAAAGCTGCTTTCCAGCTGGGCAGCATGAAGTGGGGGATGATTAAGGCTGAGCTCAAGGCTGTCACACATGGAAGGGTACGTACTCTTCACACTGCAAACCAGCCTTTAGCTCAAATGCAAGTGTGTCACTTTGCCCATAGCCCCCAGCCCAAATGGTCTGGGTAAGAACAGTTCCAGTTTACTGAATCATCTGCAACTTTTGTAAGAATTGTAGTAAGCTCTTAATCAGCCACTATTTGACCACCTTTAAAACCTATGTGTGTGTCCTACGACTCTATCTACTGTACTCGTTGTGTAGTGGTCTTTCATTACCTGTTGTACATCATGCAGTTGAAATTAAATCCTCTGTGAACAAACTTCTTTGCAAATGTGAAATCAAAGCAAACAACATTAAGTTGAAACACAGCTGATAATGCAACATTAATTTCATTGCAAGGAAGAAGTTCAATTCTTGGTATTTGATTTTCTCTGAATAACAGATAGCACCTATTTACTAGACCTAGGAGTAAATCATTTTTCCAATTCTCTGCTGCACATAATAGCACAATTTTGCTGTATTATTAAAAAAGGGTCAGTATTTCAGTAACATTCTTGTTATCAATGAGGTTACTCAGCAGTCATGAACCATAAGCTGAACATCCTGTGACTCTGAAATGTTAAAACATATCATTCCTATCATTTTTCCACTCCTTGCTAAGTACCACTGCAACTCAGATTGCAGTGTCAGCTGCCTAGATAAGGATTATATAACCCAGGGAAAAAAATAGCGTGAACATCTAACTGCAAGTCAGCATGAAAATAAATGACAAACGTGGAAGAATTCAGATTTTGAGACTGGCACCGCAGGTCACGTCTGGGTCCATTTCTATGCAAAATCCACCTTTATTACCAAACCAAAAAAATATTGGCATTAGCTTCTGAAAAGAACAAATTTATCTCACTGAAATATTTGACTCCCAGATCGTGGTGTCATATAAGAAAGAGGGGGAATATTATCAACAGAGAACAGAGTTTTGGTAGCTAAAACCAAAATTACGGTGCTTACAGCTTGTCCAAAAAGTAACTGTAGAAAAGAAAGCAGACAAAGGACAGTCAACACAAGAAATAGAACTTGGCAATCCTGTAGTATGAAGTTTTAAAAAAATGAAGATAAATTTGTTTTGAGAGGAAACTGTTGACAAATGACATGAGACATACTCAAGACACAGTGTAAAAAAACCCCACGAATGTGGGGTTTCTCCTCTGTCATAAAATACTAGTCATTTTCAAATGCATATAAAAAGTAAATTTTAGAATGAGACAGGAAGCTGCTTAAGAAGCCCAAGCCACTAGGACTAACCTGTGAAGCTGGTTATTATTCATATTGCTGAAAGCTCCAGAACAAATCTTAGGGTAGGGTTGTTACTTGTACTGAAAATAATATCCTGGGCTCCAGGGAGCAGTTAAGTGCCACTGTCATGAGTGATTTCAACACTGAGTCTTTCACTTACCAAAAACCAGTCCAATTTTGCCTCCTCAGTAAATAGATCGCTTTTGAGCAGGGAAGGTAGGGTTCCTTGAAAATGTTACAGTTGGTCTCAATCTTGTTATCACTTGAACACTGAAGAGTTCTTTCTCATGGAAACTATGCCATTAAGCTATATGCTTGTCGGTGAAAGTACCCCTGGTATTCAGGTGTTGTCAGAACTGGAGGTTTTAGAGAACAGCTGCATCTATAAATCCATTGTTCTGAGCCAGGTGGACACCACTGCTGATCCTTCCCAACAGCAGCAGCGTACCCCAAAGCAACAAACTGGTTGACAATGGACTTGTACAGGAAGGTTGAAAGAGGGAGAGAAGAGAGCCTCAAAACCTCTTGGCCAAGAGCAGAGGGAAAAAAAGCAGCAAGAGAAAGGTAAGATTAAGGTACTGGAATTTAAATGGGGAGTGGAGAAGCTGAAAAGGAATTGTTTACAGAAACTCTAATGTCTGCATTTAGTATTTAGATTCACTTTGTCCCCCAGAACAGTTTGCCACTATCATTTGCAGGCTGGTAATGTTCACATCCAAACCCATGGAGTAGAGTAAGTAGCTATGCTGAACTGTGAGCCGGATGGGTAAGCAGGGGTTAACAGGCAGGGAGGGAGAGCAAAGCGGAAAGTAGAGACTTGAGGTGGATGTGAAGGGCCCAGAGATGCTGTAAATAAATTTGAGCAAGGTTTTCAAGTCTTCAACTTTGTTATGAGCTAGTGACAATCTCATATAGCTCACTGACAGCAATGTAAATCCTTCCAAGAATGAGGGAGAAACTGAGAAAGAGTAAGCTGCTCTGAGTTTTAAATCAGCAGGGAGTTTTCCTATTCATCTACTGGGAAATGTCCCTTCCCATCACTGCAGCAGGGCGACAGCTCCCTCAGAGGGCATTAGGGACCTGGGGACTTCCCAACCACAGGCAGATTGATTAGTCTTCTCAAGAGCTTCTGGAGACACCAGAAAGGCAAAGGCTTATTTAGGAAGCAACAATAAAGACAAGCACCTGAGTGAAGCCCAATCCGCTAGCGCTGCAAAGGCCTAAACAACAAGGAACTCCAATCACATGAAGAGCCTCTCAGCAAACGGGTGAGCAGGAGCTTACCAGACACTGTCCTGAAGGGCAAACAGGAGCACAAGAGCAGGCACAACCCATCCCGAAGCACAGAAGCCAGCATGGCTGAACAGGGAACTCCAAATGGAGCTGGAAAGGAGAAACCAGCAAGGGCAGGGCAGAGACAGGTTAGGAGCACAGAGGCATCACCCAGGCAGGCAGGGAAATGTAAAAGCCAAAGCCTCACGTTCCATCCTAAGTTCTGCTTTCCACAGCAATGTGCTCAAAGTCTATAAAAAGTTCAAAGAGAGACTGGACAAATACATGGAAGAGGAGGTGCTGTAAGGACTGTTACACCCAAAGGCAACCCTCCTGATTTGTGCAGTCTCATGCACAAGTTGCTTGGCTCTAGGAGAAAGCTTTAGAAAAATTGCCACACATGCCATCTGCCTTCTCACCCTCACTCACATCCATCCATTACTGGCCACTGTCACAGGCAGCATAGTGGGCAAGTGCGACCTGTGATCTGGCATGGTAAAGGCATCCGTATGTTCTCCGATCTGTGCTCCACGGTGTCGGACCTGTACATGCTGGATCTGTATTTACTCACATTTGGAGGTCAGCCCCACCTTCCAGCATGATTTTTTTTAAAAACAAAGATGACAGAAATTAGCACAGAAGGGAAAAATCTCTGTTCTCACATTGAAAAAACATCAAGATCTTCTGAGATAGAGTAGCATGCCATCTGAAAGAGTTTTTCCTCCGAAGCACTTGACCTACTTTGTTAGCTATACAATTTCTTACAAATTTACTATATTATAACAGCTGTGTTCATGCTGGTTTAGTGTCAGCACTTCTATTCTAAACCACATTTTTTACACACTTCCATAATAACTCAATTATAAAACTTGGGTAAAATGTGGCTCTCCACAAGCATTTTGTTCCCCAAAGTGTACTTGACCATCCGCAAAAATGCTCCACTGCAAAATGTCACATTACCCACTTGGGGTCTGATCTGTCCCCCAGAGCATGGTGGGACTCTGCCTGAGGGTGGCTGATGGAGATGCCTGAGCCTGGCTGAAAACAAAGATCTGCTCTTGTCATTGACAAGCTGATGGCAGACATGTGGTGTGTGGTCCTGCACTGGTTTTTTGTGTCCCCTGGGTGGGCTTGCACAGAGCCCTGGCACCCACAGGGCAGCACAAGCTGGTGAGGAGCGCTGCTTGTCAGGCAGATACCTCAGAGTGGCCTGACAAAACCACAGGGTGTAGGAAAGAGGGAGGTGTTGGAAGTGCATAGTGCCAAATGAAGGGGAGGTTTACAGAGAAAAGGCTATGGTGGAGAAACCAGTATTGGGAGGATAAAAACCAAAAGAAGACAGTTTGGTCTCCTACAAAGAGTCAGTACAGTGCCAGTAGTGTCCTTGCAGCACAGCAGCTGGGAACGAGGGAGGAGGACCTTACAGTTGCACAGACAAAATGGTAAGGGGAAAAAAGCCCAACCAACCAACCAACACACCACCACCAAATTCTTGTCTTTTCTAATTCCTATCCTGCCTGCCTAGGTGTTGTCTCTGTACTCCTCTTGGATAGTCCATCCCTGTCCCAACCTTCCTTGTGGCCCTTCTGTAAGTTTTCCCCGTTCTGTTCCATACTAACCTATTCCATTCCGTTCTGTTCTGGCACCCAAACCACACAAGATATTCAAGGTTCTGGAAGAGCACAGATCTATGTGGTGACATGACATTTCTCCAGCTTGTTGCCTATTTCTCTCCTAATAACCCATAATGTTCTCTTTGCTCTTCTGCCTGCTACTGAGTCTAGCATCCACGTTTTCCCAGAGCTGCCTGCTGTGGACCCCGGTCTCAATCCTGTACAGTAACTGCTTGCTTAGACACACCATGATGGGTAACACAGCCTCTCAGATGCTACCTCCACACAACCATACCAACAATGTCCTGGAAGCAATGCTATCAGAAATGAATGTCCACTTACCCTTCCAGGAGGGTTCTCAGAGCTGCTCACATCCCCACACTAACACACAGCTGCTGCTGGTTCCCCATGGGTTGCGACTCTCCCCAGTGCATGGCCTCTGGTGTGCAGTCCATGGTGCTGGCTGGACACAACCCGAACAGGACACGGCACGGGGCAGGGCTCCGCGTGCACTTTTTCCCCAGAACACTTTCTCTAGCAGTGCTCCTGCCTGCCAGCACCAAACCCCAAACATCCTAAACTCCAAATCGTCACCAAGAGGCTAAAATAAAACCTTCCCTCAGTACACCCATGCCCATCCATCCTCTGCCCCCTTAGGTAATATACACAGTAGTTCCACAGCAGAGCCTCTTCTAGACACAGGACTGCTGCCACTGTTAAAGACTTCCACCCCTTCAGCCCACACTGTATTCTTCCCTTTCTGGACTCACTTCTGGAAATCTCCAGTCAGCCACAGGGCTCCAAACAGCAGCAGCTTGTTTTTAGTAAAACCATAAGTAAATCTTAGTATTTACCTATTTCCTGAATTAAATAATTACCATCTTTCATATAAAATACATCTTGAAAACTTCTTCTCTAAAATGATTGAATTTTATTCATAAGTGATTTCCTACTGAAATAAATGAAATTCCTTGTCTGCAAAATAAGGCATGACCATGTGTGGCAGGATTGAGCATTACAGTGATTCTCTCCGACTACTTACAGTAAGGAATCTTGCTATAGATGTGCTATATATTAATGCTGATAAATTAACAAAAGTTAGATGAAATTCTACAGTTAATTTTAAAACTCCAAAGAAAACCTTTTGTCTGCTCCTACCTTCTCCAGATGGAATGATCAAGTGAAAGAATTCAGCTTTAGTCCATCAGTGGATCTCTCCCAGTTGCTACCTAAACACGTATGTGACAGCTGTCAATTCAGAAATCTTTTCTCACAACACAAAGATGACAGGAAAACACTGAGTTGATATGACAGCAATGGCAGGCATCCCTGTAGGAAATCTTTCCACACTACAACAGATGGCCAGTAGTTAGAGGAAACCATTAAAGCTTGAATTGAGGAAATTGGTTAAATTTTTCACAGCAAAGGGTAGCAGATAAAAATAAACTTCACCAACCTTCTGGGGAGAGCCAGTCCTTTTATAGAGTGCAGGCATCTATCAATAGTGCAGTAAGGCACTGGATTTTACAGGCAGGCTGCTGCCGTATAATGACTTTATAATCATTGTATCATCTCTATATACCATGCAGACAATACAGTCACACAAGTGTCATAATTGCCTAATTACTACATTAATACGCACAGGCAGCAATTATGCAAATACTACAGCTCTGAGCTCCAGGAGTGGAAGCTGCTGGGGGTGCAGCCCACAGGGCTGGCAGGCAGTGCCCCGCAGCCCCCGAGCACTGCCCAGCCCACCCCTGCCTCCTCTAATGCTTTAACACAAACTGGAGAGATGCTGTGCTTTCAGCTATTCTGGAATACACCAACTGACCTTGAGATGAGATGTGATCCATGTGGAAACACAGACTTTCCTCTATCCTGGGGAATTTTCAGTGTCTCAAGAGAGATACTGGCAACATATATGAGTATTATATTTCTATATACAAACTATCAGCAAAGACTGACTTCTAACCTGACCACCTCACGACCTTCCAGACCAGTCCTTTATCCAGACAGCATTCATCAGGTCTGCTTTTTCACATTACTAAAATATCTTCCAGCACTGGGCAAAGAAAATGAAGATTTCCTAAGAAAGCCTAAGACTAGGAGAAATTCAAGATGTACAAGCATTGGAGCACATCTGGGCTGCATTCCAAATGACAAGGGCTAAGATAGGGGACTGGGGAACCATAAAAAGGCAAGACTCCATTGAGCTTGCCTTTGGGACCCATTTAAATGTGAAACTCAGGCACTGCAAACCTGTGGGTACCAGGGAACAGATGCCCAAGACATTC
>VWZY01004197.1:688703-723116 GCA_013399075.1 Chloroceryle aenea
AACACAAAGCTAAAAACAAACAAAGCAACACAAAACCAAAGCACCCAAAGCAAATCCCTTGGGAATCCACAGCAACGTATGTTTGAGCAAGAGCATCCCAGCAGCTGCACACGGCTGACTCGCACAGTCCAGGGGAAACACTCGGTATAATAAATGCTGTCAGCCTCTGTATATTAAGATTCTTCCGTCTTTAAGCAGAAAATGGAAGAAAAGCCAATGTGGTAACAGTCCTGATCACCTGCAGCAGCCAAGCAATGGACATCGTGAACTGATGGCACCAAAAAGCTAACCCATCCCGAATTTGATTTGAGAAGTCCTTCTGATCACAGATAAGAAATAAAGAAACCTCTCAGCCCCTGAAGTAACATTCCTATGCCTTCCCCCAAATAAAATTCCTATTTTAAGACTGAACTGATCTTTAAAAAGCACAAAAGCCATTTCTTTAGCTTTACCATACATTCCTCTGAAGCACATATCATAAGCAAAAGCAACTAAATTAACTTCAAAACCCTGCAGTGGGATTTCAAGGGAAGGAAAACAAACAAACAAACAACATTGTTATGTGAAGATACATACTTCGTGATAAGATCTCTGCCCTCGGGGTGTGGATAACCACGCTTCCAGCACACTGTTCTCACTCACTTAATAACGGGATACAATTTTGGATTGTGTATATATTGACAGAAAGTAGAAGTGACAGAAAGCTCAGGAAGCTTTGCTTTTAGTATTTGCCAGTTGGAATGGAAATACTTGAAGAGAACCTCTAGGCTGATAAAATCTGTCACTTGAACATCAAATAAAAATAAATAAAACCAACACTACAAAAAAACCCAAACATCTATTTCCATTGTGAATTGCAGCAATACCTGGTTTAAGCCTTTTCTGTTTCAGACATTTCATGAGTTCCCTTCGGCTTTTGGGGATCCAAACCTGCCAAGTAATATAGCAGCATTACCTCAAAATTGTGTCAAACCTGCACAGCTGGAGCTTGAAGTCCAGACCCTAAAAACAAGGCATGAGCAGGATTCAGTGCTGAGAGGCACGAAAACCCCAGCTGAAGACCAATGGAGACGCAGACCGGGGTCAAGGCAGGCTCTCCTGCCCCTGGGCTTTGCTATGGCAATGCTCAGCTGATCTGGGGACAGCTCTGCAGTTTCTCCTATGGCACTCGTTTCATCTCCCAGACCAGCACCAACCCGTAAAGCTGCAGGAAGATCCATCCATCTGATGAAACACATGGGATTAATAAAGGTTAAAACCTAAATTCCCCGTGCACTGAAACACACTTGTTTTTTTTTAAACCCTACAATCATAATGGTTAATTCTGACAAACACAGGCTATTTCAGTGCTTACCTTTGATCATCTTGACTTTCTAAAGATAATTCCATAAATACACAGATGTGTATGTACCCTTTAGACAGAGGCAGTAATTACAGCTGACAGCAGTGAGAGCATTTTACATGTTTCAGTAATAAACCTATCTATCCCTATTAAATATTAATACACAAGCTCTCCCTATTACCTATTATGTCATCAGTCACATCAGGTTTAGGAGGAAGGTCAGCAAAAACAAGGTAACAAGATTTTTGTCATTTTTTTTCACTACAAGTTGAGCAGTTTATCGGTATAAATAAAAACCCTGACAGGAGAAGCACTGTTTATTAGCAGGACAGATGCATAAGCAGGAAAAATAAATAGAACATTTTCCTGACTTACATTTGTTTTTCTATTGTATAAATATCAGAGGTCATATTTCAGCCAGGGTAGGAAGAATGTGGAAAGGAAGGTGAAATGCAAATACACCCTGGGCCGTCTCCACGTTGCTACCTCCCAGCCTCTCCATGGGGTCTCAGAGAAGCCTGCACTGAAAGCTGGCCACACGCTGCAGGGCAGGACGCTCGGGAGCCAGGCAGGGCTGCCTGGGCAGGAGAGGGTCCAGATAGGAACTTAGATACAAACCACAATGCCACTGGTTCCTTACCCATCTCTGGTTGAGAAGATGCACAAGAGGGAGCCTTCCAGATCTCCCATAAGCTCGAGTATCTTCAGCTCTCATGTTTCTCTTAACCTCGCCAATTATTTCCATGTTTTCCTAATCCAGCGAGTGTGAGCACACACGACACCCACAGACACTCCAGATCACTCGCAATTATTGTTTCCAGTTTTTGACTTAATAATACAGTCTGTCACACAGGTCAGAAGCTGACTCACTTGACATTCAGACTTTTCTACCCCAAAAAATGCTGATTTGATAAAAATCAAGACATTCCAGAGGAATATACTTCTTATAAATTACTCCCTAATGAACTAACAGTTAAACTGAAAGGTGTCTTTTTGTGTTTGAAATTTTTGAACCATCTATACAAATTTCAAGAAAATTTATACTATTAAGAACACTTCAATTTCCTTTTCACTAATTGCTTTCACCCAAATAACTTTCATATAATTCTTTTGAAATGTTAAAACAAAATACATTTTTCAAGTTGCTAGTTGTTGGAATTTTAGTGATCAACTTTTCGCTCAAATTTGGTTGAAAAAAAGAAGCTGGGACATTTGGACTTGTTCCTGAGATCTGATTTTGTCGTTGCTGTTGTTAAAAAACAGTAATTGAGGAAACAACCGTTCATTTTTGGTTGCCAAATTTTATTGCTAGTTACAATTTTTGGCTCCATTTCAGTCTCTCCTCTGCCTTCCTGCCCTCCCCAACAGCCCCCCAAACCTGGGGAAAGGGCTGGCAGCCAAAAGCAGGGCTATTTTAGGTGCCAGACAGAGAATAGGGAAATTAAATTCTCCAGTGATCTGTCAAATGCACTTTTGATCTGGGGAAGGGGAAAAACAAATGAATTAACAGGTACTGCTTAAATATGGAACCTCACCGCTGCTACCCACAAAGACACCAGCTAATCTTTTTCATTAGCATTACAAGTAGTTGCTTTCTACTTTCACTGCTTCTGGTAGAAAAATCCTCCAGAACCTCCCACCTAAGTAATTACAAATTTTCTTTTGGTTTGTGCATAACCAGGTTACAGCCTGTTATTCTTCCAGCAACCCTGCTCTTCTTCCCAAAATAGGTATTTCTTTCATTCCCAGACATTAACTCCCCTAAGCATTATCAACAGCAATTAAATCTTACTGGCTTCATTTTGCTGCAAAGACAACTGTCCTGTCTCATCTCAATCGTAAGGCTTCCCACTGCCCTCATTATCCAAGTAACCCCTCTCCTCTCCACCTTACCCAACTTTAAGGCATCTTTCTTCAACTCGGTAACTGGCAGCATGTAGAGGACTCTGGAGTACAGAGAGCTCCACATTTTTCAGACTGCTCCATTAAGCCTGGCTTCTCTTCAGCCAGAATTACCTTTGCTGACATGCAGCCCACAGAGTCCTCTCTTATTCCCAGATCTGCACATCTCAAGCTACAGTGCTGATCACCTGCTCTACGCTAACCTTTATTTTATAGGGCTTTCTGAGCTCACACCTGAAGTTGCCTGATCTCTCTGCTTAATGCTTTGAAGTTTTCTTAGCCTTTCCAAAGCCTCTGAGTGATCTTCACATTTCCTCCCTATCTCCTTTAAATTCCAGAGGTGAACAAACAGAGGATAACACCTTCAACCCCACCATTTCAGGCAGAGGGTATGTGCCCGTGTCTTCCCCTGACTGACTAACAGGTTAGGACTGACTTGTTTGGTGCTTATCAATTGCTAATCCCCCCCCACCCTGTGATAACTCCTTGCAAAGCCCAAAAGAATCCTTAAATCGTAAAAAACGAAAGACAGGGGTAAGTCCCTCTCTTGGAAAGTTTATTATGCTTGAATATACTCTCTCCATATATACACACACACACACCGTCCACACCACTTTCTTCCTTTTTTTTGTTTGTTGTTAGTAATTCAAAACCATTTTTGACAATAAATTTTGAGTCAGCTTCAGTGCTTATTACTGGCTTCTATTTCTTTTACTAGGGGATATAGCTCTATTAAATCACTGTCTGCAAGATCAGAGTCCAGGAGAATTCCATCCTATTTCATGCCTCATTATGAAAGATTCATATAGCCCTACTCATCATGTTTCTACAGTCATCTACAACAACTTTGGTGTGCTAAAATGTTGTACAGTACGAAGTGACACGTTGAAATCATCAGTCAAGTTCACTGGGCTTAACCACTCTGACAAGGATATGTAATCTTCCTCCAGTTAGGGGTAAAAAGACATCCTAATCAGCATACAAGAGCGATCTTTATTGTGGTAATTAGCATCTACCAAATAGCAGGACTAAGCTCAAAATGTTGAAAGGTGCCTTAGAGGAGCAGCACAGGAGAGAGATTACCTACAGGCCACCAAGAATGGAAGCTGCCTTTGTGCTGGAAGAAGCCCTGCGGTGAAGTGAGCATCACACGCCTGAGCTTGTTTTCTATGGGGAATGGAGGTAATAGGATTAGTTTCTACAACATGACATGTTAATAAACTGTCTCTCAAACACACACCACCCCCCTCAAGAAAAATAAACACACAAGTCACTCCTGTGCAAGACAGACTGAATTATTTAATTCAGTTAATTTAAGAGATACCTGGAAAGCAACACTCAAGAGCAGTGTTAAACATTTTAAGTTCATGGTCAAGTACAAGTTGCTATTTTATTTCACCTTGGTTTTGTATTGCATGCAAGGCACCAACTGAGAAACCAAGTAAGACTGGAACTGGAAGATAACCAGGGTACTAGCCAAAGTGTCTCAAACCAGGGTTGTGCCATCAAATTCTTGGTCTTCATTTCACATTGTACAGCTGAACAATCCATGTGTGGATGTGTGTATATGCACCAGGGGAGATTTAGATTGGATATTAAGATAGGGTTGTCAAACCCTGGAACAGGCTGGCCAGTGAAGCTGTGGAGTCCCCATCCCTGGAGGTATTTAAAAGATGTGTAGATGCAGCGCTTAGGGACACGGTTTAGTGGTGGACTTGGCAGTGCTGGGTTAACAGTTGGACTCCATGATCTTAAGGGTCTTTTCCAACCTAAATGATTCTATGGTTCTATATGTGCATCAGTTAGTGTTTTAAGTCTAAGTCAGAAATCATTAGACTGAAATAAGTGCAAGTGCTACAAAGTCAACTCCCAAAGCCTGTGTAAATTCTTCAGCTGCTTCCCATGACACAGGCCAGTTAAGTTTTCTGACAAAACCACTTGCAAGCTACAAACTGCCAGAACAAGATAAGGTTCTACAGCTTTGCCTTGGTTGGTTTTTAAAATCTTCACTCTGTCTTGTCTACTACAGACTACCTGGGGTAGCTCCTACAGCAGCTAAATCTATACAGTTATGACATCAGATACCTAAATATTCAAGCATTCTAGGGACGTTTGGTTTCTCACTAAGTTGATACCATTGAAGAAAGGAGATATTTTAGCCACCATGACTACTATTTTTATCATTCATACCATTTTGTGTTCCTGGTTTTGCTACCTTCCAGTGATATATACTTTCCTTCATATATTTTTACCATTATTTCAATAGAAGAAAAGCTTCAAGAGACTTTACAAGGGATTCATTTGCATCTGGTGATTGCATCTGATGATTCCATTTAATACCCCTGTGGGCTAAAAGCCAAATGATGAAATTTTCTAATTCATGATGGCAGAGGAGGATGTTAACCCCATTAGCATCAAAAAGAAATGACCAAGTGTCAAGACAGTTTTCACAGTTCCATTCCTGTCCTTTCAGACCAGTTAAAGCTCCCAGAATTAGGTTAGTCAGTGGTGCAGACTAGTTCCTCGGTTAACGTGTCCAATGGTGCTGTGTGACACCGTGCACTGACTGCATCAGACATCCTGCTGGA
Source organism: Chloroceryle aenea (assembly GCA_013399075.1). NCBI lineage: Eukaryota > Metazoa > Chordata > Aves > Coraciiformes > Cerylidae > Chloroceryle > Chloroceryle aenea. Next base: position 694,536 of record VWZY01004197.1, read on the forward strand.
TCCAGTTACTGGAAATTAAAAAAAAATCAAAACCCCAAAACCAAAGAAAACAAGCAAACCAAGAGATACGCAAGGAATTCTTTATATTTAAAAGCTCTTTGGGAGATAGGCAGATATTCTTTTTTCTCCATTTAAAAAACAAGAGCACCTGAATAAAATGGATGAGATGGGGAAGATGGGTATTTTCTGTACTGTATCATTTGTCCTTCCCACTATCACGACACACAAAAATGAAAGCAGCTTTGTCGCATTCTCAAACTTGACTAGATAAATCACTGGGTAAGCACACGGCTTTATGATACTCCTCAGAAATCAGTCCAATAAGTTTGCTGGATCCTCATCTCCTCCTTGATGATATTTTGACAAAGCCTCCCTGCTGAACAATGAGTTGTTCTAAATTGGCAGACTCACTGGTGTTAGCAAGACTTCAACCTCTGTAGTTCTTTTAAGTATCTACTCTTCTTCACTCTTCTCTATAAACCTCCACAAACTGTACAGCCATCCAGCATTCAAAAAGGCTCAACTGAAGACCTCTGCAGGACATGCTTCAGTATGAAGTGCAAGCAAGTAACTAGAAACACAGTAAAATCAGGTATCTTTTGCAAGACTGATCTTGCAAGGTACTGACTCTCCACTGCTAAAAGGTTTCCATTCTGAAGGGGACTCGATCTTTTAACTCAAGTGGTGGAGGTTGTTGCTTTGGAAAAAGCCATGTTAGTAGCCAGCCACGGCTATGTCCAAACACAAAACAGAGAGGATATGAGAGACTTCTGACATTCTTTTGTTCATTAGGAAGCTAGAACAGTACTTTTGACAGTCCTCTCGCATGCACTTGCTATGGCCAGTAAGGACATTTAGGCTCTAAAGAGAAACAGAAGAGAGACAGGAGATGGGAGAGAGAAGAGAAATTATGAACAGTCCTCCTTTACTCCCCAAAATAGCTGAAATCCATTTCAAAACAACAACAGAATCCTCACAAATGTGGGTCAAAGAAAACACATTGAAGAAGTTTCACATCATCTTCCCTTCCAACCAAATTCCTGACTTTTGTCTTAGGCAATCGTAGGCTCTTCACTCTATTAATAGCTTAATGCATGATAAATAATACATTATTCAAAAGGAACTTGTACTTTCACATTTGGTACAATACTTGCAAGCTACTGGCGCTGTCTTCCACTTGATTTCAAGTGACATGCCCCAAGTCTTTGCAAGGAAAAATAGATCTGCCTGTTCAAAACAGATACTGTCTCTGCCCAGTTGAATGCATCTTTTTCTTGCAATCAAACAAAGAAGAAATACTAAGTTTAAAATGTACTTCAAAGAGGAGGAGAGTACATAAAAAAGGATGAGGTGTCCTATTTAATTCGGGTCACATCACTTCCTAAAGGATGTAGCAGAATTATAGAAGTTTCAAAGAGGGGCAATAAAAATGATTAAAGTCACGCTGATTCTTCAGTATCAGTAGAGATTGAAGATGTTGGAACTTCTTAGATCAGAGAAGCAAAAGCAAAGGCAGAGACGACATGAAAATAAAGACGACAAAATGATGAAAGGTACAGCACAGATAAATCGAGATCTACCATTCAGTCTCATTCATAACGTAAGATCAAGGTTATGTTCAACACTATCAGAAGGTTGCAAAATTGACACAACGCATTATCCATCCGTGGAACATAAAAGTATGTGATACCATCACACAAGGGTTCAGGCTGAATAAAAGAGCCAGAAGGGTTATGCCTGCACAGGTTCCAGTGGTACTTTTAACTTTTTTTTTTTTTTAATTCATGCTCTGATCTGTCTCAATGAAACCCTTTTCTAGTCTTTCAGAAGAGAAATTCCCTGGACTCTAATTCTGATAGCATCAAGAATACTTCATTTTCAGTTTATCAGATGGCCAAAACACTTCACTTTTTATACAGGCATAAATTGCAATGCAACAGAAATTGAAATAAAAAAGTCTCGTTTTGTGGGTGTCAGTAATTCCAGGGCAAAATATCTCCATCTCCTATTGAACCATAAGGATCAGATATTGGGTGCTCCTTTTGTCCTTAAGTGAACACAATACACTTCAAGGTGCAAGCCAATTTAAAACAACATATGGGAATAAACTCTTCCCATCTTCCGCTCTTCTCAGGTTACTGGGGAGTTCAGCACAGCTGTTGCCAGGAAAAGAAAGCACCCCATGCCCACGGTGGCAGAGGAAGACTCATCTTCAGCTATTTACACACCACACCGGCCGAGCTCCTCTCAGGTCTGGAAACAACAGCTTGTTCGGTTAGCAAGGCTGCAGACACCACATCGTGGTGAAGCAGCTTCAAAAGCCAGAAGCATACAGCGACGTGTGACTATCCTGCAGTAGCTCTGAGCTAGAGAGCCTTTCAGGAGGAGAGACGACACTCGACGGCAGCAGACAGCAAGAGAAAGTCTATCCACGGGAGAAAATAGCAGGAACGTCACTGACGTATCACTTTACATCTGTGTTACTATTTTCTCGTTGCTATGGGAATAGTGGAGAAGTGGTTACCATTTTGTATTCAAAGAGCCATGTAAAGTCTAGGTGTGAGCAGTATCATTTCTTTGCAGCCTATAATTTTCTCTTCCAAGTAGTCTTAAATAGTTGGGGGGGAATTAGTAATATTCTCTTCTCTATTCACATGTTAAATTAGCTAACCTTCTACCTGCTCTGGAGAACATCCAAGAAAATCTAAAGCAATGACAAGCACTAACTTATCAGAGTAAAACAGATCTTTTTCCATATAATTAAAATTAACACACTAACTGGAATACTCTTCATAGGGCTGATGTTATCTTGTTTTTTATGATGAGGCCATCTACAAAATTAATTCCATCATATTTAACTTGAGTGTCAAGAACCAGGCTTCAAAGCACTTCGGAGGAAATAGCTTTGAAATTTTTAGTAACGCTTACAGGGGCAGTCTAGAAGTCCTCCCTTATCCTAATTAAACAACAGCACCTGCATTCTCCGAGACAGGATCAACAATGGAAGTCACCACGGATAAATATTGACTTCTTTTTTTCTTCCAGTTGTATCAACACAGAAGAGGAGAAGAAAACACACAGGATATACAAGGTTATGTTTGCATACTCGTGACAACTCCTCATTTCAACCTGAAAGAAAATGTTTCCTCATATTTACTCCAGAAATCATTAGCACAAACAAGATGGCCTTGAAGAACGGGCTCAGCACCGGGAAAGTGCTACCAAGAGCTTCTTTCTGTACCTCAATATATTGCTTGATGTGTTGCCTGAAGACTTAAACGGTGCAGGAGTAAGCGTGCATACCTAACTAGTCACTTGCCTTCAAATTTTAAATTCCTCCTCAGTATTCTCAGAACTAAACCCTGGGAGGTTCAACACTGCAGTCAGTCAGTCCCCGCTCAGAGCTCAGAGAGCAGTTTCTACAATTTATGTACAACCACAACATAACAAAGTAACGTGCAAAATGGAGAAAATGACAATTTTCAGTCTCTAGGCTATTTTCACCAAGCTGTGAACAAAAGATTGAAACTCAAGCTAAGTATCCACTGCGGACAGTTTCATGGCATCAGGGAAGAGCTGCACAGAAAGGTTTGAACCAGCAGGTTTCCCAGAGTAACTACTTAGTTATAAATTCTGAATTATTTCTCTCAAGCTGCAAGAGCTATTACAGCAATTTCTCCTAGAAATCTTAAGAGGGTTCAATCATATTGAAGAGGAATTAGCATTCAAACTGATAGGAGTGTGGACAGGGAGTCACTTAATGTGCTCCCACTTCTATCCATCTTACTCAAGGCTCACAGAGATCAAACGAAACAATCCACCTGACCTCAAAAATTTCTGCTCAGTCCCCTTAGTGCCTGTTAACAACACTGCAAAGATGCAGTTTATGTTGAGAATTGATTACTCAAAAGTAAACATATAAAGCTGTAAGTAGGCGTATAAATATATTGAAGGGATGCTAAATGGAAAGGCTATTTCCCCAGGAAGCCAGAGAAAGAAGAACTCTTAACAAAAGACCACTTCAAAACCAAAAATATTTTAGCTCAGCACTATATTCACTAAGCAAAGATCATTAAATATTATTTGAGATGAGTGAAAGAGAGAGGGGAAATGTGTCCCAGATTTAGATGAAGGCTGATGCCATGTGTAGAAGGAGGAGCTGGAGGTATTCGAGTGCAGAATCATGGAAGGGCAAGGGTTGGAAAGTACATCTGGGGATCATCCTGTTCAGCTCCCCTGGCTAAAGCAGAGTCACCCAGAGCAGGTTGCCCAGGATCATGTCTAGGCAGGTTTTGAGTATCTCCAGACAAGGAGACTCCTGTTCCAGGGAGTGGTTCCCTAAACCACGACACGGAGCTCTGTCACCCTCATGGTAAAGAAGTCTTTCCCTCATATTCAGATGGAACATCCTGGGTTCCAGTTTGAGCCTGTTGCACCTTGTCCTGTCGCAGCGACCGCTGAAAAAGAGACGGGGCCCATCCTCTTGGCACACACCCTTTACATATTTATACGCTTTGATAAGATCCCTTCCAGACTGAACAGCCTCAGGTCTCTCAGCCTTTCCTCACAAGAGAAATCCTCCAGTCATTCGATGCAGCACCAAAAGCTGTAGCAGCACTTGGAAAGGACTGATTAAAATTCAGATGGTGTAACCAGAGTTTGTGAAATGTAGAGCTACATAATTCATAAATAGAAAGCGACATTAAATAGCATTAAAGATCCTGCTTATGCAAAAGCAAAGACATATGGAATGGGTGCCAGCTCGCTCAGCATACGTACCAAGCCCTGGCTTCCCTCGCAGGCGCAGGTAGGGCTTTCCAAAGCTCACCGTACATCACCGCAAACATTACTCGGCTCCTTCGGCAGCACGAGGAGCAGAGGAGCTCTTTCATCGCAACGAGAACAAGGCAACACCAGCTGGAGGGATACCGTGTGATTAACAATTAAACATTGGGGGGAGACTGGAGTTGCTACGGGCAGGGAGAAATTAATTCTTCAGGTTTAGTAGCAGATTCCTCTCTGCAGAGCCAGCACTGCTTCTGAAGGCTGCGTACATCCGAGAGCACCGGCGTCAGCTCAGCACCAAGACAGCTGGTGTTCGAACTTCGCGACTCATCCGTTGCCATCAAAGCAGTATTGCCAAGCGTTTAGTTTGGAATTAATGGAGAAAAAATTTGGGTGCTCAATCAGAGCCAATACTACATTCTAAAGAAATAACAGGCAAAGTTCTCTACTGCAGTGACTCACCTTCCCCGAGGTCAATGAAACTACAGCAGCAGGAAATTTTGTCCCATTACAAGGATCTAAGCAAATACTTCGCATTGAATCATTTATCTAATTAATCTTATTTTTTCAGCATGAATGCTAACAGACTCCAGACTCCTCTCAATTTTATTTGCAGTTACTCGCTGAATAATCCTTGCCCGTGACACTGCTGTGAGGTATTCAGAGAAGGATGGGAGAATTTCTGCCCTGTCCTCAAGGTTCCACACCATGTGTCTGTCCACCAGGAATACATGATTTGGAAAGCAAAAGTTGTTTCCCACCGTTACTCTGTGCCATTTTCTGGAAGGTTGATCCTATTGTTCAAAAAATTTTTGCCAGTGAACTGACTTAGTAAAACACTTGAAAAAAAGAGCACTACAAATTCCGTGAAAGAACACAAACCAAAGATCATTTACTACTCTTCCTCTATTGCTTATATTAAAAAACAACAAGGAGAAATAATCCCTTTAGGTTTTCCCTCTCTTAAAATGAATGCAGAGGTTTTGTATGGTTATGAATAATTGAACAGCCCAGTGATTTATAGCTATTATATATTTATATGTTCTTGCTCTGTTGGTTTGGTTTTTTTTAAACTAAAAGAGTCTGCAGAGCTGAACTATTCCACGGATCACCCTGCCATGATCAAGGCTCATTTTTTGCCCAATGTGCTGCGTGTGAGCAGTTTATTCATCACAGTCGTTGTTTTAAGGATATCCCTTCAGTGCTCCCTTATTTTCCTGGGGGGAGTCCCTTGTTAAAAGTCTCGAGAGCAGGTTCTCTCAGGTTTCCCCAGACGTCTGTTCCATCCCTTATGCTACTGCACATTAGTATCTAACATTTGTACAGAGTTAATGTTTAAAGGCCCAGCTACATCCAATGCCATCCTGCCAGAAACTACACAGACTGGCTGGAAAGCTTGTCCCCATCCCAGCCATGATCACCACGGAGAAGAGGCCCAGTAAACAACACACGACACAGTGAAGGATGGAGCATGCTGCAATTGAAGCAGGACAAGACAAGCCTTAGCCTTGCAGGAGGATTTTGCCAGACAGAGCACTTCTCAAAGGTACTGCTCAAGCTGCTGGGCTGTTCTGGAGTAACCAGAGTAACCACATTCTCCTGCACAGCCGTTAACTCGGGAAGGAACTTCAATCCTTCCTGAATTAAAAGGCACAACAAAAATACAATGTCCCAGGGAAGGCTGAATCAAGAAGTGAAAAACACCTCACCATTTTTTGTGGCTGACAGTCGGCCGCAAAAACATTTCAATAGATGCTGCTAAATGCTTCCCAAAACACTAATGTCTCCACCAAAAATTCCTTAGAGTCAAGCACACGGCCACTAGTGTGCATTATCTGTCATTTGCTCCTTTTCAAACCATCATATTTACACTCTGCAATACTGGAAGGACTTCTGGTTTGTCACAGCTGTCCCCTCCTGGTGAATTATCCTGCACTCACCGCGGCCGAGGCGCCAGGAGCCGAAGGATTCTTCACAAACATACTGTGTTCTGAAAAAGCACAGCCCTTCTCCCGCTTTCATTTTAACAACAATTCGTTGACTGGAGGAAAATAAAAGGATTAACGGCTCTCATGCTTCCAATTAAATGCTTTGGCCTTCTCTACCTTGCTTTTTAATCAGTGGCTCAGGGGCCCATTCCGTGTATACACTAGTGGATTTCATATTAGCTCTTAATGAAGCAGCTACTGACAGCCGGGAATGAAAGCTGCATAGAACAGAGGAAATTACTATTAGACGTAATTTGCCTTCCAAACTGCATGTAAAAATAATGACGATGGCACACCAGTTTGTTTATGTACGGTTTACCTATTTTCACTGACTGCTACGAGCCACTGCGATGTGTTACAAGACCAGCTGTTTCTAAAATATAAAGATCATTCTAAGTTTGCCTTATTTTAAGCTGTTGAATTTACTGTATCTCCAAAAGCCCTGCTTCCCATCGCCTACTTACTGGCCCAAAAGGTCACCCACCACAAACATCACGTCCAGCATTGAAAAAATTCCACCGCCTGTGTAAAATACACTCAGAGACATTCAACATTTCTCTTTCCTTTCAGCATCAGAAGCCAACGCCTGTGATGGTTTCTTGCATCATCCCCTTCTTGGGTTTTGAGGGCTGGCATCGGGACTGACATACAAACTCCAGTGTTCCCCATCACCTACAACTCACTTAACTGAGCACTCAGACTTGTAACTCCCGCACTCTTTTCAACAGGAATAATTGCTAAGGGTTAAGGAACAGTGATTCTGTGATTCTATGAACAGTGTCCCAGAGTAACCAGCAGCTGCCACAGCATTTGCATCACTCTAGACCGGATGAAGAAGTGTATAAAGAAGGCAAACCCATCAAGAACAAACCTATCTCCCCCCCCGCCCCCTCACTTATTCAGACAGAGAGGAATTCCAACAGTACTACATCCAACGTATCTCAAAAAGCTTTCTTAATTGGCATTAACCAGTATTTCAGGAGGTAACATTTCATTAATTAAAAGAAAATCAGACACAACTTATAGTCATCTTACAGTAATAGTACCCTTCAGATTTTGGCAGCAATGAAGACAAAGCAATAATGCACTCAGATAATTGTTGGATAGCTATTAGCCTAAAGCACAAACATGGCTCATTAGGACTCTCCAAATAACAACTTAGGACAAAAGAGAGAAAGATTCCTCATACACAAACACAGAGTTTGTCCAACCACCAAAGTACCTGAATGAGATTAGAGTTGTGGCAAACATTAAATTATTTAAACCAAAAATAAATGTTCATGATGTATCCTGCTAAATCTTCCTTCTCCCTTCTACAATCTCTCATTTTCCCTCAGCCTCTGCTCCTAATTTTGGATTTTTTTTTCTCCACCCCTCCCATTATTCTTTCAGTGCCCTCTCAGAGGAAGAGCAACAGAGAAGATCATAGAACCATAGAAGGGTTTTGGGTTGGATAGGATAATAAGGATCATCTCGTTCCCACCCCCCTGCCATGAGCAGGGACACCTCCCACCAGACCAGGTGGCTCAGAGCTCTGTTCATCCTGGCCTTGGACACAACCAGGGATGGGGCATCTACAACTTCCCTGGGCAGCCTGCTCCAGTGTCTCATCACCCTCACAATAAAGAATTTCTTCCTAATACCCAATGTAAATCTGCCTTCTATCAGTCTCAAACCATCACCCCCATCCTATCACTACAGTCCCTGATAAATCTCTCCCCATCTTTCCTGTAGGCTCCCTCTAAGGCTACTATAAGGTGTCCCCAGAGTCTTCACTGAACTGTCTCAGCCTGTCCCCACAAGGGAGGTCTTCTAGACCCTTATCACCCTTCAGGACCCTCCTCTAGAGCTGCTGCAACAGGTTCATGTGTGTCTTAGGCTGCAGACCTCAGAGCTGCATGCAGTGCTCCAGTTGGGGTCTCACCAGAGAGAAGCAGAGGGGGAGAATCACCTCCATCGACCTGCTGGACATGCTGCTTTTGATGCAGCCCAGGATACAGCTGGCTTCTGGGCTGTGAGTGCACATTGCTGTGTCATGTTGAGCTTCTTGTCAACAAACATCCCCAAGTCCTTCTCCACAAGGCTACTCTCAAACCACTCATCACCCATCCTGTATTTGTGCTTGGGATTGCATCGCCCCAAGTCCAGGACCTTGCACTTGGCCTTGCTGAGCTTCATTTAGAGACAAAGACATGGGACATTCTCAAATGCTTTCCTCAAGTCCAGGTAGATGACATCAGTTGCTTTTCCTTTATCGACCAACACTGTAAACCCATCGTAGAAGGCCACCAAATTTGACAGGCACAATTTGCCCTCAGTGAACCCATGCAGGCTGTCACCAATCACCTCCTTGTTTTCCATGTGCCCTAGCACAGATTCCAGGAGGATCTGCTCCATGATCTTGACAGCACAGAGGTGAGACTGACTGGCCTGTAGTGCCCCAGATATTCCTTTATTCCCTTTTTAAAAATGGAGGTTATGTTTCCCCTTTTCCTGTCAATAGGAGCTTCACCAGACTGCCACGACTTCTCAAATACGACAGATAGTGGCTGAGCAACTTCATCTAACAGTTCCCTCAGGACACATGGATGCCTCTCATCAGGTCCCGTGGACTTGTGCACCTTCAGACTCCTCAGATGGTCTTGAGCCTGATCTTCTACAGTGGTTCTTGATTCTCCCAGTCACTGTCTTTGCCTTCTGTGACTTAGGTGGTGTGGCTGGAGCACTCACCAGCGAAGACTGAAAAGAAAAAGTCAAGTACCTTGGCCTTTTCATTATCCTCAGTAACCAACTATCCTGTTTCCTTCTGGAAAGGGCCCACATTTTCCCTAGCCTTCCTTTTATCACTAACATACCTATAGAAGCTTTCTTGTTGCCCTTGACATCCCTGGCCAGTTTTAATTCTCCCAGGGCTTTGGCTATGAAACAAATCTCAAGCAGCTCTGGACAAAAGGATGAAGGAAGCAGGTGAAGGAGGCATGAACAAGGAGCACAGTAGGGCTGCAGTGGTGTCAGAAAGTCTCACGTCATTACTCTTCCTTTCCCAGAAGCACCATATCAAAGCAGTAGACAGATACCTTCTTGCAAGCTGAGCAGCAAGTTTAGTGTTGCTAGTGGGACAAAAAAAACTTTTCATGTGCTGCAAGCCCAAAGCAAAGAGCAGGATCATTACCCTGATTATTCCCAGTGCTAAAGATTGAGTACTGGAGGGTACAACAATTGTTGGAAGCAAATTAAAAAGGCAAAGTGAATGTCCAGCTTCATCAAGTCAGGCTACAATCATTAACTCCCAGGACCTAATAGAGATTAGACCAATGGGCATCTCTATAAACCTGTAAGAAAGGGAGAGTACCCTTCCCAGAGGATCAGCAGCAGTAAATTTGGCAGAATATTGTGCAAGATGATTATTCCGTATCCCACACAATTTACCTGCATCCCACCTTGGGAAGCTGCTGTCCTTTATCTCTATTTGGTGGACAGACAGAGCCTCAGAGTCATTCATTCCTTCCACCAAGGATGTGAAAAATTAGGTGCATTAGTTGTCCTGGATGGACTGAATCTAGAATAAATTCTGAAGGGACTAAAGTAAATCATGAAAAGCACCCTTAACACCAGATTTGGCTGGGCTGTGCTATCTGACAACTCATCCACACCTATTGTTCAGCCAGCTCCAATGGAAACAAAGGTAGAAAAGCTTATAGCAGGGAACACCAGAACAGTTTAAAAAGAATTAATAGAAACTTTCGTAACCAAAATCAGAACAGTGCCTGGGGGACACTGTGAAATCAGAAGGGTTGACTGCAATACTGTGGCCTGAAAGTCAGAGACCTGCGTTTGACTCCCAGCTCCGACACAGTTCTCCTACATGATTCTGAGCAAAAAAAGCTTGACCTGCCTGGGTTTCTGGGTCTTGGCCACTCCTTCTCTACTTGCCCTACAAGGACCACAGCAAGAGTTCTTGCTGTCTGCCCAGCACACGGCCCTGATCATCATCCCAACTGGAGTATTGGCACAGGAATGTATTAAAAACAATTAACACGTGACTAATGCCAGCATTTTAGTAAATTGGTCAGCCAGTGGACAAGGAAATGAAATCTTCCTGTTCAGGAAATACAAGGACTTTCACCAGGAAAGAGAATTCATGTGAAGGGGCTCACATGCAGACAACTCCAGAACAAACACTGTGATTAAGATTCTCCCAGTCTTGTTTTGGCAAAAATTGATAAAAATGACAGATACACGTGTCAAAATAGATGAAGATCTGCTGCACAAAAATCCACACCAGTTAATGTGTCAGAGCAAACAAAACTACCTGGAGTCAGATCAGATAAAGACATAGATAAAACACTGTCAACAATAAAAAAAGTAGTAAAGCTAAATGTTTGGCTGGTGAACAAAAAACATACTTGGAATGGAAAAGCATCAGCAGTCAGAACTGACTGGTACATAAACACAAGCAGCGGCTCAGCTCAGGACACACAACTTGTGCCCCATCGACTCTGAAAACACGGCTGCAGGAAAAACATTTCCATAGCAGGATTTCTCCCTTCACAGTCTGGTCACTCAACATTAGACTGCTGGAGGAAGAATGACAAACTGTAAAAGTGCAGTAACCTGTTTGATGTGACTGAAGCTATCCCACAGACATCTCTTCTCCTGGCAAAGGTGGTAATGAAAAGGCGGATCAACTGATCAGCCTTTGGGGAATCCTCTTTCACCAAGCTGGAACCGACTGCCATCATCTGCAGCCTACAAGAGAGGACAGATGCAAACCAGTGCTACCCTGCCCACTTCTTCTAGAAGATGAAGAAACTAATGCCAATTTTAAGGCCATTGGTTTATTCTCCTGGATGTCAGATCAATGGATGTAAGTAATTTTTATTTCTACTTTACAGTGTGAGACCCAGAAGACCACTCTGGCTGCTATTACACCAAGATAAAGGAGGACACTTGGGTGTAATAACAGCAAAATTGACCTTCTGCATGGTCAAAATTCAGGGGAGATACCAAGGAATAGAGAGTGGTAGCAGACAGCACTGCAGAGCAAGAGAAATGAGTCTGGATGGGAGACTGTCAGTTGCCACGGTACACTGAAAACTGTAGACACCTTTCTGCAAAAACACAACTACGTACAGAAATATTTTAAAGCAGTCACCACTTGGAGAGTGATTATGAATTCCCATTTCCCCCAGCTATCAGGGACAAGGAACCTCTGTGGTTATTATTCAGACAAAAACAAATACAGAGGCTGACACGTTTCTCTTTCTGGTTAACAGGTGAAACCTTACTGACTGCTCTGAAAGCCAAGGTGTCAACCCAAACACATTATTCAAATTTTTCAGAGAAACAGGAAATTAAATGTAGGGTTTTTTTCAGGTACAACTTCTGCAAAGCCCCCTCTCCTGAAAGGGAAAGCTGTAATGAAAAGAGAAATGAAAAAGGTCACACAAGCAAGATAAACACATGTCCCTGTGGAGGAGTACAGATGAGATCATCTTGTACTGCTCGCTACGAGCGGATGGGATTGTGGAAAATGAAGAGCTAAGTTTTGCTGTATTCCTCCTTGCTAAAGGCTGTATTGTATACTTGTCTTTGATTACGTCCTTCGCATGACCTTATGGGGCAGAAAAAAGGCCACCTAATACATCTGCCTCATTTATTTTAAACCTATTTACACACAGGACTTGCGTTTTAATGAACCCATTTTGACATTGTGGTCATCAAAGATAGCACTAGTGGCAATAAAAGGGGTACGGAAGTGTTACAGATTGTTAAAGGAGCTAATATTCAGGATGATAATAAGACATTTGACCTGTACCAAGAAGAAGCTAACTCCCATCATTTATCAGTGAGTCACATACTTGCTCTTTACTTGGTTGCAGTAGTAATTAAGTCAAATGATCTCCCTACTACTAATAAAAAGGAAACAGTAAAGATTCATAATTCATACAGATTATTTTGTGCCTGTGACCCTACAGTTCTGATGCAAGCATTTGATACACTAAAAATCAATGAGGTACCGAATGCTGAAGCACAGGCTTTGGAAGAAACATTTTCACTCTCACAGTGTAATTAGCTTGATACAGTCATTTCCTAACAGCAAAACTCGTTTCCACTGGAAAAGAATAAATTCCTTAGAGCAGCTTGGACGTTAATTAAAATCAGCTACCAAGATGTGTCTTAATTTGGGTCCTGTTCCCACGTTAAGCACGAAATAAACCAGAAGCCCTCTCTTGTATGGGAGGTCAAGCACAGGGACTCATCCAATACGTCCCACTGCATAGCTTTACTTCCAGGGAAAAAAAAGGGGGGGTGTAGGGGTGTGTGTGTTTGAAAACAAAAACATAACATGAGAACAACTGTTTAAAATACATACACGCCCCCGAGCTCCAAAGGCAGCTGGAGGGTTCCCTCGTATCACCCACCTGAACCTGCCAGAAATAAAACTGTAAGGGGGGACCCAAAACAGAGCCCCAACCCCTCACTCCTCTGTGTAAAGAGTAAATTTAGTGTCAGCCTTGTAAAGCTGTTCAGGTGCCTACTTCCCATTGCTTTTATTGAACTGAGAATTTAATGAGAGTTACTCACCTGAACAGCTCTCAAAAGAGATCTGAGAGCTCAACTTCTGCTCTTAGAAATAAAGCAATGTATTTAGTTCTCTTAACCTGACACCTGACACTATCTTTAAGGAAAACATACTTCTATTTAGAGAAATCCATAGGCTGGTTCTTAGTCCCAATGAAGTGGTCTGTGTTCGATCTAGAGAAGGAGCTGCTGCGCCTCGTACCTTTCTCCTCAGGATCGTCCCAACACACTCAATAAAAAAAAATTACTCTCAAGAGTTTGTTTCTTTGGAGAAATTACTAATCTCAGGATTACGTCTTTGCCACTCAGCTTCCTTATCCTATATCTTATTTGTACGAACTCTTTCAAAACACCACCAGAATTTGAGCTAAATATAAAACAGTAAACAAGTACAATTCTGCCTGTGACAACAGAAACTTTACAGACTTTTTTTAATGGTTATTCCATGAGAGAGTCTCTCCATAAACTCATAGTGGAGCGGGTGGGTAGGTACAAGGAAAAGAAACTTTAAAGAGAGAAGAAAAAAGGCAGGGTGGGAGAGAAAAAAAAAATCTACTTTACAGCCACTTCTGTCACAAAGAAGAAAGTTGATTATCACTCTTTGATAAGGAAGAAGAAAGCTGCCTAATGCTTCTGAAGCTAAGGCGGTATATAATTTCCCTTTAAGTTCTTTGACTTTCCCCCGTGAGCCTTTCTTGTGCAAGGTTACTCGCCTCAACAGCGAGCTATTTGGTTTCTGGCTCTTTTCAAAGCCTGTATTAGAATCTCTAAACTCCTGCGAGTGTCCTACAGCAGACACCATAGGAGAAAACTTGCTCAGCAGCAGCGTTTTCCTTGGAAAAGGGAACACTGTCAAAGCAGAGAGCAATGCAGGGGAAGAGTGAACAAACAGGACTAGCCCAGGAAGACACACAGTTCTAACAGAGCCGGCATCACCTCCTGTACCTTTCCAAACACAGAGCCCCACACACCCCCCACTAACAGGACCGTCCTTGGTTCCAGCAGGACATTTACAGACATTCCCAGGGAGATCCGCACAGAGCTGCTTATGGGAGCGACGGTGCGTGTGTGGAAAGGCTGTAAAATGCTCCACCATGGCAGGATCCGATCGTTTCTCTCTCAAATCCCCACTCTCTCCTTATTTTACAGGTAACTGGTCAATGCTGCGCAAAACAAATTCCCCCTCCCTCTGAAACTTGAGCTCTGCACAGTCCAGCTGGTTCTAAGTGATCCTTCCCTTAACAATATGCCAGAGCACCAATACACCCACAGGTTCTGTTCCACAGCTAGTGGATTTCTCTTTTCCCAGAAACTCCGTGCCAGGTTCAGTGCTGTAGCACAATTGCAAACCTTCAGTGACCTTCTACCCCCCTCCCCAGCCCTCTACTCCAGCGATTAAAATTGATTTTTCTCCTTCTCACCATATAACATTCTCACGTGCTGCCCTTGCTTTACTATTAGACAATGTAAAGTTGCACCCGGAGCCGAGATGTGAAATCAGGCTTTTGTAGAGCCCCAAAAGCAATCAGTCCCAGCAGCCAGGGAGGAAGCAGCATGAAGACAGCGTGCAACTATCTCCCTCTGTCCAAAACGCCCCAACACAGGCCCCAGTGGCTGGGTGAAACACACAAAAGCAATAGCTTGTATTAACTGGAGTCAGGAGCACGAAGTGAGTTTTAATAATTAATCCTACAAGAAGCAAAGATTAAAGAACTATTAAGTACAGAACAAGCTATTAGTAGACTCCTGAAGGCACATTTTTCACACTGAAACACCCTGATTATGAGAAGGGACAGGAGTCCTTTTCCTCAGATGATGAAGAAATGAATGACAAGCCAAGTCCTTTTAAATATCTACATGCCTTGAGATGGCATGTTCTATGACCAGCTACACCAAGAGGTAGCAACAGCTATCTCAGCACCACCATTTCACCTACGCAGAGGAGATGGAGTTCAAGCAGACCAGGGTGGACACAGCTGGTAAGGTTCTGCTGTCCTCAAGAGTTCAGGCTGCAAACAGCAAGCTTCTTCAGTCACCTCCAAACAGGTCCCATAACACTTGGGTGAAGATAACCCCCAGGCTCTCATATCTGACAACCTTCCCAGGCCTCTGCAACACGCCACTGCCCAGATCCCGAGCTTCTCCCATTTCCCAAATGTTTTATTAACTGCCTGAGCCTCATTAACCCCTCATTCAGCATGGGATAATATATTCTTTTTACAAGAATGGGGTTTTTTTGCTTTGTTTTAGGATAATTAGATGTACAAATCAGTACAGTCCTCTCCCAGCAGCAATTACAACTGAAGGAAGATGGCTACCAGTTAACTATGGAAAGCCATTCAAATAGCAGCTCTTACCTCGAAGGCTCTTTATCCCATTTTCGAGCGTAGATATGAAATAACACTGGTTGTGCTTGCCTTCTCAGAAGGCTCCATTTCCACAGAGAGAAAACACAATTCAATACTCTGCTACAAAGAGGTAACGGGCTCAGGAGCAGAGCCCTGAGCACAAGTAGTGCGAGTGCAATGTGGCATGAGGAATGAAGAATAGAGGTTAAGCTGAATTAAAAGGGTCGGTCAGTCTAGCAAAGTTGTTGTTCTTCCTGTAAACCAGTGTTATGCTAGCTCATGCATTGATCTGTGTCTCAGAAATAAGTGAATTCTTTCATCATAACCCATGTTTTCTCACATCCTCATGGCCCTGGCTGTTAATATGAAGAGATGGCTAGAGAAGAATTGAAATACAAAGAACACTCATAAATTAAGATTTATTTTTTTTTAAGTTTGAAAAAGTCCTGACCAAAATGTCCTATGTTTTGGAAGTGCTAAGCCACGTGTCCAGGGGGCTCAAATTGCTGGAAGCAAAAATTAAACACTGTAAGAATTGCAAAATCTTTTCAACCTTGATAGAAAGCAAGATACACTAAATAAATTTTACTACAGTAAAGTAGGGAGGATTAAGAGGGTTTCTACCTGTGCCCAAATGACCAAGGTGTTGCACATGCAATCTAGTTTCACCCGGGGTGGTAACGCTCCAAGTGCTGTTTGCATTTCCAGGGCATTAAACATGACCAGTGCCCTACAGTTCCTACATCACATCTATTAATTCACACTTGAGCTAAAATGTCTTTTAAAGAAGATGTCTCATTTTGAAGATTCTGGTTGCCAGAGCATTGCTGCTGTTGTTGCCCTGTTTTAATGCTGAATTAGCCCACCTCCTTTCTCCAGAGGAGTTTCAGCACACTCAGAACAGCCAACATCAGACCAGACGCTGGAATCAATTAGGGGGCTTTGCTGGTCATCAACAAATCACACAGGAGTCCTAGGGGAGAGCATGAAATTCAAGTACAAAACTCTCGATTTTTAAACATTCTGAAAATCTTGCCTTGAACAAATGCTAACACGTGGTAAATCCTTCCAGAACTTCACAGATTTCTGATGGGTCTTTTACAAACAACTGAATTACCTCTGCAAAGAAAATAATTAGATGGAAACAGAACACCCTCAGGGATAGCAGATAATTTTGTTCACATACTGGAGTACCTAAGTTAGAGTTTATTTTAATGATGGTTATCAAACAGGACCTATTTCTGAAAATAGAAATCAGTTGCAAAATGGTGCTCTTCACTTTAACCAAAAAAAAAAAAAAAAAAGGAACCATTCAAGCATCTTCACTACTTGTTTTGTTCCTGGTTTAATATAAAACCCTTTCTTGGACTTGGGAACTCACTTCCACAGTGCCTTGTTCTGCTTTTATGACTCCATTAAGGTCACAACTATCTCTGCTTCACTCATGGAATGATCTCTTCTCTGCTCCCCTTGGCTAAAATGTCACTCCAGTGGGGCTGACCTTCAAAGCTTTCAGCTTTAAAATAACTCGCTCCAAGTGGCGGTTTCATTTCCCATTTCATTTCTCATTGCCTGGGAACCTGGGAGCAGGTTCTCAGACCCATTACCTTCCTTCGTAAACACTGAACTTGGTCAAAGCCTGGTGGTCAGTCACAGCTGCACATGGGTGATCTACACATGTTCACCTCACGACTCCCTATTGATCTTTTTCTTCACCCACTCCCACCAGGAGCTCATTTCCCTGTAGCAGGGCTACGCAGCTAAATGAGTGAAGAACCGTTGACTTGTTTAACCTCTCTTCACCATATAAGCAACCTCTTTTTTTGAAAGCCTTATACTGGAGATGAAAATTAAGATGTTTAACCCTACAACACAAAGAGGCTGATGATGATTTCAGATGCACTGACCGTGCTGTTGTCCTCCCTCAGGCACTGGAACCTTTGTAAGACAAGAGCCACAGGAGAGTTTGGCTCTGACACTGGAGCTGCCGGCTCAAAAAGACCTCAGCTTTATGCTCAAGCCTCACAGCCTGGGAAACTCCCAGACAGATGCCACTACCCTTATGTAATTATCATAGTTATAAGAGAAATGGCATACAAGAACAAAGGCTTAATTACTAGCTCTAATTAGCTTTAAGCTAAAGGGGATTTAACATAATTTTCTCTTCTGATATGGATGTCAAAGGGGAAAAAGAAGCTTTTTGTAACCATTCACCTAGTTTCAAGACAATAAAATTTTGTAAATAGCCGTGTAGGAGGAAAAGGGAAGACTCTGAGATCAGAAGAGAGCTGAAGCTATTTTTGAGTTGATTGGTAAACACTTCTTCAAATAGTTTACATTAGTTAAGATTTCTTTTTGAACGAAGAGCTTTATGACAGGCTTCAGCATCTACCAGCACACCCCTCTGAAGCTCACAACTATTCTTCCTCTAACAAAAGAGGTGGTAGCAGGTGCTTCAAAAATAACTCGTGCGTCTTCCTTCCTGATATTTTGAGTTTTCACAGTTTATGGTTGGTTTTGTGCCAGTTTGTTTTACTGTTCTAAGGTGTGAAAATGTGTATGTGCCCAGGCTTGAATGAATCAATGTGGAGGGCAGAAAAGGCATGATGCAGCTATGTGTAAGATTATGACTTTGGCAGATTGGAGCACAGAGGCTTCTCCACTTCACGCCCACCAAGATTGGTCATGCCATGACTCAACAGAAACCACCAAGCAGGGAAAGCAGACAAAATATTTCTACTTCTTAGAAAGCCTCAATATATTCTGCCTTCAAAAGCACTTCAGTGGCTTTGAGGGAAAAAACGATGATCCGGTATGTAAGGAAAAAAACCAAACTATGGGAAGATTATAGCATTGATCAGACTGTAATTCTTCGGGTGGGTATTACAAGTTATCTTCTTTTTAAGGAATGGCACAGATTGAGCTACTTGAATTTCTGACTGTTTATTTCCATGATTGATTTTTAGGCCATGTATACACACACTGAGATTATGTTATCCTTGTTTTCCTAGGAAAAAAAAGGAAAGCAGCTGATTTTCTAGTAGATCTATATATTTAAAATACTCGGTAGTGAGAATTATTTTTAAATCCCATTTCCTTTTATAAAATTATTTTGATATTCCTTCAGAGAAAACAGAATGGACTCGAGACACCCTTCCAATGTGTGAGGAATACAGATTTTCAGTGTTACTTCATATAAATGTTTATGTTTGCTGTCAACATATGGACATGTGCAAAATTTGTAGTTTGCTAAATATCAAATATTTCACCCATGAAAATAGTAAAAAGCGAAATTTCTAGATCACAGCTTTGAAAAGTGACTTGGCTCATTTAAGAACAAATTGATTTTCATTTCCTAGTTGGTCCATAGTTCCTTTGAACCAGTCTATGCTTAGCATTCTCCCAAAAAATCAATACCAGGTTGCTTCAAAATACATTGTTCCCAGGACTATAAACTGGCCTGAGATTAAACTTCCATTTGTCGCTAATATTTTCTCTATTTTACATTGTCTGACACTTGTGAAAAACGGCTGGCTCAAAATACTCCCTGCTGCTCTGCAGCGTGGCAGAGGACGATATATCCCCGATAATCGAGGAAGACACGATGTGGTGTGCAGAATTCCACCACACCCATTATCTCTTTTGGCAACATAGACTTCACATTAAAATGTCACTGAAAAACTCCCTAGCCAGGAACTGCTCAAAATTTCAGAGAGTGTTTAAACCGCCAGTTGCCTCACTGAACACCTCTGAGTACGAGTAGCCCGCTGATGGGAGCCATGGAGGGTGCCCACATTGTTGCCTGCTTCTTTTTTTGTCAGCTGCTTAGGCAACAGAGCCACACACCAAGTCTGGCCTGCTTTTCTGGTTGACCCCAGATTTTAACAGCCCAACTGGAAAACACTTGATATTCGGAAGCACTCTGCACACTTTCAACCTAGTAAAGTCAAAAGCAGCTTTCAAAGTCAGAATGAGAGCATTTCTCTGAGCACCTCTTGCCTCTTCCTCTCTCCCTCCACTTTGTAACAGGACTTTGCTGTTCCTGGAGGGCACACCGAAGTCTTTGCAAAGTCTCCAGCAAAATCACCTTTAGCCATACAAAGCAACTCACTCCGTATTCATCCTTTTCCCCTCTTTCTCACTGCTTTTCTTGATAAAGAGTCAAATTAAAGTTCACTCGAGCAAAGATGCGGCAGAGACGGCTGATAGCCCCAGGCCAGTTTCCACTCCTGAGATTTACAAGGCAGCCACTTGGAGCTGATTATATACTTTCAACAACACATTTCTGACTTGACATCGGGTCGCCTAAGAGTTCTAAATTTAAACCCCGCTGCATTACAGCGTAAGGGACGTCTGCCTTGCACGGACCCGCTGCCTCCTCCCTGCCTACAGCCACCTCTGGCCCTCCCACACCTTCCCGAGCATCTTCACAGCCTCAGCTTTCTGTCCCTTCGTCCCCAGAGCCTTGCAGATATCTCCAAGATCTACACCACGTGTGGAATGTTCTATAATTAAAACTCACCTGCCTAAAGCATGCTGTGGGTATAAATACAATATATTAATTCACACTATTACCTTACGTTTCCTCCCAGCAGGTCATACTATTTTTAAACCCTCTATAGCTCTGATTATAGCTTGGCTAACAATAGTACATAAATACTCCACATTCAGCATTTCTACAGCAGATACATGTAGGTTCCTCTTTACTAATGTTCAAGCCCAACCCTCTGTCAGGATACCGGTTACCAATAGAAGCACTCTGGTCTTTCCATAAGGTATTATCTCTTCCACTTTATACAGATTGCCCAAAAATTAATCCATCCATTTGTACCACCCAGAACAGAACCCAAGCCTTTAGCACTGATTCCCCACCACCACCCCAGTCACACAAACGGTCCCAGTGTGCCCATCTCACAGCCCTGGCCCTCAGAGCAGTCCTGCACAGGCAGCACAGCCCAAGCCATGGTGAAGCCCTGGGGCAGAGCAGCCCCACGCTCACCCCAAGCCCTGCTTTCCTGGTTTGAACCCAGGGCAGAGCAGCACCAGGAGTTGCTGGAGATTCTTGGCCAACATGCAGGAAGGCAGGAGTACTTGCTACACACACTATAGAATCTTCAGCTCCTCCGGCTACTGCTTCAGGCTGCAGCAACACCTGTGACAGTATTAATCAATATTCATTATGTCCTGTTAAAATGGAGTGTAATTGTCTGGCCAAGTTCATTCCTGGTATGCACAGACACAACTTCAGTGAATTCAATACCAGTTACATCTGTTGATTGACATTGGCACAGCACGTCTGGTCCTGCTTTACCTCCCAGGAGACATCTCTTTCTGAGATTTGCCAAAACAAATGTTGCATGCTTACTTTTATTTTCTGGGATTTTGGCTGTTGGGTTAGTTTTCTTTTTTAAACTCATGCATAGAGATGAGAAAGTTCTGAAGAAACTGTGCGCTCTAAATCCAAACGAATTATGGAGGACTGTTTTCTATTGTGCTTCCACCATGTCAGCAGACTGATCGTTTGGTAACTTCACTTCTGTTTTACAAAGAAACTAGTTCTTGACTGAAGTTAAGCATCCCATTCAATGGTGGCTTCGAAATATGTCTGCCTTCTCAATTTTAACAGCCTGAAGTTCGGTAGAAAAATACAGTCTTTACTACTATGTCAATTAATTTGGGTTAAACCAAGAAAAACTAACTGTTCCTACTGCATCCACGTACCTGTGGAATCAAAGTATGAATGCATGAAGGCCACAGAAGAGACACCGAAAAACTGCATACATACTTACACCTCAGTCACCTAACAGTTAAGTGCTTTTTGGAACCGAGACCTCAATGTCAAACCTGAGCTAAACTGAACTCAAATGGGAGCATGGCTGTGATCACCCAGAGGATTTGGGTTTGTCCATAATCAACTTAAATTACTGGCTGTATATCCTGCAAATATTAACTGTACGTAATCTCCAGCTCACTTGTATATTGAGCTCTAAGAAATATAACGCATTTTAAATTACCTAGGTTACCCAAGCCTATTGAGATTTACTGTAGTCTTTGCTTAATAGAATATTTGTCTCATCAGAAGCAATTACATTTTCATCATTACCTTTGGTGACTCCATTAAACATGGTGGCATTTTAATTTTTAAAAGTCTTCAGTATTGCAGGCTGCCAGACTGTTTAAAAATTTAACACCCCAGTCCACAGCTTTACTGCTTTATTTTACTGCAGTCAAAGAATTTTGCAAATTTAAGCCCACAGCATCCACACTGCTGCCTCCCTCTGCGCCGCTACAAACCTGCTACCTCAAAATTCCTATTTAGCAATGGTTGTGTTGAACAATGGGCACCACCCACGAGCAGGGTCTCCAGCAAGGTTTATTGGGTTCCTGCAGAACAATGTAAGACCACATCATAAATTACAGAGCAACACATTTTCAGATGACTGGGGAGGTTTCCTGGGCTGTTTCATTGCCAAGAGCTCGCTCTCGGGGTGTGCTGGGCACAGGCCTTGCAGGGCCAACCACCATGGCAGCTCAGGCTCGCTGCACTTGGCCGCACGCACCCGCTGTTGGTGCTGCACGGCTGGGGGGCATGTCTGGGGCTGGGAGAGGTGGTCTGAAAACCAGGTGAGGCCCCAAACCCCCACTCATAGCACTAAGCCCGCCCCTGGCCTGGGTATGACCAGCCTGCAAACACCATCTCCCACACACATGAGTCCCATGGGCTCAGTTCCATATGAAGCTTCCAGCTGTAACACAGAGGCTGCCCAGAAAGGCGAAGCCTCTCCAGCAGCCAAAGAAATCTGAAAGCTGTGTTTGACCCTTCTGCTGCGAGAGGTGACCACCGCAGCTTGAAAGCCAAAGACAAAAAAGAACAGCTCTTGCTTGATGGTACATGGCGGTTACCTGTGACAGACAACACGCAGGGGTACAAAAACCAAATCCTGCTCCAGCCTCCTCTGGATTTCTGATCTCACCACCCCAGCACGAGGCAGCAGACAGCACATCCCTGCCAGGAGCTGCTTGTCCTTTCCCAGCCCTTGTGCCTGAGCCCAGGGCTGCACAGACAGCCAAAGCTCAGGGTTCAGCTTGCTGCTGCGGCTCACGGGCTCACCTCGTGGGTCCCGTGGCTCAGGGACGAGCAGGGCTCAGGTCAGAAAGGCAGATCTTAGTGGAAGGAGGAGCCTGGAGAAGCAGCTTAAGAGTGAGGAGCACAGATGATGGAGCAGGGTACTGGTGCACTGCCTGTGCACTCCACTCCTGCCCTGCTGAACTTCCCATCCAGACACCCACCCCAACACCTTCCAGTGGGAGGGAAATAATAATGAGACATCTCTTTGTCACTCAACTCTAAGCTGATGCTGTGGGAACACCTGCATTTTCATTATCACAAATTACACTGAACATACCCAGTGCTACCGGTTCACTGGGATAAATCCCACTGCCTTCACCAAACTACAGCAGGCAAAAAATGGTCCTCTGGATTTCCAGTGTGTCATGCCCTGCACAACTGGAGCCAGCACACACCTGACAATCTCATTCTGACCAAGCTGGGCTGCATCTAAACAACCCAAGAGCTGGCACTGCACTTCTGCAGGGTAGGAGAACATGTTCTACAAGTGAACTATCAGGGGTTAACCCTGCCCAAACCCTGGCACACACAACACCAGTGTTACACAGGTCACCACACATTTTTTTGGCACTATCACTGCTCCACAAACCAACAGGAATCTCACCGTGAAACCACTCTTCTTTTTTTTTCCACCAGGCATGAGAAGTCAGTTCTTCACTCTGTGCTCTGTACTTAAATGGAGAAATGGATGATTAATGCCTGTGCAAGAATAGCAGGGTGAAAAATTGAAGAACATTTCAGAAACGTGTGTTTGTTTTTAAGCTGTGATTACAGGAAATATATTAAAGATGAGTTTTCTGAAGGGATTGCAGCCCACTCATGAGCCAGGCAATTTCCATTTTAGTAAACAGACAAAAATCTCCTCTGGAGTTAATACCCGGAGGTCGACCCTGTAAACACTAAAACAAACAGCACGGCTGAGCTGGCTGAGTCCAGACACACTGTGCTGAGCCTAACCCCAGTCAAACCAGACTTCAGTGTGTCACACCAGCTCTCTGCTGGGCACTCCGACCTCCGAATCCCTGGGTATAAGCTAAAGCAGGAGCTCTGCCCCACTGCCCCCACATCACCTACAACACCCGCTTTGCCCCGTGCTCCTGCCAGCCCCCAGCTGCACAGCCCCTCTCCCGCAGCGCCGATGGGACAGGAGCAGCAGCCATCTCCCATGCTAATGAAAGAAGAGCGTACCCTAAAGCCACGGGGAAGCTAACCCTTGTGAGCAGAGACCGGGAAGCACAGCCAAGCACAAGGTAACCTTGTTCACGTGTGCCACAGAAAAGCGTGAGCTGTAACTTAACATCTATCACCACAAATCCAGGCAGAAAGCCATTTGGTTTTCACTTGGGTTTCCAGTCTGTACCTCATCTACACAGAGACAAGCTGAACCCTCTGTAGCAAAATCTCACAAATTCCAGCTTACTGCATTAATTCTTTATTTGCTTCATTCAAATGAAAAAAAATATTTTATTTTTTTTTTTAATTGAATTTAATCTTAATCTCAGCAAAACAATCAGCAATAATTGCAAGAAAAAGCTGAACAGAAACACACGTGAGGGACATTGAGTCCAGCAGCATCTCCAGCCAAGTCCAGCTTCTGCAGATGAAGCCAGCCAGGGCAGGTCCTCCTAGGGCTCTGGGTCTCTGAACAGCCACCTCGCTGTCCCAAGCACTTGCATCAGGCCCCACATGTGGCACAGCTCAGACTGCTGGTGCTAGGAGAAGCTGTGGGCTCGGGTGGTTTCCCAGCTGAAGGGCCTGAAGCAGTCACGTGCTGGGTTGAGTAGCCTGTCAGTCAAATACAATGTCCCTTTTGGCCTTTGCTTGCACAGTCCCAGTATGTGAAATTCCCTTATTCCCTTAAAATGCATTTAGTAGAAAACACGGGGTTCCGGCAGCTACCAGGGAGCACCTTGGAGCTGCCCCCCACAGCTTCATAGGGCGATACTTATAAGGTACAACACCCCCAAACCAAGAGCAGTTAATCAAAGCCACCCATACTGCTGGGGTGGGGGGGACAGGACAGCCCAGACCTGTGGGAGCGACTTAAGAACCAGCTCCCGACCTCACGCTTCCAAAGCCAAGAACCAGGGATCGACTGCAATTAGTAGTTTATGGCAGGGGTGGCCCCAAAGGTTTGGGGACCTGAGGAATCTAAGCCAGTTCATATTTCGGGCCCCAGGCTGGCTGACTACGCTCACACGGCAAGGGGGAGCTGAAGGGGGTCACTCAGGCGATAACAACTGACATTTTCTCCACATAAATTCACTGCTGCCTTGTGCCCGAGTCAGGCTCGTGGAGGATGCTCCAGAATTGGTCTAATGAACAAGCTGCTGTGCAGAGAATACGAAAACCGAGAGCAACCTTGTGAGTATGCATCCTTTGACAGAGAGCCATGAGAAAAATATTCAGTAGCAATAAACTGCATGTTAAATAAATACCAGCAAAGCTTATAACAGAATTACAGACAAGCAATTCAACTTCTCTCAAGAGTCTCACATACTTCAAGGAAAATATCTCCCAATTATCATAAAAAGCTATCTCCAATTTTCACAGTTCATCTATAATATGCTGATTGAGAATGGAAAATGTATGGCTCAGGTATTTTTGTATAATCAGCTGTAACCATATCCTCAAGTGTAATGACGAGCAATTGGAATAGCAAGACTAATACTTTAGCTATTTAAATTCAGATTGCCTGGTGTTTATACTAGTATTCCCAACAGAGAAAGGAAACAAAATATTTGAAACAAACAAGTATCTTCTCTGTAATATTAATCTTCTCTCATAACAGAACCCTAGTGGAAAAACAGATTAATGAACAACACAACAGAAAGAGACAGCGATGCAATTCTCTACATCACATTTTCAAGAATAAGCAAAAGGACAGTGTGTGCAGGGAACAATACTTCACAGCTCTGGAAAAAACCAGCCCTAGCCTCATTAAGGGGTCACTACAGATGCAAGGAAGAAGTATTTGGTCAATGAGTGAAGGCAATGGTTCAGGAAGAAATTGTGGGCCAAAGACAAGTGCCCACTGGAAGAACCCAAAGCAGCACTCTTAGTTGGTCAGTTGTGCTCCAGGGGATAAACCACATCCCGGGGGCACCTCCTCGCTTGCACAAATCTGACAGCTCCAGAAAAGGTCATGGGACCCAAGTTGCCTTGCACACGTTAAAGTGTCTTCATAACAGAGCTGCCCCAGAAGCAAAGAAAGAACAAGACTTTCCAGACATGATACTACCAGGTCCACACTAAAAAATAGCTAGGGACAGCCAGAGAAACAGCCCAGGCATGGTCTGCTGCATTTCAAGGCATGCTTGTAAAATCTCAAATGTGCTCAACATGCCAAAGCCAACTCCTATATAATCAGGGACTTCTGTTCACAGAGATGATATGACTGCTTAACAGAGTAGAAAACCTGGCAAAAGATTGCTGCATCTCCCAATAACCACGTCTGTGAAAAGATGGGGTTGAAATCAGCCTCTTGGCAAATTAGCAGCCACTCTTGTGACAAGGAGGTTGTACCAGTGCAAACGACCATTACAAGACAATAACACTTAAAAAGAGAGTACCGGCAAATAACCAGCGACTGCTTAAACACTGACATCCCTCAGCAACCACAAGATGGCTTTGGGAGCGACCCTGTATTCACAAATGGAAGCTCTGCAGGAAAGCAAGGTATTCCTCAGCTTCGGTGCTCTGCTGCTTGTCACCTGTGAAACAGCAAAGAGCCAGAAGATGTGCAAGGCTGCAAACAGGTACCATGTACTAGTGAAACAGCATCAGTGTCAGCTAAACATCGATGTCCAGAGGTTTTCCGGTTCAGCAGGCCCCCAGATGTTCTGCATGCCCACAGCTGCCTTCAGTAACGACAAAAAGCAAACCACGTTGAAAAGCAGACAAACGGAGATGTTAAAGAGGCCTGTTCCCAAGTACAGTGATGGCCCGTGGCAGAGTTAACCCAGCCACAGCCAAGTGAATAAGAAAGGGTAAAGAAAAACAAAACTAAAGATGTGACATGAGGAAACAGAGAGTGCAGTTTTGGAACCGGGGGGCGGGTGCAGTGACTCAGGCTGCGGATCTGGCTCCCCAGCTCCCATGGATTGAAGGGGCTGAGCCACTCAAGAGCAGAGCTGGGAGCTGGACAGCTTACAGGGTGAAGGTTCAAATTCTCCTCTAAAAATGTAACTGCTTCAGGAGGAGAAAAAAGAAATGGTTTAAAGGGAGAAGATATCCCGTGTCTGCTTGATTATTCATTTCATTGCTTATATACTTTAATTTCTTGCTAGGAAATCATTTCTTGTTTCATTTTCTGCACGTTTCCAGGTGCTTCTAACACCAGACAAAATATCTTTCTGTTTTCTCACCAATCGTTTCCCTTTGGGCTGCATCACCTCTCCTCTCAGACTCCTGCGGTAACAACCTGTACACAAACTCTAGAAAAGGCAACAATT
Organism: Chloroceryle aenea; assembly: GCA_013399075.1. Taxonomy (NCBI): domain Eukaryota; kingdom Metazoa; phylum Chordata; class Aves; order Coraciiformes; family Cerylidae; genus Chloroceryle; species Chloroceryle aenea. The sequence continues at coordinate 721,825 of VWZY01004197.1, forward strand.
TTGCTTCTGGAGCAATTGCAAACAATTTCCCTGAGAAGGAAACACGTTTCATCCTGTTCAGAAGTCCAGTGTCTCAGCAGCATAATACTACTTTTAAATAATAAAAAAAAAGCATCACCCAAACACTGCCAAAAATCAATATTTTATGCCCACATATTCAGAAACTCACTCAACATTTTCCAAATAGAAACTTTGGAGAAAAAATAAAGTTGGAGCCTATTTGCACTTCTACAATGACTTTGTTCCATCCTGCGCCTCTCTAAATACGCAAGGCAAGGCAAAGAAAAACTACATCATTTTTTCATGAAGAGAAGAGTTGTCACCCTAGAGTTGAAGCTTCTTCCTACTTCTTTGTGTTTTGTCAGCTGGTGTGGGAGGCATATTATCCAGGAGTTAGGCACACATTTCCAGAAGAGAGAGAAAACAAGAGTATACAGTCCATCAAGAAAGGAGATACTTAAAGTTTCAAATGTATGAGACACACCAGATAGAAGAATCAGTTTCCTTTAGTCCTGCTGAGTGTTTCTCTCCCTGCCGCTCCTCAGCAGCCCCATGTCATATTTGTTTATTTTTGAGAGAACTGCCTCAGAGATCAGTGGGAGTAATTCTAATCCTAAAGTTAGTTCTGGGCTTAACTACCTCCCTGAAGTCAGCCTTTTGCCAATGAGGGGGTGAGAGGGCTCCTTACACTGCGCACAGAAGTGCTGGAGCACAAGGAAAAGGAGAGGAGGAACCGGTGTATTTTGCCACCGAGATTCCTGACACAGCATCGCCCGTCCTTCCCATTCACACCACCCTCCACAGCCAAGCCCAGAGCCACCGCCGCCTTCCGAGCCCAGCGCAGATGCTCCCATCGCAGACGTGCAGAAGCTGGGAAGGTGCACACAGCAGAAGCACCTGAACACTGACACACGCCCCCCATGTTTACGTCGCCTTTGGATACGCAGCTTCTGCCTAACAATATTAAATACCTGTAATCAATGGCCAGCCTGATCCCTACGTACCAACAAGCCATGCAGCGCTGCACCGGAGTGCAGAAAGGAGAAGTAAGAAATACAGAAAATATTTCTCTTTGTTCCCCACACAAGAGCATTAATTCAATAATTCTTTAAAAATGGAACATAGCTGGCATAATCAAATAAATTATTAGGAGGCATATAAATCATTACCACCTAATATGACTGCAACAAGATTCAATGCAATTTGCAGATAAGTATGAGGAATGACTATTGCGTTTTACTGAATTAAAACTGGCAAAAGTTCTAAGAAGACAAATGATATAAGATGACCCT
>VWZY01004197.1:723666-737702 GCA_013399075.1 Chloroceryle aenea
CTGCCGCTCCTCAGCAGCCCCATGTCATATTTGTTTATTTTTGAGAGAACTGCCTCAGAGATCAGTGGGAGTAATTCTAATCCTAAAGTTAGTTCTGGGCTTAACTACCTCCCTGAAGTCAGCCTTTTGCCAATGAGGGGGTGAGAGGGCTCCTTACACTGCGCACAGAAGTGCTGGAGCACAAGGAAAAGGAGAGGAGGAACCGGTGTATTTTGCCACCGAGATTCCTGACACAGCATCGCCCGTCCTTCCCATTCACACCACCCTCCACAGCCAAGCCCAGAGCCACCGCCGCCTTCCGAGCCCAGCGCAGATGCTCCCATCGCAGACGTGCAGAAGCTGGGAAGGAGCACACAGCAGAAGCACCTGAACACTGACACACGCCCCCCATGTTTACGTCGCCTTTGGATACGCAGCTTCTGCCTAACAATATTAAATACCTGTAATCAGTGGCCAGCCTGATCCCTACGTACCAACAAGCCATGCAGCGCTGCACCGGAGTGCAGAAAGGAGAAGTAAGAAATACAGAAAATATTTCTCTTTGTTCCCCACACAAGAGCATTAATTCAATAATTCTTTAAAAATGGAACATAGCTGGCATAATCAAATAAATTATTAGGAGGCATATAAATCATTACCACCTAATATGACTGCAACAAGATTCAATGCAATTTGCAGATAAGTATGAGGAATGACTATTGCGTTTTACTGAATTAAAACTGGCAAAAGTTCTAAGAAGACAAATGATATAAGATGACCCTACATTCATTTGCAAACTAAAAAGGCAGAAGGAAAGCAGCAGACAGATAAGTCTTACTTTTTCAACTATTTTGCAGCTTGCCCTGAAAACAAGGATTAATCATAAAGTGGAAATTCTTTCATTTAATTAAAGATTGAGTGGGTGGGAATCTGGAGATAGACTAAAGCTATATGGAAATTCTTAACACTTCTGGAAATGAGGTGTTCTGAACTGAGACAAGGATGCAGTCCTTCAGAACATCCAAATCCTGACTGCTGTCTGCATTGCTTCTGCTGGCCCTCATTTGGTACTATTTACTCCAGAAGAACATTTCCTTACAGAACGTGCCTTTTCTGCTCCCACAGTTGCTCTAGATACCAAAGTGTTATTTGCATGAGCCCTGCCTCCCTTCCTGAGGGGCTGGAGAAACACAAAGCAGGGAACCAGAGCAAGAGAGCAGCCCACCTTCCACCAGCGCAGGCAGCTGAGCACAGCCTGGGAGAACAGGCTTCCACCCTCTTCTGCACCCCTGGGTTTCTTCCTGATTCTAGTTAAGATCCTTAAACCAAGGCTTTCAGACACCCACTCACCTTCTGGGTGTTCCTAATACACAAGCTCCATCTGTGATTGCAGGGCCCCGTCTGCCATCTCCACTGATCCCGTCAGCACTGGCTGCAGGAACTAACAACAGATACTCAGGGTCTCAACCTCCCCAGCCTCTGCTTTCCCTTNTGATATGCCTTTTGTTGTAGTTCAGATCTTGGAAGATGTTCTGCAGTGCTAAGCAGGGATTGAAAATCAGTGCAAATCCCAGTACTCTTCTGCAAGTCTCTGGCCATTATTTCCTGCTCATCTCACCAAAACATTACTCCTTTGCACTGAAAATCTGAATAGCCTTGAGCACTTTCCTCTTTTCACTTCAGCTCTCTAGTCAAAAAGAGTAGGACAAGAACAGAGGGTGTGTAAGATGAGTCTTCATTTTTTTTTCAATCCAAATCTCTTACTTGGGGTTTATTATTGGTCTTTAGTTCATTCTGACACGGACATAAAGCAGTCTCAGCTTCTGATCCAGGTTCAATATGGAGTACTTACACGTTTAAAAGCAAAGCACGTGTTTATCTGCTAGGGCAGGTGACAGCATTTCTCATCATCCCAGCTGTTAGTTCCCCCAGGAGCTGTGGCCTTGCTATAAACCCTAATCCCTTCCACTTCAAGGTCCCCTTGGATCCTGCCTTTTCTGATAACAGGTACATCGACACTGATGTTACCACACCAAAACAGAGCAGCAAAGCTGACCAAAACACTCTGCTCCAAACCTCCTCCTCCAGAAGGAATCATGGGAAAACAAGACTAATATAGAACGAGTAGCAGCCATAGTGTGTGCTACAGAAATAAAAGGCACTCCTACCTCGTGGCAATGAGCCATCTATAAAACCTAGATGGAACAGAGGAGATCAATACCTGTCTCAGGGACGATGAATGGCACACACTCTGCTTATTTATTTTAAGGACACGCATACACAGACATATAACACATGCAACATCTTGTACAAAGAGCAAGATGACAGATATTTCCCTCTTTAATGCAAAAAAGATGTATTAACCCATCAGCATGTCTTGTTTATTAACCCATCAGCATGTCTTGTTGCCTACAGCGTGCAGTAAACTGTCACGACACACATCTCTCTTAGCAGAGCCTTGCCGTTCACTTCTGAGAGTCTTCCAGCCCTGCTCACAGTCAAGGGCCTTAAAAGCTTTATACAGTTTTGCACAATCTAATCACGAGTTTGCGAACGCTCCCAAAAATTTGGCAGTTTGGCATCACCACCTTTAACTGGGGGGTTGTATTATTGGCTCCATTGTCTTAGCTTTACAGGTTGTTTCCAGTTCTTGGACTTTATGCCTTACCTGCCATTCCCAACTAAAATACAGGGGAAGACCACTAAAAGACAAGTACATTATTTCAAAAGAAGTTTCATGCCGAAATCTGACAGGGGCTGGAAGCAGGGGACTGGAAGAGCAGAACAGGGGAGATAATTCTTATCATTGTTTCTTTTCCGCTGGTTGCAGCCCCTCAGTTTCCAAGCAGGGGTGCAATGTTTTTAAGTGCCCGTGCCTTCCTCTCTGGCATGTGGAGTCACAGTATTTTAATGGAGCCCAAAGCCCAGATTTTAATGCAGACACTCGTGCTGGGGTTTGGATTTCTGCAGCTGACAGGACTCTGGGGAACAACTTTCACTTCAAATAAAAGCCAGAAAAATGTTTCTCCCCTGCAAAGGATTTTAAACAAGTAGGACCACCGCAGCACAGCGCGCGTGGGTAACGAAGACATAGCTGTGAGCTAGAAATCATAACAGGTTGATTACAGATTAAAGTGATGTATGGACACCTGCTGTAGGCTTGCTCCTCTGCTCCTGCTTCACAGATTACAACAAATATTTATTGGTAGTGGAATTAACTTCACCTTGACAGCTCTTTGGGGAGGAAGGGGTTTACATACATCTATAACCTGAGCTCCTAAAGACCCAAGCTCCAGAGTGTGCTGCCTGCTGCTATTCCACATCACCGAAGCCCTAGACTAAGCATTTCAGAAAGCAGAATCCAAATCACTGTCAATCCTCTGCCATCCCACAAGAACAAGACTGACAGAGAGAACAGCAGCAATTTGAGATGCCTTTCATGAAAGCTTAAGACTGGTACAAACATCTGGGGGCACAGCACATTCCAGGTGCTGAGAAAAGGATGGTATCTGAGGAGCAAAACCCTCCCCAGATCATAATCCTCATGTACAAGCACAGTTTGCATTCACACTCCAGACAAGCCCCAAAATCAGCAGATAAGATGATCCATCTCCATCTGCCTTTGTTGAGGCCAGTGGAGGATCAACCAGCTACAGATTATTCATATGTATTTTTATAGCACTTGCTATGTGCTGCTTAAACAGTGAGTAAAACTGAAAAGTCTTTCAGTTTACATGTACCTTCCTCCCTACCAGTTGTTCACTCAATCATGGATTTTGTTCAGTCTCCATCTGTGTGGAGCCCACGTGCCCACCTTGCCTTATGCCCACCTTCCCAGGCACTCACACACTCGTATGGCTAATTGCCTGGGGAGGCTCGTGCAGACAGCACAGCTACACTGCAGCAGTAGAAGGATGGACTCCTTGGAGTGGATAAAATAAAAGGAAAAAGAAGAAAGAAATCTAGCCATGGAGAACTTCCAGATAAACATTTTGACATGATGAGCTACAGCAGCATGGCAAATCTGTAGGCAAAGGGAGCGACTCCTTGCAAACTGTGCGCTTTACTGACTTCTGGTTCCACGTGAACACCCTACCTCCTTCATGCCCCTCAAACAGCAGCCAGTAGGCTGCCTTAATTTTTACGCAGCAAAACCACACTTCTGAGCAGCAAGAGTCCTGAAAACTTGAGAAACCAGGTATTCTGTGGTATTACGTCTCATCCCTCCCTCCCATACTGCTGACAAAGAGAGAGGCTCCTAACCAGATGAGGGGCAGCAGATGACAGTGAAGAACCGAACGCTAGAAACAGCCCAGATCTACAAGGTTAGCAGACCCTGTAAAGTCATCCGGACAGACAGCTTGAAAACATTCAGCCCAAACACATTCTTCCCAAAGCCTGCGGTGCTCCATTAGGGACCAAATAAAATATTTCAGCCCTGCCTCCATGCTACAGACATTCCCAGCACCATTTGCCTGGTTTCACTTCAGGGAATTCAACATAAGATCTCAATAACTAATTCCCAAACAGAATGTTTTTAAAACGTGGGTGATCTCAAGTGTGTGGAATCTTCCGAGCACTTCACAACATCCATATGTCATATTTTTATATATAGGTGCTCCATACGGCACATGGATTGCATCACTCTTCACAGCTGCTGATAATAGGATAAGGAAAAAAAAAAAGTAAAGCTAGCCTGGCTTTCCTACAGCTGAAGGACCAGGGCCCTTTTAAAAACGTTCACCAAGAGCCTACAGACCAGCAACACAAACAAATGACCCTCTAAGTGCTCAACTCTCACCATGACTGAGGCACTTCAGCCACTTTGGAACATGTTTAAATTTTCTCCAAAGTCCCCAAGAAAAGCCCTGGACTACAGCAAGTGGCAGCGACTCTCATCAGCTCATTGAGCAGGGCAGAGAAGCAATCCAGGATTTACCACCAGTAACAGCCTCTCACCTTTGTTCTCTTTTGCTCCAGTTGCATTCAGGGGGCCAAAGGCAGGCACATCTCTACTCTCTAGCTGTGCCTTTCCTGAACAGCCTCAAGAAAAGAGCAAGACCTTAACTCCTCCTCGTACCTTCTCGCCCTGGCAAAGAGGGTCTTCTCTCACAACTACAGCAAAGACCCCGGCCTCTCCCACATGGCTGGGCATGTTTTTTCTGTGCTGTTGTCTTCCACGTTTCTCCTGACAGATCACTAACCTGGCACCAGCATCCCTGGCTCAATCCCTTGCTGTTTTGAACTCAGAACTATTTAATCAACAGGAATTGAACATACGCAAGGTTCTACGCCTGGAGATAATTTTATTTTTATTATACACCAAAAAGGCATGTTTCTGGTTTGTCAGGCAGGTTTCCTTTACACAGGCTTGCAGCACTGGCACACAGCTCATTTTATTCTCAGCTTGCCTCCAGAGCTGCTGTAGGAGTGCATCCATATGGTCAGGGCTTTACAGCTAAACTGGAAGTACCAAAACAGAGATGCAACTTTCATGCAATTATATGCACCGCTTCACTTTCTACATTGGGAATCACACACCATCTCACTCCCACTGCATCCGCAGAGAAAGACGTGGTAGCAAAGAGGTCCTCTGCCAGAGAGAGCCAGGGGCTGCTGCTGCTCTGATGCTCACACCGCGCCAGCTTCGCGGGGGCTCCAAAGGGGACACAATCTTAACGGAGTTCCCTCGGCCATCATACCCAGAACTGACAGAAATGCATACTGCCACCACCTTTCAGCAACCTGAGGCATACAGGGCAAAATTAAAGATATGGAGCCCCTGTAGCTTTCTGCTTCTTGAACCTCAGTAACTGGGCATTGAAACTCTGCTGACCATCCTTCTCCAACGATGGGACGTGAGGGAGAAGGAAGAGGCCCTGGTTCAGTCACCAGGGTCACTTGTGCAGATGGCCACAGCACCCAGCTGTGACTCTTCCAGACCAGGATTGACACGACTCCCCTGGGAGCAGATAATGGGACTGAGCATAAATGACACTGGAAGTTCCCCACCCTGAGCTGGTTTGGCTTCAGTCTCTGTGCTGGATCCCACCTGCAGTGCTCAATTTCTCCCAGTGCTCTAAAAGTAATGAAAGCTTTCCTATTTTTTAATAGGCTTGCATTTTGAATCGCTTCATACATATATATCTATATGTCTGTGTGCTTGTATGTATCTCAAAACATAAAACCAATTGAATTTCTCAGTGAAGATTAAAAAATAGAAATGCCTAAGACTATATACCCACATCACAAGCCACTTCATCTCCTCAGAACTTGAAGTTCAAAAATTCCCAGGAAGGAGTTTGATAAGCAAATTTAATGACTTTGCACAGACGTATCCACCTCCTTTTGTAACGCTTGTGATCAGATGACAGGCACTCGCTCCTTGCTAGACGTTTTATGTACTTGCTCATTTGCATGCGCTCCCGAATCACCCATTAAAAGCTGCCTTTTCTCAACAAATTCTTGCCTCTGATAAATGGCCAGCTCCACTGGCCTGACTTCATGACAGGCCTTGGTGCTGACAGCTCAACTTAATTAATCTATTTAATTTATTGATCCAGCCCATGGCAAAGGAGTATTCTCCATTAAACAGGATTTTTATCATCCTGAGTTATATGACTAAAGGCCTTCCTAAAATCTGAAATTTAGTTAGCAGCTGACATGCTGTCCATCCAGAAAGACACTCATGAAAAGGAAGAGCTGGAGATTAAAAATGACTTGATGATTTTAAATAATGACCAGCAGGTTAGGCTATAAATTGAACTATAGCCCGAATGCCTATTTCACAGAAAAAATGCCTTGCAAAGCAGTAATAAATCCTTGAAAATCTATTCTGAAGACTACGGACTATGCTCCATTACATTTGTGTCACTGTAGCGAACCTGACAGTTCTATTTGTGCAAACTGTGACAGTTATTTTACTGGCAAAGTGCAGTTATTTAGCACTACAATACTTCTCAGATGACTTATTAATAGGAATATAAACCCTTGCAGTTAAAAATAAAACATACAAGGAAGCAAACTAGAGGCTTAAGCAGATAAGCAGAAGACCATCGTCATCTTTAACTGAAGATGGTCTAGATGAAGGGCATTCAGGTAAGTCAATTCTCCTGCTGCCAAAGCCCCAGAGCATTTGCCTTCCCTTTACAATCCCATAGCCAGAAGCCATTAGAAACTGGCAGGAAATTATAAGGCTAATCAGCCAGATCAGAGAGGTGACACACCACACACCCTCCACCTTAGCCTCACTATCTGTGACACGACAGTGCTCCCGTACACCCACGTCTGTGTGCAGAGATGCAAATGAGGCTTAACTCTTGCAGTAGCCTAGCCACTGAAGGCTAATTAGAATAAATACTGGTTTTGTGCTAATTACTATCTGTAGTTTTGCTATAAAAGTAGCAAAACTTGTCTGAAAAGGTAGAGACAGTTACACTGGACACAGAATAAATGGTCTCATCATAATTGCATACAGTCTAATCTCTAGATATGAAATAGAAATCCTCTTTTTATAGCATGCTGGTCATATCATTTTAGCATTGACATCCTGGATACTTTACAATTATTGCTTCATTTCCTTGCTAATATCTTTTTAAACTGGTGACAAGCAGGATGAAAATATTTTATATAATCTGTCCAGCATCTGAAATCACTTGAGCTCTGTGAGCACCAAGTCGGCGCAGAGACACCAATTGGTCAATGCGGGTATTTTCAGGAGGTTTTCCATCAGCATGTTTGGATCCACATCTCCATTCACTCCAGAACGGCATCTGTATTCCCACAGGACCCCTTATTGGTGGTCACGCGTCCCCCTGCGAGGCAGGGAGTGCAGCAGCAGTTGCTCCTCATCGGCCCCCAGAGACAGAGTCTGCAGGCAAACTGAGCAGTCTCATCCAGATGGAAAAATCAGATGACAATCTTTTTTTATCCCAGTCTTGAGTCTGCATAACTCTGGCAGGTAGCAGTCTAGGCTAACACATTATTATGCTTAATTCCTCTCGCAGAGCAGAAACCAACTGTTACTATTTACCCTCGCTGCACAAGTTTTACAAGGGACGGGTCCGAAGCCGCGCGGCATTGCCATTCATCTTTCATGGCTCCAACCCTTTGGCTGCCACACACTCCCACAGCACACTGGGAGAGCTTTGCAGTCCTGAGGGCACTGTGCTTTCCCACCAGAAGGGCTCACTGGTGCCACGGCCCTCGGCACCACAATGTTCATTACAGACCACGCTGGTGGATTTGCCTGCCCCAGCTACAGCTCTGCCAACAGAAGCCAGCCGGTCGCGGTCCCCAGCGTCAGCAGACACAGGGGGATCCGTCAGTGGAAGGATGAGGCACCTTTGGTCACCCTTAACCAAGCCCTCGGTGATAAGGCTCCATAACTCTGTCAAGCCCTGGCCCCGTGGACAGAGCTGGAGCTCCTGCTCACCATGAGCAAGGGTTCACACGAGGACGTTTAAGAGAAAGAAATGCCTGCACATACTGGAAGCGGCTCTCCTTTCAATTTTTAGCCTCTGAACAGCTTTAACTTTATCTCCTAATTAAAACCCACACTGTTTTTAGTCTACAGATTCAGATAAGGGGGGGTGGGGGGGGTGTCTGGAATCTGTCTGTTGCTTTGCAACAAACTTTTAACACATTGCAAATCACATCACAAACATCCAAAAGAGCATTTGATTGTCCCAGAGTTAGGGTTTCAGCCCTTCAAGGACACCAAATTACTTCAGACAACAAAGAGTATTTTGATATTGACTCTGAGAAGTGTTTCTTATTATGATGAAGGAAGCAAAATGGACAGGTCAAGCTTCTTTGCAACACTTCTGTACCTGAGCAACAAAGAACAGATTCCTGCAGGACATTTGCACAGCAACTGCAGGGTGCAGAAGCCTGGAATCAGGGACTGCCTCTTTTAAAGTAATTATATTTAAAGGTAGAGGTAGCAGGGCTGTGACAAATGCACAAGCAGGAAAAATGGATGTGATCATATCAGAATCCACAGGACAATGGTTTTCTAAAGAAACAAAATTAATCGCTCCTCTCCACCTCTCCTCATTTCCCCAAACCTCTCCTGAAGCAGCCCTGAGTGGACACAAATTACACAGCAGTAAGTGCATCTAGGTTAGCACATGTCTGACAACACCCATCAAAATACTTCATTGTCCTGTTATTCTGGTGAAACCACAATACATACACAGCAGAGACAGACCCTGTGGCCCGCAGCTACACCAAAAAACCTGCCCTGCTCCTCTCAGCACACACTTGTACACTCCCATGCCTGCTTCTTTAGCTACTCCCAAGCAGCACCAGGAGGTTGTTGGTATTAGATGTACAGAAGACTTTGTCTTTCACTACAGACTGTCCTCAGAGCCAAGAGGAAGTTTGCTTGCCTTGTGGCAATTTAGCAAAGTGGGAAAACAGCATCTCTGTTATTACAGCACATACAAAGCACAAGTCGCTAATTGTGACTCACACTTACTTGTTTACTCACACTGCTGTAAACATTGACAATAACCCAGAATTCAAAGGCCTCACTGTTAGATGGAGCTCAAAGTGATTTGCAAGACCTGAAGCTGTCCCACAGCCAAGGCTTCAGCTTTGACCACATCCTGCAAGTGCTCCTGCAGCAGAACCAATTTCTGGTACCAGCTGAAACATGGGCACAAGTTTACATCTGGGAGGAGGGAGGGTGGGATGAGTTTTCCATTGCAAGTTTCTCCCGCAGCATACAAAGCTCACTTATGCACAAGGGAACATAAAATAACCCAGACCTAGGAATCAGAGAGACGTGTCACTTCTTGGATGTTAATAAATGAGATACAAAAATAATAAGCAGTAAACAGCTGTAGCCCTGATTCTGCCTCACTGTGTCAAGAGCAAGTCCAGGGCAGACTACAGACCATCACCACCTGCATCATATACACTTGTCTCATAGGAAAACTTCTAGTCCAAGGAAAACAACAGAGGTGCCATATAGGTATCATTATTTCAACTTTCTCACTTATAGTCCAAGCTTCCCAGGTCTAGGTGTTTTGTTAAGCAATTCAAAGCTTGGTCCATCTCTGGTTCTCACAGTGTAGGCAGCTTTTGGCTCAGAGGCAGCATAAGCAATACTTTTGGACCAGAATGGTATTTAAAAGCCATCTAGACTCCTATATAGCTTTAATATATAGAAAGTAAGTCAAGTGCTGGTCAGCTATCAGAACCACACACACACCCTCCCCCAGTATTAGCTACTCAATAAACTTCTGCAAGAGTATTAAGAGTTGTTCAAACTTTTGTTATCCTGAATTCACAGCACTGCAATGTACATAAAATTATTATTTTTAATTAAGATGATAAAACATTCTGAAGCAAGAGAAACATCCAATTTTTGTAATTAAAGTGATGAAGAAAAAATTGCCTAAATGATTCCAGAACTAAATTTCACAACGGTTATGCCATTTAAAAGTTACAGAGCTTGGAAACTAGGTTGCACTTTTAAGAGATTCTTCAATAATTCAAGAACTTTCAAGGTCAGAGAGAAAAACTGTGATACAGTGATTTCTCTACTTGAAATTTAAGAGCTCTGCTCAGTCTTTTCATATACATGCATATATATTCAAAGGGTTACCATGGGATCTGCAACAGCCAGGGTCAGCATGTCTGTCAAGTCAGTGTACACAGCCCACTACTGTGTACCCACAGCTTGACTTCAAAAGCATTAAAGTTTTTTAATAATTGGGTGTACCCTGACAAGGGAGCCAGGTAAGCTCTTCTCCTTCGAATTCAAGATAATGCATTAGCCAGAAGTAGTTGGCACGACCAATCATTTTCTCCCCAGTTCCTCTGAAATGGCTATTCAGTACAAGTTTTCTTGAGATTTCTTTTTCATTGCAAGTGTAACTTAGCTGTAAAGTCTATGGACCGGAAACCCTTTTTCAATACATCTGGATGTCATGTACTACAGGAGAGCCTGATCTAACTGCCTTTAAGTGCTACTCCAAAAAACAAAAAAAAACCCAAACCAGTAAACGTACCTATTGACTGTAGAAAACCTGAAATAACTCCCAATTAACATCCACTGAATTACAGCTCCATTTGAGATTTGGTGGACCGAGTACTAGCACAGGAGCAGGCAACTCCCCAGCAATCAATCTGACCACTGAACAAGTCATTCAGAACACGTAAGAAAACTTCTGAGCATTACAGAGCAAATACTTGCACTGTAAGTATGAGCATGAAAAAAAGCTTCTAATTCTTCACAGAGAAATACAAAAACAAAGTATCGTTCCTTATAAGTTTGCAAAACTCAAATGCACAGGTGGGCTACAGAAATGAACATTTTAGACACTTTCACAGAAGTGTTGGGCAAAGAAATGGGCAAATTAAATCCTTCCTTGTCACACATTCCAACATCTGCTTTGACAACTGGGCTTGGATGAAATCTTCCTTCCTCCTGCACTAATATACCTTGGCTGATGCCTCTTCGTAAAGGATGACTTTGGAACAGTTTTTTAAGAGTCCAAACATCCAAGCTGACACTGAAGCAATCAAAACCCAATCCTTCAACTGTGTGTGGACACAGACCAGAAAAAGTGCTGGCCAGCCCAAAAGCAAGTTCATACTCAAATTTAGACACATACTGATGGCAAGTTACTGGCACCTCACCTTACTCAATAAGGGAGATCACTGTCTGTTCACAAGCAGTTCCCAGAGTAGTTGGATTCTCTGTTCTGCCTCCAAAAAGCTAAAAAAAACCAGGTTCCCTCCCTCTATCTAAGGTTAGGGAAAGCCCACTCCCCTTAAAGAGAGAAGAACCAGAAAGCAGCAGCACCAGGTACATAAAATCAGTGGATATACAAGATGCAAAATTCCAGCAGCTCCCCCTTTCCTGTCTTTTCTCACATAATTAAGAACACTTTCTGCAAGCACTCTGCTAGTTAATTTGGTGTCTTTATACATTTTTAAAACGTAATTTCTGGTAGGTGTCTTTTTGCACTTTTCTGTCAGTGTGTTGTGGATAAAATGACAATGCAAGTCTCAAGCTATCAGCCTCTTTCTGCCAAGTAACGAAGAGCGGATGCTTAAAAAAGTCTCGTGGCATTCCAGAGAGCTAAAGGATAACAAAACACATTCTTTTTTTCTTTCCTGGTTGCTCACAGGAGGAGATTAGGTCACAGGGCTCAGGAAAAGAGCATTTTCAATTTTGAGTTTTAGCGTAGGGTTTTCAAGCACCAGCAAAACCTCATTTTCACTTTGCACATTGCATGAAGCTTTGTCATTAATTCGGAAAACATGTCAAAAAAGCAGAAAACAAGCTGCAACACCCTCCCCAAAGCTACCCTTTGCCGTTAGCCTGAAAAGGCCAGGTTAACTCTAAAACAAACTTGCCACTGTCTAAGGAAAATAATTAAGTTTTTAAAAGAATGATATCAGATCTACATATTAATCTTCATTCCTTATTTGCAATTACTTGTTTTGCCACATTTATTTTTAAACGGTCTTTTCCAATTTAGGAATCTTCCCCAATGCCTAAGAATCTGCAGGGAGAAACCACAATAAATCCCACTGCAACCACCACACCTTGAGAAAACAAGCAGCATGTTGTACACTCAGGTAGTTGCTAGAAAAGCAGAAAGAGTGAAACATCTGGCAGCTGTTTATCACATCTCCAAGGCATTGAAGACTCAAAAACAGACAATGCAGATTAATACTGGAACCAGAACAAAACAGCAAAACAAAACCAGCACAGCAAGCTCCCATACATACATTAAAAAATCTTCCTTGTCACTCTGTCAGCTGGGACAGAACGCCTAAGTGGTCCAGATCCAGGGCACAGCTGCCTCTCGTGGTCAGCCTACATGGGGCACATGTGGGAGGGCCCATAAGGAAGCCTGAAGTCCAGCAGTCTTAAAAGCCTGAGACCACTGAAGCAATGGACATCTTCCTGCTTACAACACGAAGTTTTAAATCCAGCCCTGTATTTTTCATCTTTTTGACCTTGCCATTAAAAAAATAAATAATTCATCGAGTTACTGAGATGGGATATCTTTGTCTTTTGAAGTCTGTGCACGGTTACATCCAGCTCTTAAGAGCCCAGTTCAGGAAAAAAAAAATCCTTAATTGGGACTGAATATAAACATCAACTTCTTAGTCAAATGTTGTCCTAAAAAAGGGTACATGTAATCAGATGCTTAAGTAATTCTTTCATCAGTCTCACAAGACCAAAAACCATGTGATGAAAAATGATGACAGAGAAGCCATCCAAGTGTCCCAAAATACTTAGGACATTGCCTCACTACATAAAACGAAGGCAGTTGGATATTACCTGTATCCTTAATGGTTTCTGCCCCTGCTGAAGAAGTGGTCTTGCGAGGAGCAGTTTGCAAGCCTCATTTTAGCAGTGGGATTCCTGACAGACACAGACATGTGTAAATGTCACGCAGCCAGCCAGACTGCTAAAGGCCCCTTCCCTCGATGCTTTGGATAAACACATCCTCGCTGCTGTTTCTGTTTCCTAGGAAGGATATAAAATTCTGAAGCAGGGAGAACCTGCACCACTGGGACACATTAGCAGGCTGTGTGCCAGGCAGGCAGCTCGCTGCAGACATGGGCAGGAGATGGGGGCCCTGCAGCTGCGGTGGCTGAGAGCCTTTCAAAGCAGATATAATCTACTGAGACGCGGGGTCACTCGTCCCATGGCTTCAGCGCAGAGCCGACAACTGAGGCAGCTCAGGCACTGATTTCCAAAGAACCTGCTGACCTGATAAGGAAACAACAGAAGAAAGGCTGAAACCACCACAGGAAGGACAGGAACATTTACTATTTTTGTTTGAATTGCCAACTTCATCAGTGGCACAAGTGCCCCAGGCTGGATGGAACATAATATAAGTGCCAGCTCACACAGGTGTCAAGCAGAGTAAGAAAGAAAGTAGCAGAAGAGGAAATGCTCGTGGTGCATGTACTGAGTGGGCTGGGTGGCCATAGGGAAGCAGGATTCTGGTTCCTCACCCACGTAATGCATTATCAGCTTGTACATGGGGATATGCACAAGTCAGTTGGGGAGCCACAGG
>VWZY01004197.1:744374-760703 GCA_013399075.1 Chloroceryle aenea
TCCTTGTGGGGGAAGGAAAAAGGAGGAGGAACAAAACAGCCCAAAAAAAATCCAAGCCCACTGCTGCAGAAGTGCTCCCCTCAGGACCTCCACGGAGCCAAAGGTTTGAGCAGTGTTCATAGCAGAGCTCAGGGGATGACAATCACACTGCTCCCTTACACCACACGATAGCTACAGAGGAAGGATGGGACAGGAGCAGAACTGACATTAGGCCAGACTTCAACGTGGATGGCTTCCAAAAGCAGCAGGAGGAGAACCTGCTTGCAGAGAAGACAAACCTCCCTGGGCTTGCAGGGTCAGGAACTCCTAAAATTGAAGACTTGCCCCAAAGAAGCTGCACCTGAGGTTGAGGAAATAACCAAAGAAGGGACAGAAGTACAGCTAGAGCACATACGCTGCAGCCAAGCAAAGGCAGCAATCCTTCCAACCCTGGGTCTTTGCCAGTCTATAAGGCATCACCTCAGCATATGCCCAGCCCTCAGCCTTCACAGGAAACGGAGCAGACTTGAGACCAACACCAACCATGTGCCACTGAACACCTAGTTGACAAGTTCCCCACAGATCCAAAGTCCAGCTTCACAGCTTGTTCACATCAACCACAGGCTATTCACACATCCCAAATGAGTAGGCAACACTGGCTTGGCCAGGATGATGAGGCAGTGGGATACAGCCCAGCTCCTCAGCTCTCATCATGGCAGCACCAGACTAAATAAAAGCAACCTGACCCAGGAAGAGAGTCTCTCTAGAACAGAACCATCCCTCTTATATGGGAGGGCCAACAGGGCAGCCACAGATCTATACTGTGAATGGCAACAGCAGAGTCCCAGGACGACTGAGGCTGCAGGGACCTGTACAGCCGTGCCCCAGGCAGCACCGTTCGTCAACGCGTGACAGAGCCCTTGGGCTGCTGAGAATATCACAGCGGTAAGTAAAATGAGAGCAAGCAAAGGAGTTCATCTTGCTTTAACTTCAGATCCTCGTTTTAACTTGAGAAAATTCAATTAGTTTCTACCCAGAAGCAGTTTAGCTGCCATTGTTGGCAATCAATGGTCCCTAAATGCTGAGAAACTGGCAACTGTTCAATGTGCTGGCAGAGAGGCTTTCCTAATTAAAGATGTCACTTTTCCAGCTAATTTAAGTATCCCATCTCTTTAAAGTACCAATTGCCACAACAAAATATGAATCGGAAATTGACTTTCTGTGCATCTGTTTTTGCAAAATACTTCCTTCAACTCCTATGTTTCAGCTTAAATGGTTTAGGTCACTTGCTGGGAGGCGATAGCAGGGCTTTGCTCTGCCTCCCAAACACCTCTTAAATAAATAAAATAAGTGGGGGTTCAGTCATTTACAGGAATTAAAAAGGTATGTGTTGGCTTTCCCATCTTCAGAGAGTTGCACTGTATTCTGATTTTGATACCAATTTTGTTAGGGTAGAAGAACAATAAAGAAATCCCCACTGGATCAGTCTGCCTGTCTTAACGGCTTCCACTGCACCACGTACTTCTCAAACCAAACCTGGGGATAGGGAAGTGCTGTTATTCCTGCTGGAAGGAAATGTGGAGGCATAAGGCTGAGACACAAAGATTTTTTTTTTATGCCTAACTTCCACTAGTGTCAAAAATTCTGATTCATGCTATTATCTCCTTTTAGCTAAAAAAGATAACTTTTTTTTCCTGAATCCAGCTATCCCAACGCCGTAGCCAACAGCACAATGTTCAGACTACTCATCCTCTTTAGCAATAAATGGAAGGCAACACCTATGAGCCCGTAGACAGAACTCCTAAATTCAGTAGTGCAGCACTGTCATAACTTCAGCCCCGAATCTAATGCAGTCCCAGCTCTGCTCGCTCCAGTCCTTTCTGCCATGGCCCCAAACTCCACGGCTCCTCAATCAGCACCATTCTGGGGCAGCCGAAGGAGGGAACACAATGAGTCCCAGCAGAGCTGCCTTCATCAAAATGGCTTTTGACTCCCCTCACTCCTCCTAATGTCTTTTTTTATGGTCCATTTGTGAATTTGCACTGAGCAAACTCTACTATATGCTCTGCTAATTCGGACAGAGCAATAGAGCCCATGTCTAAACTGGTCTCCTTTATTCCCCAATCCTCTGACCAACAAAGCAGTTAAAAGCAGGACTTAAAATCGTCCTCTTCCCTCCCATCCACAGAACAGAAGGGCCATTGAAGTTTGGGTTGCAGAACGCCTGATGCAGCTAGAGAAGAGACATCCTCTACTGAGTGCCAACAGCAATAAAGTCCTAATCTCCAGCGGGAACTTTAGGTCTTCTTACTGTACACTACAAAACTCAGTGTGGATGAGATAAATTCACCAACCACTACAGTTGCTCAGATGAGTATTAGTGACATGAAGCTGCGTTTCATAAGCCTGGAAAGGCTGGCTGGCTGCAGTTCGTTAAACACAAGCAAGTCACACATTATTTAGAATTTATTAAAATTTATTTTAAACAATTCCTCTCCCACACCATCACTTGATCAGCTCTGTTTACAGTCTACAACTGTGGAGCAGAGGCGTGTAGCATTAATTAAGGCACCGGGCTCTCCCACCCCCAGGTATGACAGAATAGACCCACACTTCCTTCCTGAAATGGAAACCTCCTGATGTTGAGCAGGAAGGAAGGAATGTTTTAGACTTAGATGTTTTCTCTCTGCCAATGTAACTTCAGCTATTCCCATTGCAGTATGACCCTCCGTCTCTTCCTAGAGCTCAGGAAGGACTTCTGGCAGTGACAAAGTGTCTGGGAGCTGAAATAAGGGACTCCATGCCACCCTAAGGAAAAGAGCATGGATATATTCCTTCCTCACACCTAGTTCCCTAGAAGGGAATTTCCTGGGACTCTACCTCCTGTTCTAACCTCAAAATGAGTTGGTTAAATTCCATAACACCAGGAGAGAAATACAGAGCAGGCTGGGCTGGAAGGAACCTTCAAAGAACATCTAGTTTCCACCCCCCCTGACGTGGGCAGATACCTCCCACTACACCAGGTTACTCAAAGCTCCATCCAACCTGATTTTGAATGCTTTGAGGGTGTGACCGCAAAGCCAACCCTAAATTATTTGCAAATAGTTCCTTTAGACTGCGAGAATGGCAAGATTTTTTGAGCCCGGTTCAGCAATGTCACCATTGTGCCCAGCTCCAGCCCTGGGGCTGGATGTGAACTCCATAGCCCATAACCAAGGTCAATGAGGCTTTCTTTTTTTAATATTATGTCCCAGAGCACTGGAATGAAAGCTATGCAGAACTCATTTGTAAGCCCAGCCATAGTGTCATTCTGTCTGCATATTTGTTGGCAAATTCCTTCCCCCACCCCGGTCTGTGTCTTCCCATCCCATACTGGTGCATCACAGCTGAAGTCAATATGTGGACTGTCTGCCCCGACTCTGCACCCTCTGAAGGAACAGGGCACTTTCCACTTTCAACCCTCCCTCCAGAAACACATCATTATTCTCATGAGTCACTGCATAAGGGCAAAGTCGTGCTGAGAGAGGAACCGAGTAACCATGGCACTGGGGCACTTCCAGCTGCTGCTCAGGTCAGCATCCACCAGTTACTTTCCCAGTGGTAACCTTCCAAGGAGAAAGGCAGAGCACGTGCACACCCTTGCAAGTGGCACAGACCCAGTGTGAGACACACACAGCAGCTCTAATGGCACCTCATGATCAGTGCAGGAAGGATAAATCAGAGGGTGCCCCGTGGCTCCTGCAACCCCTGCCTTTCTGGGCACCAAGCAGGACAATGGCCACAGCCCACTCGCACCCCTTGGGACACTATAATGTCACCTGCAGGAATTCAAACTCACAAACAGAAATAATGCCACGAGCAGGACAACATCCACAGGCAAAGCCTCCAAGAAGGTTACTCTGCAGAGGAGGAGCCCAAGGGGCACTCTCAGCACACTGCTCCAGGACACAGATTGATTTCAGGAGCAAGGCAAAAGGAGTGCTGGAAATCAGGAACAAAGCTATAAAAAGTAGAAAACTGTGAATCTGAGCTCCTTATCAGACCTCCTAGTTACTCAATCTACTAACACAAATGCAGTATGAAAACATTAACCACCAAGAAAATTTTTTAAAAAATCCTTACAACTTTATATACATACAGACCTGTGCACATAGAGTTTACTCAACAAAAATAACACCTTTAACTGTCTATTTTACATTTCATTTTAGCTCTGGGATAGATCATATTTATTCCAATTTATTTTATGTACAGAGCAGCTGTGCACCAGCACCTCCATGATGAAACCCACAGGGTACTGCTGCCTCCATCTACCTCAGCATTGATGGGAAAATAATGTGCACAAACATATCCATCAGTGGACAGGAAAAAACTTCATCCCTTCAGGCAATAATCATATTGTGTTTGGCTTCCCATGAACATGAACAACCCTTTTCCACCAGAGAGACCCTCTCTGTGTAGATCCTCACTGGAGACAGTAACACATCCAACCACACATGCATCCATGCCTGTTCCTTGCTTCATGGGCAAAGCAACACACACTCGCTGGTTCTTGTTGTTCCCTTCCATTTCTTACCACACACCAGCACAGGCCTTGCCCTCAACTCATCTGCTCTCCTGGTTCCCATCAGGTCAAAGGAATCTGAGCTGTGTCTTGTGCCATGACAACAATCTCTGGGGAAGTAGTGGGGGGTCTGGGCAGTTTCTGCAAAGATTAACCTCCAAACTTTTATACTTGCCAGGGATTTTGTAAACCACAGCAACAACAAAAAGCAGCAAGGTGCAGTAAGAGCAATGGCCATTGGACAACCCCAAAGGATCTGACAGGCCATGGCTCAGGGCAGAGCTGCTCCCTGACAAAGGGAAAAATCAGAGTTTCCCTCCTTTGACAAACCCCTCCTGGCTTTGCTGCCGTCACACTGCATGCCCATAGAGCACATGCACCAGTAGACCCTTGGAAGGATTGGGAGGGCTCAGATGATTTCTGTTTAAACTATTCCTGGTTTAAAACTGTGGTTTGGAAAAACAATCAAAAATAAAAAAATAACATACACCACAGAAAAAAAAAAAAGAAAAGCAAACACANCCTGGTTTAAAACTGTGCTTTGGAAAAACAATCAAAAATAAAAAAATAACATACACCACAGAAAAAAAAAAAAAGAAAAGCAAACACAAACCCAAACACCCAAACCCAAACCTAATCTAAAAAGATGGCAAAAAAATTCCCAGTGTGGCTGCTGAGGGTGGCTTGTTCTCCAACCATCTGTGCTCCTGGCAGGATCTGTTCTGCTCCTACACACCCTTCAGCACCTTCTGCTCCTTGACGTGTTACACAACTGCACAGAGAAAGAAAATCAACAGAATTAACAAGTGGCCAAGTGCAGAATTACCAGTGGGGCTGAGCACGCCCGTTGGTATCACCTCTGCCCAGCACAAGGTTTTGCTCCTCAGCACAGGATCCAGGAGAACCTCAATAGACATTTCCCTTCTTCCTCCTACCTCTCCTCCCCATCCAAATGATGAATCACCCTCCAGGGACATAACTCATTCTCATGACCAGAATAACTGAGCTGCAAATCTGGAGACTCAAGCAGCAGCACTGTGCTCCTGTCCTCTCCTGGCTCTCCTGTGGTTCTACTCCATCCCCGCCAGATGCAGTGGCCAAGACAAGCTGGCTGCCCAGCCACAGTCAACTACGGATGTGCTGCGTGACCTCAGGCAAGTAACTTCACTTGGTACACCTTCCTCCCTCGGTACACCTTCCTCCCTCCTTCACCCTTTCACCCTTTGTATTAAGGCTGCGAACTCTAGGAAACAAGAGCTGATTTCAGCTGTGGCCCATGGCTATTGATCTAATAAATAATTATTAATTACTCAGGAGAGCAGTGAAGAACAGCATAAAATTAAAAAATACTTCTTCTCCCATCTCCCTCTCATTTCTACAGCTTATTTCACAGTGTCTTCCACTGCACTATCACCAGCGACCATCATTTCAGCCATTCTCTGTTCTCATGGACAACCTTCTCTCCAACACTGCTTTCGGGTTTTTTGTTGTGCAAAGCTCATTGTAAGCCCAACTCTGGATCCATAATTTCCATATGTTCCATCATTTGGATTGAGGATCTAAAATTACCTTGGTTGCCACAAAAATAGGAGCTTACAATTCCCCTTTGCCTTGCAATTAGGTCTCTAAATCACTTAATTGTGGGAGCCAGATTTTTCTAGCGGAGCTCATTCAAAAGTAGAGTGAGCCAGCTGCAAAATACTTATCACTGTCCAAGTTCTCTCAAATTTTCAGCATTTGGATTGCAGGATTCTGTTCTGATCCAGGTCTAGGACTAATGACAGAAAAATCATAGGAGGCCAGATAAATCAGAAATCATTGTCAGCAGAAAGCACGGCTTCTCCTTCAAGAAGCGTCACACTCTCCCAACTCCTGCACAGAAACTGTCCTTTAATCCTTTACACTTCTCTGCTCTTCTGTAAATTGCAAGACTTGATAATGAAGAATACCAAACAAGTATTCTAACAATGAATTAGACTTTGCTATTTAGCTACCTGCAAATCTCATTAGCATGAAATTTATCTGTCTGATCATTTAAGCACCTTTCCTTCAAAGTCAGAAATTGAGAGCACCTTCTGTGTAACTCTCTAACATACCAGTTGTATCAGTTGACCAAAAAAACCCACATGTACACACCGGCAGAGTAAAACAGCCTCAACATGCTGTAGAACGAGGAATATTTGATGCAAATGGCTTTTCCTGCCCTATGTTCACCAATCTCAATAGTAATTTACAGTAATTAAAATTACAAGCCAACAAAGCATCACCAGAACCAGGTACCTTATGCCAGGTGCTCACCACGTACGAAAGCAAGCAGTTCTATACTGGTACTAAATGCTTACATTGTCAATGGCACTATTTTAATAAATGGCTGCATTTTTTATGCTATCTTAAATAATTACTTGCTAGATGATCATAATCTTCTATTAAAAATGTGCTTGCTTTTGCACTGGACCTAATTAACAGTTTTAAAAGCTAGTGACAACAAATGTACTGGAATCCATCAGCGAGTTCTCCACAGAAAAGGTGACAGGGTAAAATATCAAAAAATACTTTGGTGATTTATGAGATTATGTTCCACGGGAAGTCAATGGGATTTAAGTGCTTGAAACTCTCTTTTCACAATGAGATTCATATAATTATTATTATCTTTAATTATTGGGATACCACAAAGAACACGGCGATCATCCCAACAAATCCCTCTTGCATTTGTGCCAAAGGTTTGGTTTTTTTCCTCCCTATATGCAGAAGATAGAAGTTAATAACCTGAAATACATTCTGGATTTCAGCACCTCCCAATGCTACAGTGAATTTCCAGGCAGGTGCGAAATCAAACCGCGCACATCGCACTGCAGGGCTGAGAAAGAGAACAATTATTTACTTGCAGATCACAATCTGCTGGTCTGCCGGGAGGATCGAGGCTTTTTAGGAGCAGCTCCCAGTCATCAGCACCAACTTCTCTTTCGTCAGTGTGTGTCACAGATTTAACATCTTTTAAACATCAATTCTTTGTATTTATGACTAAATTACAGTTCAATAAGGTGACCCACTGAATTGTCACATGTCCTCAGGATAAAAATTCTGCAGGCTAACAGCATCTCCCTCCCCAAATGTCCTTCTGGCAGCAATGAAAAATGAACGAGGCTGCAGTGTGCTTCTCACGGTGACATAAGTTACCTCTCTAAATAGTTCTCTGTGTAAAAGCAGGACAAGAATCTTACTGGGAAAAAAAAAAAANCAATTTCTATGTCATGCACAGTAATGACTTGCTTGGCTGTGTCAGAGAAATAATCTGAGCTTCCAAGTATCAATATCCATAGCAATAAAAAAAAATAACAACTTCAGAAGACAAGGGAAACCCTGACTCACAAAACAGTATTTGGAGGCTTTCAAAGACTTTCTGTGTACAACTGAACATTTGCTTTAAATTAATAATCCTTTTTCAACTGCACAGCAGAGCAGTTCTTGGCTACACAACAGAGCTTTCCAGAAATGCTGGTTATGGTAGTTAATGCTTCAAGAAATTAATATGCTAGCTGGTATTAGAAATCATAGGAGCATTATTTACCTCTATTGAATACTGGTCTAGATGCTTAGCAAATAGAATGCAGCTTAATTAAGTGATTTTATCTAAGGAACTTTGATTTTTATAATAAGTACTTTAAATATCAGCTAGTATTTTCTTATTTCAAGAGATTCAATTATTATTAACAATAGAATGGGTGTTATTGCAACAGTGATTTCTCGTGGCAGTGGAAAGAACTTTTAATATAAATTCATAATGACACCATTGTACGGACCTGACTCTACTCTGGCAAGCACGCCGTGCATCCAGAACTGCTGCTCATGAATCACAACCTGGGTTCCTGCTGTGGATACTGTTCCTGCTTCTGACGTTTCTTCCCAAAGCAACCAGTAGTGCTACCTACACGCTGCCAGCAGAGCCAGCAGTACACTGGGGCAAGGACTGAAGTTTAAGCTCTTCCGTTTGTTCCAGTAAGAGATGAATCTCTTCACTCATTTATGGGCTTCGCTAGATTGAAGTGCATCTCTGGCGACGGGAATCACTTTCTGAGAGTTACATTAAAGACAAACACAGGGCTACAGGCAGTGTACGTGTGTAACACACTGCCAGCCAGTCCTGCAAAGCCAGACCCGTACAGGGGTCAGTACCAGCACCTCCTGTGCCCACCATTTTCACCTACTGGTATGTGGCTGACCACTGGAGCAAGCAAGGACAGGACTACAGCTTAATTCAGAATAGTAGCTGTCACACTTCAGATCCACACTTGGAACATGTGCTGAGTAAATTCCTCAGGAAGTATTTAGCCAAAGGTATGGAGTGGTACGTCCTCTATCCACACCACAGCTGACGGGGGAAACACAGATGGCTGCTCAAAACACAGGGAGCTGGAGGAGGAACATTTGTATTCACAGTTCCACCACTGGAGATGGCAAGCCAGGGAGGAACCCTGGCCAACAACACTCCCTTTGACTCCAGTGAAGCTTCACAAATAGCTCCTTTCCTAGAAAAAAGGCCCAGCACAGCCTTGGCCAGTGGAGCCTGCAGGACTTCTCATCTCCCTGGGGCTCACTGCTTCCCAGAGAAGGTGTCTACACGTGGGAGGCAGGAGTAGGTTGTGTAGGTGCTGGATGCTGCAGAGATATTTTCTGTTACCTTCTGCACATGACTCACTAAGCAGCTCTTCACAGCTATTTTCAAATCATAAATCGGCAGGGCAGGCCCCTTCTGGCTGACCAGCCAGCTAACTGGGGGGGGAACAACCCCACCTGTCTCATCCCCAGTGCTGAAGCAGCAAATGTTCTCTCCGCTTTATTTGCGGAAATGGGACAATCGTGGCAGTTCTCCTAGTTTTGGAACAAAATTTCCATCTAAAAATAGCGCTTCAAATCATTGTTGTAGCATCTCTGCTTTCTCAGACGCGCAGCCGCCCCAGAGCACCTGTCTAGAGCTGCCCCAGCATGTGCCAAGGGTTTAGCCCATCGCCTGCAAACGAAAATTATTCTGCATGTGGAATACATACACTCTGCATGTGGAATACATACATTCTGCATGTGGGTGTGGCCAGGCACATGTGCATTTCCATGCTGATACATCTCTACAATCCATCCTTTCCACATGAATTAAGCCAAATGGTGATCACAACGTGTTATTTAAATATCACCAGGGTTTAGAAGGTTCAGAAAGACTCCAAACCCCATAAAGTGATGCTAAGCAGGATTACTTCCTGGCAGCGTGTGGATACAAGTGTAAGCTGATTATGTATTTTCATGACCTACATCGGCACATAAGGCAGAGCCACAGTCCTCCCCCTCCTCAAACAAAATCAAATCAACTTGTATACTTCTCAATGATGGAATCCACCACGCTTTCTTCCTTCCTTCCTCTCTCTTTAATGAGCAAAAAAAGGAGAGAAAAATGAGAGAGAGACTTTGGCAGCTGAAACAAGGTGAAACTGCTGAGCTATAGGAATAACCCCAGTGTTGAGTCAATGGCACTCAAAGCACTAACGGCGGGGATCAATTGAAAAACAAAATTAAAAACAAGGTAGCAAAGGAGTGTGAATCTCAACCTAGCGACAAGGTCAAAGCGGCTGGTAGGAGAAAGCTGAGCAACGGGGCGGGGTGGGGGGACACCCCACATTCATGGCATTTCTAGAGTATCTGGTGTGCTCCCACCTACTACTTACTGCTGATTTATATCCTACTGCTTGCAATCTAAAAAGGAAGGAAACACCGCTAATTATAAAAGGGTGCTGCATACACAGAGCAATGCCACTGCTGTTCCTCACAGGTCAAGGGCAGCAGCCTGGATTATGCTACTCAAAAGAGGCTAAATAATGCAGTAACACTGTTTGCAAAATCATACAAGCAAAACAAATGTTATTTTTCATGCACAGAGCAGTTACATTTTTTGACTCATATAATCTTCAATTATTAAAGAAACCGTGATGTCAAAAATAAAGCTGCCAAAACAATAACAGGCTGAAGACAGCTTCTATATTCAGACTCACAACTCTTGTTTTACATGAAAATTGTAATACAGGAATGCAGCACAAGAGCAGAAAGCAGCATTAAGTGACCCGTCTACTATTCTGACAGTACATAAAGACTTTGAATTAACATCAGTGTTCATTTTCATTCAGACTCAGGTATGTTTGGGAGTGACAGAAACGTCTACCTCCGGCATTTACAGGGTTATGGGTTTTCTTAGTGTTAGAGACAGAGCTGGTGTTGGACTGCTTGTAACACAACATTCGACCCTGCCAAAAAGAATTCTAGCACTAAAGGCAAGGGATAAAAGACGCTGGTTGCAGCATGTTTTGCTCTGTCCAGATTAAGAGCTGTTCAATAGAAGTATAATAGAATCTGTAAATCTACTCTGACTCAAGAGCAGTGTATCTGACACTGAAGATACAGAGCTGTCACAGTGGAGATAACCTGCACAGTCAACACAGGCACCTAGGTATAGGTAACACATTATCTGGTAGCGTTAAAGTTAAAAAGAAAAATAAATTAAATCAAAATAAAATAAAAATTGGTCATACCACGGACTACCTTAAGCTTTATACTAAATAAGTATTGGTGTGTATTGACTGCTTCCTCTTTAAATGCATACTATGAACAATTTGTTTTAAAATTCTAATGTGTAATTAAAACTCCCGGGCAGTGCCTGGCCCTACTCTAGCACAGGAGCCTGTTTCCTCGCACTGGTGTGCGCTGGGAACAGCTCCTGCTGCTGGGATGCCAGCAAAGCCCCTGTGCTGAGAGTACAGAGGGGTGTGCAGCGCACAGCCCGGCCTCTGGGACTCACACGCTGCTGCCCCTGCTGCTCCACATACAAGAGCTGCTTCAATCCTCTTATTTTTTTTCCCCAAGGTTCTTTTGCTTCAGTGTATTGGGAAAACCTTCCTGGGAATGGGATTTGGGGCCTTACATATGTTCTCTCGAGAAAAGCCTCCAAGACTGGAGGCTGTACATCCCCTCTCCTTTAGCCCTCTTAACCCGGACACTTTCCAGTGAAATGCACTGCTGCGTTTCAGAGCGTGGTCACCGCTCCTGCACCCCAGCAGTGACCACCACCCTGCTTCCCCTAAAGAGCTGGCCCCCAGAAAGTCACAGGCCCCTGTGTTTGAGCAGTTGCTGTGTCCACATGGTCAGAAAGATTTCTCCTCCTCTGCAACCTTCTGCTACCCCTGCAGCTGAATCTTATGTGCAGCCAAGACTCCTGTTACTGCTTAGGCAATTTTTACATTGCTGAGAAATGAGCTTCCTAAGGATCTGAATTTCAGCAATGCAGATGGACTCCAAGAACCCATCCCTCGGTCATCTCCTTATAGTACTGACAATTTCCAAGCTCAGATGGGTCAGAGAAACAGAAATGATGAGACTAACTCCAGCACAAAGCAGGTAACAAAGAACCACACCCCATCCAGCAGCTCCTTCCAAGTTCAAAGAACACCCGACCTGGACACGCTGAGACAATCAACAGAAGAAGAAACCATCCAGAAAATACAACGTGCCACTAACAGGAAGAGGCTAAAATTTCAGAGCCCCGGTAGTGCAGGCCTGAAACCCCTCCACATACAAAACCCTACAGCCAGGTTTCACCATTAAATGGGATGAGACTGCATATAATTACTACCTCAAGTTTTACAGCTCCTTTAGCAGTTCCATCCTATTCAGCATTAGCTGCAGGTTCATTAAAACAGACTAATGTTACAGGTCTGACTTCTGTAGTGTCTTGCAGAAGGAGAAGGTAGAGATTTGAGCTGATTAAAGGTAGAGATTTTGAGCTGACATTTTAACCCAGCAACTGTAGTGTAAAAAAGGACCGAAGGCTTGATCAAATGAATTAACAACTCCACTTTTGATCTAGCAGACAGAAACCCACAAACATCAAAAGCAGTTTTTACTTAGCCCCTTAATATCTGCAACTTGCCCTATGATGTCAGCTCTTCTCACGTATATTGGACATGAATCACAAATCCTGTGATTACGCCTGCCAAGACTCCTCTGAAGAGGAGCAGGACTTCCTCCCCCCTCCCACGTCTTTTCTAGGGAAAGATGGTTCCCAATGAATGCACAGATCAGAACAAATCAGCAAGGTATTGACCTGTTTGGGTGTCAAGTCATTAGTACAAATAGAAAACTTCAGAAACACCAGAGAAAAGAAAGAAAAGAAAGAAAAAGATGTTTTGCCATAGAGACAAGAATGATCTGCATCTTAAAAGGTCACGCTCTTGTCAGAATAAGAAAATTTATGGAATATGTGTAAGTGGCAGGATCTTCAGATGCATCTCAAGCATAAACAGAGTAAGATGTTTTCAAGCAACATTTGAAGTGGCAGAGGAAAATGCCGAGGGTCTCACCATGAGGAAGGGATCAGACAGAGCGGGAGGGAGCGCCAGGGCCTTGCTGGCCGACTGACCATCCGCACACCGCCAGTGAGGAGACGGGAGCGAGCGAGCTCCCTTCCCTGGGGCCAGCCTCTGCTGACAGGGCACCAGCACCTGCGCCTCTCGATACCCAGGGCTGAAAAAGGACGAGTGCCAAGGTGCTGGCAACAGCACGGCCCTGCCAGCCGTGGGGGTGGCCTGACAGCGTGCACGGAGGTGATAACTGGCACCCGGGGGGTCCACGGGATGGACAGACGGGTCTGGTGGAACCAAACCTGGGCTAGCGAATTTAGAAGACAGGCAGGTGTACTCTGACAAATACCTCCCCCACCACAGCACACGCACGCTCCAGAGATCTCAATATGTGCATGTAAAACACTGCTTTTCCCAGGATTTCTATTATTTTAGCTTTATAAAATTATTGCTTTAAGTTAGTTTACGGCCTGCCAGTTGGCTGTATTTCAGAGCTACTGCAGCCCACACAGCCAGGGTTTTTTTAAGGCACAAAAAAAAAAAGGGGGGGGGAAGTGAGTCAAAATAACACCATAATCTTTTCTATTAGGGAAGAACTGGTAATGCTAATCCCACCATTCTAAGAGCTGGTAAATTTGCAAGGAAAATTTCAAGATCCCTTTACCTATCACTCAGCCTTAACCTGTTTTATGCAACTTGAGCATCTCCTAGACTGGCACCAGCAGGCAGTCACTACCATCTTTTCATCACAAAGCTGGCTTCCCCAAACCACTTTTCCCCCCTGCAGCCCTTCAGCTTCAACTCTGACATTCTGCCAGCTAAACTAAAGGTCGATCCAGTTTTAGTAGTTGAGATATGGGAAGAAGATACCACCACGACCACTTTGCAGGGAAGGGAAGCACAGTTAGGAACAACAGCACTGACATTGCAAATGGCAGAACCTAACCCTCTCCTGGGCACAGCCTACAGTTCATCAACCCTTCAAGACAAGAGATTATTCAAAAGCGCTACCCCTTGAACACGGCCATCAAACACCAAGCACCTGCACACACCGTTATCAGACAACACCTCTGCCCCCAGAAGGGAAGTTATCTCCTCTTAAAAATGGCCCAGCGCAGACCTGCACACAGGGTCACAAGTGAGAAACGTCGGTGCTGCAGAGCCTGACCAGATGACAAACATGTTCCGCAGGGCTCCCAGAGGTGAGACACTTCCCCTTGAGTCTGACCTATGCTGAGCTGGGATCAGTCACAAAACCCAGGGCACAACAGCAGCCCCAGCCCCTCTTCTGGCACTATATGCCCTACCTTACTCAAGCTCTTCCATTTAACAACTTTCCTCTCACTAAGTAGAGGAAATTGGATTAAATCCTCCCCCCACACCTCAGTCTTCTCCTTCCTGAGCATCTCAACATCTTCCAGGGCAGAGGAAGATTCTCCCAGCCACTGCCTCAGACCCAGTACTTGCTGCTCCCCAGCACACACCTCAGCTCTAACACCTCATGGGATCTGTGTTGGGACCTCTTGGCTCAAGGCAGTCCCAGACTCCCACTCTTCCTACCACCGCACACTTCATAGCAGTTTGATGCTCAGTGCTGCCTTCCTTAAAACCCTGTTTCCAAGCCAGACTAACTGAAAATAGAAGCAACAAGCAGAGATAGCATCCAAATAGGAGCCTGTGCAGAACATCACTGTCATCCTCCTCCTGCACCCAACCGCTTCCCCTGAATCTGCTCGCTAAATCCTGTGCAACATAAACCCCTCCTGGTAACTCTGGCATCCCTCAAAAGCAATCCACAGTCCCCTGAGCCCACTTAGTCCCAGCTTAGCTAACTGCTAGCAGATCTTAACTTTCATGTACACCTAGAGATGAACCACTTCCAGCTGCCACCAACTTCTGTCTGCCAAGCACTGCTAAGCAGCAGGCAATGGCTTCCCCCCTTTCACCCCTCATTTCTTCCCAGTCTTCTCACTACTACATTTGATACTCTACGCACTGGTTCTCATCCGCCTACCCAGGAATTGTGCCATGTAAAGCATCCAGCCCCTCAGCGTGCCCCTCTCGCCGGCACAGCAGCCGGCACAGCAGAGCAGGCTCTCTGGGATGCTTGGGGAGCTGAGCTCCGTGTGCCTGTTCCTCCACAGTGAAGGATGAAGCTGCATCACAGGGGCTTGAGAGAAAGGCGTCAAAATTGTATCTTCATGTCTGCAGTGAAGTGCAGGCTCTTACCTCTCTCTTTATTAAATAGAAATCCCTTCAAAATTGCTAAATTAATGGCTACAATGCCAGGCTTACGGCTCTGCAGATGGGAGGAGAAATCCTAACAGGGTTTGTTCCAAATTTGCTCTGCTAGTAATAACCCTAAAGAAACAGCCAAATCAACACAAATGCCATATTTTATTCCTACTGTGGATTTTTACTTCTTTATTTTATAGTAGGATATTTCGTTTCTAATGAAATAAGAAATTCAGTGACAGGGAAGATTTTTAAAATGTATTGCAGTAACAGATCTTAAACTTACTTTTTATGGAGTATTTTTAGAACCTTCTCCAAAACAACAGATCTCCAGCTCCCATGGTTGCCATTAAATGTCAACATTTGACAGTTGCCATACAATTCTCTCTCAGACAACAGTTTCTGTCTGTAATTAGGACAATAACTTGTAAATCTCAAGTGGCTGTTGATAAACAGTGGCATTTTAACAGCAGATTACTGAAGTGACAAAGGTCTGGAAGAGTGAGGTTTGGGAGTGTCCTCACAGCTCTGTTCAAAACCAGAACACTGTGGTCAAAAAAACAAAACACGCCAGAATTGGGAAATAGGTGAACTAGAATATGAATCAGTTATTGATACACAATCAAAACCAAATTTTTACTTTTATTGTTTACACAAGGCAAATTTTGCCAAAAAGATTATTTACCCATTTAAGTTACTTTGTTTTTGCAAGGAAACCCCACAGAGCCAAATGAAAATATTTCTCTTTCCTTTCAGAAGTTGGCAGCTGGTCACATATTTCCTCTGCAACATTCATGGAGGAGTAAAGTCAGAGAAATCATACTTCTTTTCCTGCTCCATCCTTTCTCCTTTCCATATCATTTATTCCAAGATTGGAATAAGCCCAGTAAGTTCCTGAAATTTCATTGTGCTACCATTTCTCACTGAGCAAAAAGAAATACACATTTTTTTCTGTCTCAGCAAGGAATAAATGTACATTTACATAAGCATAAACCAGCAGACAAGATAACCTATATGGGACATATGGGCAAAGGCCATACAGCCCTTGATCTTCCCACACCCAGCTCTTCTCCAGCATCCCAGGAAAGTCTCCAGTCATCTCTAGTAGGGAAAACTGTCGGGCCTGTATACACAGACATATGAAGCCTGAAACCATATGCC